>OX451216.1:149526634-149841103 GCA_949628195.1 Phasia obesa
ATATATATATATATATATATATATATATATATATATATATATATATATGCTGGAGCATAACTTTGGCGACCGAAAAATTTTGAAATTTTTTCGATGCAGTTAAATAAAAAAAATATAAATATTGATGTCTACATCGAAATTTTTTTAAAATTCTTTAAGATAACGGTACAGAATTAATTATTCTACAATTGCAATACTTTGGATGCAGGAATTTATATATACAATACTTTGCCTACAGGTCACCAAATTCTTGGGTTACGTAAAATATCATTTGTATAGCCAGATCTTAAACCAATTTTGGCGGTTTTATTTGCCGCCGTCATGTTTTTATTTCTGACTTTGTAATTAAATTGTTTGTAAAATCTTTTCCGTTACTTTATTAGAACATGTAAATATAAAAATGTTTTATTTTAAGCAATGGGTTAGAAAAAATAGCTACATATACATGTACATACATATATAATGGCACAATAACTAAACTGCTAAGTTTAGTTAACAAAAGGTACAATAGTAGAAAAAAATTGTTTTAAGTTATTTTTTATTGGCTTAACCGATTTTAATGAAATTTGAAACATAGATAGTTCCATATCTATAAGCTACAAAAGATTTATAAAACTAGGATCAGTAGGGCTAAACCGATTTTAACAAAAACACTGATTTTAATGAAATATAAAACATAGACAGATCCTTGAAGGTGTGATAGGGTATGTACGTTTCTCTACTGCGTGCCGCGGCAGTAGAGAAAAGGGTTAAAAATGTAATTTTTATGCGGTTGAACTTATTTTAACAAAATCACGGCTAATCCCATTTTTATGAAATTTGAAGCATAGGTTGATATTTGTCTGGAAGGTGCAATATGCTCTGTACGTCTTCAAAGTTAGGACCAGGAGGAGAGAAAAGAGGGAAAGAGGTAATGTTTATACGGATGAACCGATATTAATAAAATTTATAACATGTTAAATAAGTCTCTGGAAATAAGGAAAAAGTGCTTAAATAAATACTATGGGTTCTTTTAAATTATGAACATGAGTATATTTGACCTTTTTTACGACTAAACATAAATAAACCCTTATTTATAAGGTGCAATAGAATATGCCTTATTAAAACTAGGATCGGGAGGTGTGGAAAAGTGAATATGGTAAATTTTGTACGGCTAAATGGCTATTAGTATTAAAATTAGAAACATTGATAGCTTCTTACACGGAAGGTAAAATAGGCTATGACTATTTCAAAAGTCTGACTCTGAAGGAAAAATGGGCATATATAGATTCACACACATTAAAAACATCTGAAATACAGCGTTTTAACCCTTTAACTGTTTAATTATGTTACGAAAATCTTTTTCTTCCTGCTTAATTACTTTTATCGATGACAAGGATACAGGAGTATACAGGATGACGAGGAAAATAGAGTAAAACCATTTTTTTTTTTTTTTTTTGTAAAATAGCCATTTGTGACAATTTTAGCCTGTTGCTTTTTAGAAAATCTTAATTTTTCTTCATTGTTAACAATAACAATTTATTTTATAGATAAAAATTATACATTAAAAAGATAAAATTTTGGCATTATAGAAATAAAAATAAAAATTATAAAAACCAAATGTAAATTACAACTCAGCCGATTTTAAAGAAGTTTGAAAGATAGATAGATCTCTTCTAGATAGATAGATCTCTTCTTGATAGAGTTCTATCTATCTATCTATCTATCTTCATAGAGATCTATCTATCTATCTATCTATCTATCTATCTATCTATCTATCTATCTATTTATCAATGGGATATATAAGCGTTACAAAGCTTATTTTGGCTGGATGGATTTGAATAAAATCACGACTGAACTGAGAGATATTAGACAGACTATTAACTCAAAAATGCCATAGGGTTTCAAAAACACATACCGTAGAAAAAAGACATTTTTATATCGATGAAGAGATTTTAAAAACTTTTAAACGTTGATCGAAACTTGATCCATAAATATTTATTCCAAAATGCTTTGGGATGTCCGTTCCTACAACTAGGACCCAGAGGGGAGAAATACTGTGAAAAAGGCAACATAATACATAAAAACACATGTAATTTTTGTTGCTGAAATCTAAGCAAGTGTTTTAACTTTACAATTACTCATTTTATTTAAAATATTGTATACTGCATTCTGTGTAAAGTCGATAAGCTCTTAAATTGATAACCATTTCACTGATGTTTAGAAAGTCCTAAAACTGGATCCAAGCAACGACGGATAAACATAGCTATTATATAAAATACTAATGGGTTAGTTTTATTTTTTTGTGGCGCTTTTTAATTTGCGTTAATTAATAAGCTTCAAACTAGTATGCAATTGTGTGAGAAAAGTACAATTTATAAACAAATCATCTCTATTTAAACAAGAAACATATTATTATAACTTATATGTACACTACAAAACCAAAAAAAAACTCATTTCGGTGATTATACATATATTCATTTTTTTTTTTTTACAAAAAACCGACCATTGAGCTATTTTTAACCCACAGGTATAAAGCGTATATATAAGTACGTCATTCAATTTGTAATTTCTAAAATAAAAAAAATATTTCCGTGGCTGTGTTTCGAACCCAACTTCCTAAAACATCCAACACTAAAATTACGTCATTTTGCCACTCTACTCAGCTTGCTAACGACGGCGTTAGCAGGTTGTAAATTGCTTTATACGCAGGGTTGCCAGGACTTTTATATGTAATATTAGCATAATAATACGATTTATTTCGAAAAAATCTGCAAATTATTTTTTAAATATTCAGAAAACCTTAAAATATATTTTTTTTATTTCAAATCATTTTATTAAAAAATATATAAAAGAAACAAATTATTTCAATGAATTACGCATGCATATATTTTAAAAACATTAACAGAACTGTTATATACTATTACCCATATTCATAATATATAAAATATATTTGAAATTTACTTTAGAGCAAAATTTTCATACAAAATTTGTTTTTAAATACATTTCAAGTAAGCTTTATTTATTTTGAATGCAAGGAATTGTATTTTAATAATATTTTTTTAAATAATATAATTATATTTAAGTATATAATTACTTATAGAATAATAGAATAAAAATAACAATTCCGCCCAAATTTATCTAGAATAGCAAGCAAAGTTAGAAAGGTTGGACTTGATGGAAAAAAGGACTCCCTAAAAAGAGTTCACGATTTACGTTTTTAAGACAGCGATCACATCTAGAATTATATTGAGGTCTGTAGGCTAACATAATACCAGTGAGTAACACACACTGCGTTTGTTTTATCTATAAAATATTCCATAATTAATTTTAGTATTGGACTAATTTTATCATGCCAATAAACAGATTATGTTTTTGAAGATCTATGCATATCCGAACTGTCATGAACAAAATTACTCTTTCCAATTATATATACAGTTGCATTTGCTTTTGTTCTTCCCAATGTTAAATTCGATATTTCGAAATCGTTAATAGAATTTCGACATAATTTGACAAAGTTATTGTGTTTCAGCTTTTCTTCATCTATTTTTATCAATCATCAATTAGTTCACAAATTAAAAGCAAAGTAATGAAAGTAAGCACATATTTAAGACTTTAAACAATGGCTAAACGTTTCTCTTAATATTTTTAAAAAAGTAGTGTGATCAGGTCCAAAAATATTTTGTAGCTGATACCGATTTAAAATAATGCTAAATGCTTAATTTATTTTTTATTTACTAAAGTATTTATTTTGCACAATATCAATTTATACTATATCATTCGTATAAAACTAATTAGAAGACAATAGCAACACAATATTTATTTATCATAAAATTTTATAACTATAAAACAACTATATTTCAGAGTTTAAACAATAATATATGCAAAGATGTTATTTTTGTCGCTATCGCGCACTTTCTATTAAGTTAGGGATAGGAAGGGTGTGAATAAAAATTTCGTTTCACAAACATAAACCGGCCAAAGCCATTGTAATTAAGTAGTAAAAAGTGCCCAAAAAAGCTGAAAGTTTATTAAAACTCTTGCCTGATTTAGCACTAAAAACTTTTTTGTTATAAAAATACAAATATTTTATTCATACAAACTTTTAATCCACGAAATTTGAATAAAAATTGAAGATGACAAAAAAATCTAGAAACTATCAATAATTTAAAAATTCGCTTAAAGATTCAAGTTTCTCCAAACAAGCTGTTCTAATTTAAAGCTTCAAACTGCCAAGCAATAGGTATTTTTATTAATGATTTTTACAGAAGTCCGTTCAGCATAGTTGCAGTTACGACAAAATTGAAAACTTATTCACTTTGGTGGCTTATAAATACAAAAACCAATAATTTTCAGCTGTGGGTAAAATCGCTGGATTTCTCGCTAATGGCGAAAACACGTTTTTTCAGTTTATACTGCTTTTGAAGTCGCAGGTTTGACGCAAAAATAGGAAAATTGCCAACGTGTGACGAATTCTTATTGGTTCTTATATTGTTTGTTCATTTACATTTAGTTGTTAGGTGAATTATACTGCTTATGTTGCTCTCATAATGAAGTACATAATTTTAATGAAATTTATGACTAATGCTGTAGGTTTATTAATATTTTTGGTTTTATGTAGTTTAGAGGTATGAAACTGGTCTATTTTTGAAATGTTTTTGTTTGAGAAATATTTCTTCTGAAATCAAGTTGCGATTACGTATGTATGTATATTTGCATATATTTTACCATTGCACAGTGGGGCAGAATTTGAAAATAACTTAGACATTTGTAAAGGGGAAGTCCGATTGATCCAAAGTTTGGCATCAGCATAGCAGAGGAGTATCCCATCGCACCTTAAATGTTGTATAAAAATTCTTATTTTCCTGTAAAAACATGAAAAATTATTTTTTTTCCACATAGGAAAGCAAAAGTAAATGTATTTATAAAAAATATACAATATCAGTCTTATTTTAAGAAAAACTGTATTTCCTTACCCATGCTGGCTAAAATTCACAAACGAAAATTGTTTACTTAACTAAAACGCATAAGACACAACACAACTACAGAAAGCCACGTAAAATTATATTTAATAAACGGTATTTTATTATATTTGTTTTAAAGACAAAACTACCTCTGGGATGATTTTTTCTTGTCTGCATATAACACCCAGAGTCTTTGGTAAATACGCTGAATAACTCACCAATTTTAAAAACAAGGGTCCTTTGAAATGAAATGTAACCGAACCTTAAATGGAGCATTGGGATAATATGGGTTAACTTGAAATTTGGTTAGACAAGGCTGTTTTTGTTCAAAAACCTAATTTATTTTCAACCGTGAACACATTTACAAACTTGAAAGTTCGCTTTTCTTAGAAAAAATTTAAAACCTAAATGAAACAATGAAAATATAATTATAAACAATTATACACAATTTTTTTTGTTGTGTTTTTTAATTTAGTATAGAAAAAAAAAACACCTTCTACTTTTTCTCAAAACTAGTACAATTTTAAATGTGACATAAATTTATTTTCTGAATTTAGCAATTTTTTCAGAAAAGAAAATACAGAAACTAACTTATTACACATTTGGGAAATTTTTCATTATGAAAAAACCGGTAAAAAAATTATTATTCTCCAAAAACGATAAAAAAAAAACAAAAACAAAAATTTACTTTTTAAATAAAATATTACCCAATTTTGGATGAAGAATTTTAGGGATAGTTTTCATTTTTACTTTAAGGCGTTTTTTATAGGGTCGTTTTGAATGCAGCCAAAGTTTGTTGATTAAAATGCAAAAATCAAACACTATTTTACCTCAAGTAACTTTCCTGTACATTCTGGAGAATTGTGTCTAATTTCAAAATTATATTATATTCAATCAAATAGATCAGTAAATGTCATTACATAAAACGAAAGGTAAAATATTCAAGTTCTTAATATTTTAAATAGAAAAATTCAATTTTCAAAGTAATTTGTTCCATAAACGTTTTATAAACCAAAAATATTTTTTATGAATATGACCCTAAAGCTTTAAATTTCAAAAACGTTTTCGGAAAAACTTACATCTTTACGCGAATTTTTGAATTATTGATAGTTTATTTGTTATCTTAAGTTAAAAGTTAGTAAGAAGAAAATATTTGTATTTTTATAGCAAAAAAGTTTTTAGAACTAAATCTTGTCAACGGTAAAAGTTAAAATAACATGATTGAACCGTTAAACAAACTAAATAACAAAATTATCGACTTTGCAACGCAGTAACACTTTAAAACAATACTCGTTATTGTTTGAAGTCAGCTGTTATTGTAGACGAGTCTATTGTCGTTAAATAAACGGCTGTCATTTTTGAGTTGTTTATTATGTCGACAAGAATGATTTTATTTGTCATTGTAATGGCTTTTGAATATTTAGAAAATGAAATTTTTCTAAATGGTTTTCATATTCTAATAGTTAAAATGCTAAAATAATATAAACATACATAATATGTACATACATATCTATCTATCTATCTATCTATCTATCTATCTATCTATCTATTTATCTATCTATCTATCTATCTATCTATCTATCTATACAAAACAGGATGTGTGTATGTATGTAACGGCTAGGCCGATTTTGATGAAATTTTCAGGGAATCTTCAGAATATTCAGGCGGGTGACACTGTGAAGTCTGATTTGTGATTTTCGGTCTGAGCGCGCAGAGGCGTGGGAAAATCCAATTTTCATATTGCACCACCAATGACATATACATATATTTTTTTTTTATTATTATTTTATTTTTTTGAAAGTCGTTCTCATGTTTTTCATAACGAGATATCAAACTCTTAAATCGGTTATGTAGTTCCGAAGATATTTACAAAATAAATATGTTAATAATGATACAATATCAAAATTTGCATTCAAAAATCCGAGTTTTCGGTTTATTTACAAAATATTTACATCATTCAATAACAAGATATTCCGCGCTTACTAAGGTGCAACTTTGTACAATAAGTTGAAAATAAAATTATATAATCAATCGATAATAAACAACTTTGTGTACTCTTGCATTTAAGATACCTATATTTTGTGCACATTTTTGAGTTTTTTTCAAACACTGATAAAAAATAACGGTTCATTCAAACAAACTTTGCTTTCAGTTGCTCACTGGCTGCATTTGATTTGTTTTGCGTTAATTGTTGTTTTGTGTTCATAAGTTAAAAGCCTATAAGTGAAATCAATTTAGTAAATAACAAGTGTTTTGCAATTGTCAAATGCAAATTAATATTCAAGCCGTTGTCGACAAGGTATTCCGAAGTCTAAAAACCTCCTACAAAAATCCGGATTGGCTGTGCGAGCGTCCAATTTTGGCACCAAAAATATGATGTCAACAAGCTCAATGAGCAAATTCAATTGAAACTGCCCGGCAAATTAATCAAATACAAATCGATCGACACAGTAACTGATGAAGAATTCATTGGAACCACCCGGAATGCTACCACATGTACTAACATTAAAGTTTGGATCACAGGTAATTCTTATTCGCAACTTAAACGAATAAAGTTATGCAACGGAACCAGATTGACCATCAAAAATTGTTCACCTAATTTAATCGAGGCAACAATCATCGGTAGCAGATTCAATGGCGAAGACGTACTTATTCCACTAATTCCGATGATTTACAACGATTTACCATTCCAATTCAAGCGGCTCCAATTCCCTTTGGCTCCAATTCAATCATTGACTATTGCTGGCTTAGTTTTGGAAATTTCATATTTTTCACACGGTCAGTTGTATGTGGCTTGCTCCCGAGTTGGCACGCCAATATATTTATGCGTTTTTACACAAAAACAAAAAACATTGTCTATCCGCTGGCCTTAAGATAAAGTAATAAATAAATATAGTTTCCAATTTGCCTTAAATACATGCGTTTCTTTTTTGATTGAGTCCATATCTACAGCATATGTAAGTTATTCTGTAAAAAAAACTTTATAATAGGTATTCCATGGATTTTTATTTAAAGTCGGTAAATTTCGTTAATAGCTCAATTTAAATCGTGTGGTACGCGGACCGGGTCAGTTAGTTTACTATAAACCGCGTCAGTTAGTTTACTATAAATTAATACAACTTATATCAAATTTTAAATTATTGAAATTTTTGTCAATTTAAATTTCTACACAGCACGCAAATAGTTGTTTTATTTCTTATTTATTTAAATATATAAAAGTACATAATATCTTCATACAGACTTTAGTAACACAATTTAATAATAATTTATTTACTTTTCTATTCATCTTTGAGCTTTTTTTGGACACATTGTACTTATTTTTTGTAAAAAATATTGTTAAAAGTTAGGGAATTGCACTACTGATCAGACTACTCAGGAAATAGAATTTTTGTCAGAAGTGTAGATTTATCTTGATATTGCAAATTTTCCCCTCAAAAAGTGACTAACTGCAGATATTTTGATTTTTTGCCTAAAATGCAGATCTTTTTAAAGTCCTATATATCTGGTTACTTCGATTACTTTGCCTTTAATATGTGCACCAGGGATGCCACTTTGGTCTGGTCGGACCAAAATTTGAAGTTTTTTCTTATTTATAAACGATTTGGTACTTTGGTTGGTTTGTTCGAGTTCTTCTGCGTTTTTGGAAGAAAACATAATTTGTTCTTTTCAATGTTAAAATTACTTTCCAAAAAAAAAAAAAAACAAATTCTTGATAATTTCTATACGATTTACTATAACAATTGAAAATACAATTTGTAAATGTGCAATTGTATAAGTTTAACAACCCTGTATTTACTTACAAATGAACGAAATCGTAGTAAATGACATTATGTAAATTAGGAATAACAAAAGGAAACTTAACTGTATAAATAAGAGGAAAGTGTAAATTTTGTGCATGACAGTTCGGATATGCAGATTTTCAAATACATGATCTGTTTATTGGTATGCTAGATGTATTCCAATACTAAAATATATTGTAAAATATTTTGTAGGCAAAACAAACGCAGCAGTTACTATGACGGACAAAAAGCAATCCGTTTCCGAACTTTTGAGAAATTAAATTTCCGACATAATTGTTATAAAGTGTGAGTTACTCACTGGTATTAAGTTCGCTTTATACATGCCTCAAACATATACCTGCTGTGGAGGAGCTAACCAAAAATATGTTTATACATTTATTCGTCTAACAGTATCGGCTATATATTGCCCGCGAAAACAAAACAGTAGGTAACTTCTGCAAGAAAAAGACAGATACTGGATGCAATATCGATCATATCTGCTGGCTAGCCCACTTGGTAGCCTACAGACGTCAATATAATTTCACATATGAACAATTTCATCGTCATCAGAAGATTAAGTCGTCAACTCTTTTCAGTGATTAGGTACTTGTTTCCATCAAGACCATCACTAGCCAACATTTCTAACGTTGCTGGCTAATCCAGATAAATATGAGCAGAATTATATTTATTCTATAAGTAATTGTATCGGCGAATAAAAAGGACGACAAAAAAACGAATTCTATCCGTCTCTTTCTCAAATTGATTAGTTTTCTTTTGTGTTATTTCGTAAACATTGGTTTTCTTTTGTGCTATTTTCTTATAAATTATTTTCTTATTATTGTAAATGTCCGTAACTTTCATTAAATATATTTCCCAAGCTTGTTTCACACCACCAAAAAGTATTGATTGTTTGTTTTAATTATACTTTGTTGTTTAATTAATATTTTAATGTACAAATTAACTTTTAAAGTACAAAGTTTTAAGCAACGAACACGCTTCAAAAGAAAATTTTCATAATTTTAAGTTTCTGCTTTGTTTATTTTTCCGATGTTCGTAAAAATTTGGTACTAAATTGTCTCTTTCTTGACAAGCTTAGGAAAGTCTGATTATGGCCATTTTCATCAATCACTATTTACATCTCTGTGTACTTTGTGATTAATATATAGTTATTTTATGTATTATGTACATATATATTCAAATTAAATAAAAAAAACTTATTTTAAATGTAGTTTAAAACAAATTTTGTATGAAAAATTTGCTCTAAAATAAATTTCAAATATATTTTATATTTTATGAATATATGTAATAGATTATATCATTGCTTTTATATGCTTTTAAAATAGATTAATTAGTAACGCATTGAAATTAATTGTTGCGTTTATATATTTTGTTAATAAAATTATGAAAAATAAATTAAAATTGTATTTAAAAGTTTTTTTTTAAGATTTTAAAAATAAATTGCAGATTATATCGAAAAAAAAAATCGTCGCATATTGCTGATTTTACATGTATGGCAACAATGTAAATAGAGCGATTATTTACTAAAAAAATATTAGCTTATACGGCGGTTAAATTGATCATGCACATTACCAGCTGAAAGTAGCTGGTTGGCTAAAGTGGTGAAATGCCGTGTTTTTTATTTAAGATAACTTAGGTAGGATGTTAGGTTCGAAACACAGCACAAAATTTTTTTTTATTTCTTGTGAAATTACAAAAGGGTATAAAATTGTTCGTTCAATTCAATAGTTGACTTTTTCTTTTTTGAAATTATAAAATAGAAAAAAAAAACTAAAAATTAATGAAAAAATCTACGAATTGAAACTTGAAACTGGGCTACAAAATCCATCCCAGTGTTAAACTCGAGCTCACAAATTAAACGTTTCTTCTTTGAAGAGAAAAGATATGCTTATAGTATAATTTTTGGATGGCAAAACTTTAATAAAGCGAACTTCTATATTATTAAAAAAATATTATTAAAAAACAAATTAGTCCCCGTTGGGTTTTGAACCAACAACTTCAAATATTAACCACTCATAATAATAAAAAAATAACTTATTAAAAAAGAATTGTAAAATTCCAAGCAAGCAAAAATTAAAAAATAGCATTTATGTTTTAAGGAACATTTATAATCTTAAAAAAAAAAAGAAAAAAATATAAAAAAAAATTCTCCCGTTGGGTTTCGAACCAACAATTGCAAAAATTAACCGCCCTGTTCCGCCCGTTTACTCCACTCGACCATTACGACATTGTACTACTATTTGCCAACTTGTTATAGATACACTTTAAAATTTTTAAATAGCAAATAGTGTACTAATTTTCTTTTATTTAAATATACATTCTTAATCCTAAACAGTGTTGCCAAAACTAAAAAACGAAAAATAATAATGTGTTTTTTACTAAAATATACAGAAAAAGTGTGAACATAAATATCATGATTTGATTTTTTGTTAATGCAAAATATGAATTATTTCATAAATAGTATGATTTGGATTTTTACTTTATTTGAAAATAAAATAAATAATCAAAGTTACTAAAAATATTGTTAACAAATAATAAAGAATATTTCGCAACAAATTATTTTTCCAGTGTGATTTTGTCGTTATGCGAATATGTATCATGTATCATTATAAAGATACAATTTTTTATGAAGTTTAGTTTTTTCAAACATGGAATAAGAATATATTTAATCCTCAAGCGCATATGCAAAAAAGCGACATTTTCCCACTTTTATAACTGTATAGCTGAAAAACTATAAGAGATAATTTTTTTAAATTATATTTGGATTCAGGAATATAAACAATAAAGTTTTAACAAAATCTGAAGTAGTCATTTTAAGTACCTTGTTGATTTGACGTGGAATTGCGCACATACTTAAATATGTACATATAGAGGAATTCTGAAGACAAGATAACTTACAATTTATCTATTAAGAATATTTGAATTATGTACATAGCATAAATCGATAATACCTGGGATCATATTATTTCTTAAACGTTCCAGTTTTTCACCAATACTGATCACAACTTTACAGTTAACAGTTATTATTGTCATAAATCCGTAACTTCCCTTTAAAAAATAATTTACTAAGGCCCATTATTATAACTTGCCTTTAAAGTACGTTTAATTAAATTTCACTTTTGATCAAGTGAGCGATAAACTGAACAATAACTATTTTTCGTTATTACAAATTCATTGTAAAATAAAACTAATATTTTTGAAAATATGGTAGTACAAGAAGAATCACCGATAAAATGAAGATGCTTCCATTTCTTTTTTGATATTTTTATTCTTTCGGTATGTAACTGCACAGGTTCGACATCTTCAAATCTTGTTATGTACGTTGTGGCAACATAGCACAATGTCGGAATGGACTTTTCGCACACAATTTTGAAGAACACCCATCTTTAAGTTGTCTTGCTGATTTTTATGTAATTTCACACTAATTACGAGCATAATGGAAAGGTTTGGTTCATATTATTGTGTATAAGGGGGCTGCATGCAAAATAACTGTGAAAAATCGCTCAAAGCAATAATAAAAAAATAACACAAAGAATATGCATACAAAATTGGGTAATATTTTATGTAAAAAGTAATCCTAAAATATTGAGTGGTTTTCGTTCTTTTTGAATTTTTGCAATTCGAAAATTTTTGAATTATTACCAAATTTGGCCGATTTTATATTATCAAGAAATTCTTCAATTAGAGAGTAAAAACAACGGTTTATGGCCTAAACACGATGAAAATTACCATCAAGCATTGTAGTTGTTTTATAAAAATATATTTGTATGCGTTACACAGACGATGCTGGATGAAAACTCAAAAAAAATATATTTGTATGCGTTACACAGACGATGCTGGATGAAAACTCCAAAAATTTTGATTTCTGGTATGCTGGATGTCTCATTTTGATGTGTGTAAAGTGTTTGTTCTTCAAGCGCGTACAAACTTTTCATTTAAGTAAGATTTCAAGTTGTGCGTTTGCAAAAAATGCCGGAAGAAAAAGAAATAATTTGTAGAATTTTGATTTCTGGTATGCTGGATGTCTCATTTTGATGTGTGTAATGTGTTTGTTCTTCAAGCACGTACAATATTTTCATTTTAAGTAAGATTTCAAGTTGTACGATTGCCAAAAATGCGGGAAGAAAAAGTAATAATTTATAGAATATGCTTAAGTGACCGAAATTAAAATGACAAGCAATATGTAATTTCATAACAAAGTTTTCAACAACATCAGGATGGAAATCTCCAACATTAAAAAATATGTTTTAGGCATGAATTTTAGACGGAAGCTGCGATACTTGAAGCACGATGCTCACAGCACAAAATCAAATTAATTATTGACGAGTCATCCAGTATGTGTACATCAAAGAATCCAGTCACACATACACGAATTTCACGTCCAGCATTTTGATCGTGTCTAGGCCGCTTAAGTAGTTACGTAGTATTCTGAAACTACAGAATTGTAAACATTAAAGATTTATTAGAATTAAAAACATACAATGCCCTTGCTGTTGCTTTTGATCATTTTATGTTTTTTTTGTTTCGGTAAATTTCTATTTTTTTATTTTTACGGTAATTATTATCGTTATTATTATTTTAAATTTTTGTTTTGTGGCGATTTTTTATAAGCATGCAGCTTAATTAAATTTGTAATATATTTTTTTATTTCTCAATACAAAAAAGTATCTAAAAAATTTAGGGATATCATAATCTATAGTAATATTTATTCCTCATAAGTTGATTTTTTAAACTAAAGTACGTTTTTTATTTCATATAAATTACACACCTTTTTAAAGTAATTTCCAAAATAATTATTTCTCGTTTTTATTTCTTTCAACGCTTTTTTTCTTGTTCACAAAAGACGTACTTCAAAAAATTCTGGCAAAAGTCAAGTACTTTTGAAATGGAATCATGAATTTACCTATGTTTCAAATTAATTCAAAATCGCTTCAGCCAATTTAAAATGCATTTCTCCCTTTCAGGTCGTAAAATCGATTAAGTTATACACGAGAACATTTTTTTTGCCTTTTCTCGCCTCCCATTCATAGTTTTAAAAACCTTATTGCACCTTCTAGATAAGAATCTATGTACCTATTTTTAAAATTTCATTAAAATTGTTTTAGCGGTTTATCCGCAAGAGATTTATGAGTTAAGACTACATAAAATTTAAAAATTCAGTGTTGGCAACACTGACAGGTACGTTAAATTAAATTATACTACAGAGTCTGTCATGCTGCCGGCGTTCAACATGAATCACTAAAGGTAATTTTGGCGATATTTTTTTCAAAGTAAGGTAGCACCACTATCAAAAAATATAATTTTAAATGCATAAAATTAGTATTTAAGACGTATATATAGATAAAAGATCATATATATTAAAATAATGAAATATAGCGAAGTCGTATAAAGTTAATATCAAAGCATCACAAAAAAAGTCGTCAAATTATTGCGGTCGCCAAACTCTTGCCAATACCGGATAGAAATATGACGACAGTCGTCATAATGCTAAAAAGTCGTCAAAGTATTGTATATATCGAAATTCGGTCGTCAAATTGCTGCTGATACATATATATATATATATATATATATATTTATGATATTGAGTGGAAATTTTTAAATTTCTATTTTTCCTATATAGAGGTGCCTTTTTAGTCTGCTGTGTTGGATAATTATATGAAATAACAGTTTGGCATTAATTCTTCAATTTTTAGGATGTATTTATGTATCATATATACATATTCTTTTATATTTATTTTATGTATCAAAACTTTAAATAAATGATTTATAACGCTAACTATTTATGTTGGTGTATAGGTTTATTCTCATACGTGTACGTATAAGTATACGTACCCATATCCATACGGGTACGTTCATATTGTATGACTGAATTAATTCCTTACAATTTAAAATATTTTATATATTTTAGGCAAACAAAAAATCTCTCTCTTCTTCATGAGTAATGAAAATTGTATGCCATTTGATATAAAACAAGTAAAAGTGCTATATTCGGCCGTGCCGAATCTTCTATACCCTTCACCACGGTGATTTTATTTATACAGACATGTACAGCATTATCCATATTGTTGACTCTTTATTTAAATAAAGTCGTATAAGAAAAAATCATTATACATGAGTTAAAGAAATAGAAGACAAATGAAAACAAATTCCGTTTGCTACAATTGTCGCCGTGTTGTCAGCTACTTAATGATATTGAAGCCGACGCTACATCGTAAACTCTGACATTGTTGTAGAAATACTTATTTTGCTTTTATAAAATTAAATAACTTTTTCAAAAACTTTTTTACTCCAAAACTTTTTGTTTGTATATGAATTTGTAATTTACAATAATAATGTAATTTGTGACATTTTCTTTTGTTGAATAAAATAGAAATTAGCCTAAGTTGACGACATATACTGGCTTCAAAAAAAAAAAAACGTTTACCTATAAACGTGTGTATTTTACTTTTGGCAGTTTTTACCCGGTATCCTGATGATGTCTATGTGTTTAATGCACCTAGGTTTTAAAACAGAAATCTAATCTATTTAAAATCAATCGCATTTAAAAAAAAATCAAACGCATTTAAAAAAATATGTTACTCTATATACACACATACATACATATGTATATTCTTAATATTAAATATATGTTATGTTACAGTCATGATTTTCATTTTCAAAGAAATATTGAAATTTTTGTTTTAATTTTTCGAAAATTGTGTGTAAAAATTTTTTGTAAAAATATTTTTTTAAAAATTTTTTGTAAAATTTTATTCGAAAATTTTTTGGAAAATTTTTTAAAAAAAATTTTTTTCTAATATTTTTCTGTAAAATATCTTTTTGAAAATGCTTTGTAAATTTTTTTGTAAATATTTTTGAAAAAAAATAAAAAATTTTTTTAAAAATATTTAAAAAAATTTTTTTTTAAAAACTTGATTGAAATTTTTTTGTTAAATTTTGGACCTTTCTCCAATCTATTGAGTTAGAATGGTCAGACTAAAGCAAAAAGAAATCCTTACAAAAAAAAAAATTTCATCATATTGACACATGGGGGGTCCTTTTAACTGCTCCTATTTGTCAGTGGGTACCCTGTGGGTCCATTGGCTACCTCTATGCGTATTGCTTTCTATTAAGGTCTCTAATACAAATCAAAGCAGAAAAACCCTACTAATCTAAAAACAAACAAAAATCGCCCCTCGCAGGGGGTTATTGATCCCCCGAGATCTGTATGCACTCCTTGCGATCTACCTGTCACACTCTAATATTTATTTGACAAAAAAAGGCAAAACAGAATCATTAAAGCCGAAAAAAATTAAAAAAAAAACGTAAAAAAACGTAAAAAAAATATAGATGGGCGTGGTTTTTGGCCCGTAGCCTCCAAAGGAATGATCCGATGTTGCTGAATTGCAATACCAAAATTTTCGAAACTATGCCTGACAGATTGGTGTGCTTAAATTTTTTGTATCTCTTCTGGTGCCTTGGCAAATGACATTACCACACTAACACGGACAGACGGACAGACGGACATCGCTCAATCAACTTCTCTATATATAAGGATCCAGAATATATATACTTTATGGGGTCGGAAATGAATATTGTAGAAATTACACACGGAATGACAAACTTATATATACCCTTTCCACCTGTGGTGAAGGGTATAAAAATATGTTACTCTATATCATACATACATATGTATGTACATATATTCTTAATATTAAAAATATGTTATGTTACACTCATAATTTTAATTTTCAGAGAAATATTGAAATTTTTGTTTTAATTTTTCGAAAATTGAGTCTAAAAAATTTTTGTAAAAATATTTTTTTTTTAAATTTTTTGTAAAATTTTATTCGAAAATTTTTTGGAAAATTTTTAAAAAAAAATTTTTTTCGAATATTTTTCTGTAAAATATCTTTTTGAAAATGCTTTGTAAATATTTTTGAAAAAAAATTTAAAAATTTAAATTTTTTTTTTTAAAAATTTTTTTTTAAAAATTTGATTGAAATTTTTTTGTTAAATTTTGGACCTTTCTCCAATCTATATTGAGTTAGAATGGTCAGACTAAAGCAAAAAGAAATCCTTACAAAAAAAATTTCATCATATTGACACATGGGGGGTCCTTTTAACTGCTCCTATTTGTCAGAGGGTACCCGGTGAGTCCATTGGCTACCTCTATGCGTATTGCTTTCTATTAAGGTCTCTAATACAAATCAAAGCAGAAAAACCCTACCAATCTAAAAACAAACAAAAATCGCCCCTCGCAGGGGGTTATTGATCCCCCGAGATCTGTATGCACTCCTTGCGATCTACCTGTCACATTCTAATATTTATTTGACAAAAAAAGGCAAAACAGAATCATTAAAGCCGAAAAAAATTAAAAAAAAACGTAAAAAAAACGTAAAAAAATATAGGTGGGCGTGGTTTTTGGCCCGTAGCCTCCAAAGGAATGATCCGATGTTGCTGAATTGCAATACCAAAATTTTCGAAACTATGCCTGACATATTGGTGTGCTTAAATTTTCTGTATCTCTTCTGGTGCCTTGGCAAATGACATTACCACACTAACACGGACAGACGGACAGACGGACAGACGGACAGACAGACATCGCTCAATCAACTTCTCTATATATAAGGATCCAGAATATATATACTTTATGGGGTCGGAAATGAATATTGTAGAAATTACACACGGAATGACAAACTTATATATACCCTTTCCACCTGTGGTGAAGGGTATAAAAATATAAAAATTTAATGGTTATCAAAATTACAATTCTTGTATCTGTCATGTGTGCATGGAAACATTCAGTTCAGTTTAAAACTGCGATTTTAACGTCGTGTTTATTTGGATAGGAGTTGCAAAAATTAATGTTAAACAAAATGTTTGCTTAAAAATTTTCAATTACTCGTACACTATTTTTCTTTTTATTTCTATAAAAAATTATATTTTTTAATTCCGTTAAAATATTTGTACTCTCTCTTTCGTTGCTTTATCTACAATAACAATATTAAGTAAATATTTATTTCAAAAACTGTTAAATATCCTGTAGTTTTACCATCATTTTGGTATGATGCTGTTACTACTTTTTTACATCAGTTTATAGAGTTCTTTATCATTTTTGTAGCAACTAACTACCGGTACTGGCAGTGTGTTGTGGAAACAACAGCAGGATAAAATTCCAATACGTCATTCATTTAATCATAGAGTGACCAGTAACAGATATATTAGAGGTTTTGAGATACACCTATGTTCTTCACAATTTGTTTTGATTTTTTTCATGAAAAAACTCAGCTAACGACATATGTATGAAACTAGCAGTACACTAAAAACAAATTTAAATTTAAATCAGTAATAT
Organism: Phasia obesa; assembly: GCA_949628195.1. NCBI lineage: Eukaryota > Metazoa > Arthropoda > Insecta > Diptera > Tachinidae > Phasia > Phasia obesa. The sequence goes on from OX451216.1 coordinate 149,544,709, forward strand.
TTTAAGTTACCAAAAATGACTTCTAAAATGCCAAAAATTGTTTATTATCTGTTATCATTGCAATTGCAATTCGCAGTACGAAATGGTGGTGGGCATGGGCATGGTTTACCTCTATACTAGATATGACCATTGCAAACGTTTGGCGGTATATGAGTTACAGCGATATTTCGGATCAACTTTTATTCCGACGTTCCATTGCTAGATAGTATTTAAACCAAAATGCCCAAAATAAAGCTCGACATTAATCTTCATTAGTACTAGGGTTACCCCAAGATGGCATAGGGCACTACACCCAAAAGGTAGAAAAGCAATTAGAATGTTTTATGTCATCCAAGAGTTCGGTGGAAATGCAAGAAATGTTTAAAAACATTATGCATTGGAAAATTATTTTAAGAACATTTGCATATGTAACCCGCCGCTGTACTCAGTTTAGTCCACACTCTCTACTCCACAGATTATTATATTAGTTTTGCATACAATTATTAAAATAATAAACTTTTTGGTTAATTGTCGTTTCTCGTTTCATTTTGGCGGTTAATGGGTTAAAAACAATTTTCCATATTTTCTATTACAATATCATCCTTGTTGCGCCCTTCCCCTTTCGGTACGAACCCATAAAACATTACATAATACGGTATGATGATTACAGCATACTGGCTACGCGTCATAATAGGCGACCGTACTAGCGTACGGATTCTCTTTGCAGAAGGCCCATCTGCCGAAGGCACATGTCTGCCGTCCGGAAAATTCATACTACATCCAGAAGAGGTACTAAGGGAGGGACCTAATCTTCAGTCAAGGCGGAAATAATTGATATTAACGAGTGATTTTTTAAGAGCTTGAGAACTTTTTTTTTAAAAAAACGCATAAAATTTGCAAAATCTCATCGGTTCTTTATTTGAAACGTTAGATTGGTCCATGACATTTACTTTTTGAAGATAATTTCATTTAAATGTTGACCGCGGCTGCGTCTTAGGTGGTCCATTCGGAAAGTCAAATTTTGGGCAACTTTTTCGAGCATTTCGGCCGGAATAGCCCGAATTTCTTCGGAAATGTTGTCTTCCAAAGCTGGAATAGTTGCTGGCTTATTTCTGTAGACTTTAGACTTGACGTAGCCCCACAAAAAATAGTCTAAAGGCGTCAAATCGCATGATCTTGGTGGCCAACTTACCGGTCCATTTCTTGAGATGAATTGTTCTCCGAAGTTTTCCCTCAAAATGGCCATAGAATCGCGAGCTGTGTGGCATGTAGCGCCATCTTGTTGAAACCACATGTCAACCAAGTTCAGTTGTTCCATTTTTGGCAACAAAAAGTTTGTTAGCATCGAACGATAGCGATCGCCATTCACCGTAACGTTGCGTCCAACAGCATCTTTGAAAAAATACGGTCCAATGATTCCACCAGCGTACAAACCACACCAAACAGTGCATTTTTCGGGATGCATGGGCAGTTCTTGAACGGCTTCTGGTTGCTCTTCACTCCAAATGCGGCAATTTTGCTTATTTACGTAGCCATTCAACCAGAAATGAGCCTCATCGCTGAACAAAATTTGTCGATAAAAAAGCGGATTTTCACATTTCGAACCGAACACTGATTTTGTTAATAAAATTCAATGATTTGCAAGCGTTGCTCGTTAGTAAGTCTATTCATGATGAAATGTCAAAGCATACTGAGCATCTTTCTCTTTGGCACCATGTCTGAAATCTCACGTGATCTGTCAAATACTAATGCATGAAAATCCTAACCTCAAAGAAATCACCCATTATTTATTCCTCCATCATACTTCATAATGGAATCGGCCAGAGTTATTTCGCTGAACATTTTTTTTTTTTTTTGTACATAACAGCTGACGTATATTACCCAACTATTAATAACAACCAGGTTCAAGAAATAATTTCTCAAAGGCATTGTACCTTGATGGTACGCAATTAGTCTTTTACATTAATCAATGTCAACCAAGTAGGTGGTACGTTTGTTCATTTTCTAAATAACACATTTTTTCCCAACGCCCATTGATTTCGTTACCCCATCTCGTCTTTTCAAATGATTTACTTTACATTTTGTAACAATGACTCAATCTTATTTGACATTGCAGCCCCGGTCATAAAAACTCCACTTTTATATTCACATAAATGTTTGGCCAACTATAGACTCATAATTTAAGTGATTTTAAAACATAGCTGGCGTTAGTTGTACAACAAAGTTATTTAGAGTCTGAAAATCTTCTAAACAGACTACGAAAGTAAACAAATCTTAACGTTCACTTTTGCAGTGAGTAAAATAAAAACAAAACCATTTAGATTTGTAGTATTTTTGGTCGTAAACATAAACTGTAGATTACTTTAAAGCTAATCAGCTAGAAAAGAAAACAATGAAAACAAAACAAAAACGTTTTAAGAAAAAACCTTTCGCAAACGTTTTGTGGAAAAACCTTTCGCAAACGTTTGCTATTATTTGGAGTTTTCTTATATTTATAATTATTTATATTGTCCTCTGGCAATATTATATTTTAATCTATGTACGAGTGGTCAGCTTTTGTGTCTTTTGTAAGTAGTTTTTGCATTTTTTTTTTTTTGTTACTACATCATAATTCTGCTCTATGTGTGTAAATCCGGTTGTTGCAAGTAAAAGCTTAACTGGAGTTTTTTTATTTAATTTTTTTATTTTAAATATTGTCAAAAAAACAAACTTTATTACTTTGCTTCAAAAAATGCTTTCTAGCCTTTTTCAAATAGCCAAAGCGAAAAAAATATTTATAAAAAGTTGTATTGTGTTTGTTTGCCTGTCCGGCTGACAGTTGGTTTTCGTACAATACGGTTAAAGTCTTCTGTTCATAACAGGAATGGAAAATTGTGAAATTCGTAGAAATGAAAACTAAAAACTGTATTCTTTGAATCTGCTTTGAATTTTAAAAAAACTAAAATAATTTTTTTTTTCAAATAATAATTTATCAGATTAAACTGAAGATAAAATAATATAACCTTTTTTTTGGATATTAACAACCTGCAGTTGCTGCTAGAATTCTCGGAAAATTAAAAATATTATATTTTCGATTAAGCCAGACGATACCAATATTACGTAAGCAGCGAATAAAAAATAAATCTAGAAGTATTTGTAAACATTAAAAAACGATTTATAGAAGACTAGCTGTGCCCGCCACGTCGTGGGTGTCCTGAAAATATTTTGCTCGGATTTGCTTTGTAAGTATTCCACACCAATTGTAAGACTCTTACTTTTACAGTGCTTTAGTTACTGTTTATGTATTTACTTTATATAAAGGTATGGGGATGTGCCCTGAATAAAATTCAATATTTAGAAAAAATTCGAAAATTTTAAAAATTGTTGTAAAGCTCTGTAAGAGATGTTTAAAATATTTTAATAACAATGTAATTCCACAAAGTAAAAATACAAACCAAATACAAATTTTATTGAATTGGCTGCATCTGTTGCGCAATTTTGTTTAAAATATCCCACTTTCAAAATTAAAAGGTGCGACCAACCGTTTTTAAAATATCCCAGTTTTAAGCCCAATATTTCATTATCTTTAAACCGAAAATTGAGTACCTTCACTGCTTTTTCTCCACTTTCTTTTATGTAAAGTTACCCATCCCTCGATAAAATTCTAAAATTTATAAAAAACCGGAAATTGCGTTTTTCACTGTTTTTTTTCCACTTTCCACTCTTGGAAATAAGATATTTTTGTGGAAAAAAAAAGTATCCTATATTGGGTTCAGCATACTAAGGTACCTCCTCACAAAATTTTGTTAAGATCCATCCAGTAGTTTTTACGTGATGCGAAACAATGATGGACAGACAGACGGAAATGAAATACTGTTTTATTATATGTATAGATTGTTTTGGTGACTAAGTCAGGGTTTTAGATATTCGGTTGATAAAAATAAGGATATGTTTTGGTGTAACCGAGTGAACTGTCAATAGTTGTACGTGTGCCTCTTCGTGGTGGCGACCGGTAACAGCATCCGAGTTAGATATTGTCTATAAATTAGCTCACTAAAATGTGCTCTCAAAAAATCCATTGATTGATTGCGATGTGTGGGAAGTGGCGCCGTCTTGCTGAAACCAAATGTTGCCGAGATCACGAGCTTCAATTTCAGGCATCAAATAGACGGTTATCATGGCATTAAAAAAAAACACAGATAATTCAAATTTATTGCAGAATATTTAATGTCATTTGAAAGACATTCTTTGGCATTTATATTTTGAAGATTATGTCTATCAAATATTTGCCGTTGCTACTTCGCACATGGTCCATCCGTTGAGTCCAATTTTCGATGACTCGTTCGAGCATATCGACTGGAAACTGGCGAATTACACGCGTGATGTTTTCCTCCAAGGTTTGAATCGAAGCGGGTTTGTCCGCATAAACCTTAGACTTTACATATCCCCACAGGAAAAAGTCTAACGGTGTGATATTACATGATCTTGGTGGCTAATCGACCGGCCCAAAACGTGAAATTATGTGCTCACCGAATAAATCCATTGATCGATGTGATGTGTGGGAAGTGGCGCCGTCTTGCTTGGAATGTCGCCGAGATCACGAGCTTCAATTTCAGGCATCAAATAGTCGGTTATCATGGCACGATAACGGTCGCCATTGATGGTTACGTTCGCGCCGGCATCAGTTTTAAAGAAATATGGACCGATGATTCCACCGGCTCACAAACCACACCAAACCGTTGTTTTTTTTTCGGGAAGAAGTGGAAGCTCTTAAATCTCTTCAGGTTGCTCCTCGTCCCAAATGCGGCAATTTTGTTTTTTTTACATACTCAATGAGCCAGAAATGGGCCTCGTCGCTAAACAAAATTTGCCTCGAAAACGTCGGATCTTCTTGGAACTTCTCAAGAGCCCATAGAGCGAAGAGATTCAGGCGTAAGTCTTTCCATTATGAAATGCCAAACAATACTAAACAAAAATAACAGGACAGCACGACACGACTCACACGTGATCTGTCAAAAAAGGCTATTGAAAAATGTAACTCGAAATGGATCACCCTTTATTATTCATAAAATTTATAAGGGTCGTGAGTATCCGACAATGATGCATAAGGAAGCTTCTCTCAAGAGGTATCTCTGAAGAAACTACAGTATTTATTGAACGCAAGAGATGTATAAAATATATATATATATCTAGCAAGAGGTAGACGGGCTAAGATCTAAAGGCATTCCTAAGATGGTAGCCTCTAGGCACGAAAGTTTTTTTTGGATATAATCAAAATACATTAAACTGGAAAATTGCATAAGTAACATAGAGATAACTAAGATGAAGTAAGTGGAAACATTTTAATTAAATAAATTATATAATCAATTAAAATTCAACTTAAACTAATTAAAATATTTTATTAAAGCAAAAGTTGTTTTCTATAAAGCGAAATCATCGATTACCTTATAATAGTAATGAAGAAGAAAATAGTTAAATTATCCATCTCCGGTGTTTAACTAACATTAAATGTGGTTGTAGAAGTGAGAAAATGTCAGCCAGTTATGACTTCCTGAGCTGTGATCTAAAATATAAGTATTTTTGGATGTGTTATTGCATTTGAGCGTATGAATGAAAGTTTGTTAATGTGTGTGCATGTGAGTGTATTTGTAAAAGTGGCCAAGGTTATGTTTAGTGTTTATTTAGTATATTTAGTTTAGTGTTCTGTTTATACGTTGGTATATGAACGTAATGGGATTTCCACCAACGTCGGGTGGATGTAAATAGTCTGTGATGTTTATGTTTTTTGGTGGCGTCTCTTAAATATGTTGTTTATTATGGATACATTTCATCTGTATTGATACCAAATAACTATTTCAAATTAAGCTAGTGTGCTTTAGGTTCAAATATTTGTTAAAATAAAATTTTAGATTCATATCTATTTTAAAGAGCACAACGGGGCAATCGTCCCGGGCGCCACAGTGAAGGGGGCGCAAACTTGTCTAAGGGCGAAAGAAATATCGCCGTCGGCTTTATGCATAGGAGCACGAATATTGAATATTTGATGAAGAATTCGAATGTAATCTATGACTATTAAAACAAACAACAACTCGTGGCTCAATGGTTGCCAGGTGTAAAGACCGTTTTTCAAAAGTACGATGAACCGTCCAATAACGCCGGCGAGTGTGCGAATTAAAAACGGCTAGCTATTGAAAAGTTAGTATTGGTTCTTTCATTGCCTGAAAAAAAGTAATAAAGAAGTAAAATACGAAAACAATAATATAATATAATAAATTACCAATTACCATACCATAAACATTCAGTAGGATTATTACGAACTGAATAATTTTTTACCATCATGTTTAAAAAACTGTCTGGAGTACAAAGATTCAATTAGTAAGAGAAGAGGAGGCAACGACTGGAGTGCTTCTTAAGAAGGTCCTAAAGCTCACTTCCTATTGTGCTCCTTCTAGTTCTTGGGCTGTCATCAGTGAACGTGAGTACACTTAATGAAGTTGAAATACTAGTAATACCAGATTCAGATTCTAATGACGAATATATTAATTGAATTGAATTCTCCTAAAACTGTTGGCTTGATAAATTCGGATCCATCCTCTTAACCAGAATTCAAAAATAAAAGGGAAAAGAATGAGTTAATTTTTAAAGGTCCCTTGTCATTAAAGGCTGATAACTATTATCCAAAAATTACCCAAAAAAGATATTTTTGTAATCAACATCAGCTCCGTTGTGCAGAAAATGGGGAAAAAATAAAACAATAATGTTTACCATTCCAGATTTAATTGGAATTTTTTTATTTACATTCCATGACTTCCTGATTCGAATTATAATTTTAAAAAAAAATGTCTATCTCTTATATTTTTTTTTATTTTTACTACATAATATGTAACCCTTTTGTAAATATAAGTATAAAATAAAAAAAAATAAATTATATGAGAAATATAAGTTTATTTAGACCAAGTAGGGGGCCAGATCACATTCTCGCCTCGGGGCGGCCCTGACAGGAGGCCACATTGTGATTGCTACAATGGGAGTCTGACTCCCATTAGACTGATTTATTTATTACTTGCTGTGCCTACGTGTTGTGCGTCCTGACTATATTTTGTGCGATTTTACTTCAAAATTAATCGACATAAATTTTAAAACTCTTTTATATACGATTCTAAAATTTATAAAAAATTTTAAAAATTATTGTAAAGCTCTGTAAAAGGTGTTTAAAATATTTTAATTACATTGTAATTCTACAAAGTAAAAATACAAATGAAATACAAATTTTATTTAATTGGCGATGTTCACTTCCAAAAATTAGTACCTTTAAACCGGCAATTGCGATATTCACTGCTTTTTCTCCACTTTCTCGTGGAAATGAGATATTTTTGCGGAAAAAAATTATCCTGTATTGGAATCAGGATGCTAAGGTACCTCCTCACAAATATTAAAATCCATCCAGTAGTTTTTACGCGATGCGAACACAAATGAAAAGCAAACAGACAGACGAACGGACGGAAATGAGTTATTATTTTATTATATGTATAGATTCTCAAATTGTATTACTCATTGCTTTTTCATATTACGTAAGATGTAATCTTCTAGACTAAGAACATAGCCTCTGATTGCTTGTAGATATTTTGCCCTAAACGGTATTGAATATAAGCAGTGTCAGACATCGTTTCCCATCAAACTACTGTTTCATAGTTTCTTATCGTTAAGTATTAAAATTATCATAACTCAGCGGCCTGAGGTCGCTATTACACCAACCTTGTGTGGTGTGGTTTGGTGTAGTTTGTAAGCCGGTAGAATCATCGATAATATTTCTTTAAAAATTATGCCGGTGCGAACGTAACCGTCAATAGCGACCGTTATCGTGCCATGATAACCGACTATTTGATGCCTGAAATGGAAGGTCGTGATCTCTGTAACATTTGGTTTCAGCAAGACGGCGCCACTTCCCAACATCGCATCAATCAATGGATTTATTGAGAGAACAATTCGGTGAGCACATAATTTCACGTTTTGGGCCGGCCGATTGGTCACCAAGATCGTGTGATATCACACCGCTAGACTTTTTCCTGTAGGGATATTTAAAGTCTAAAGCTTATGCGGACAAACCTGCTTCAATTCAGGCCTTGGGGAAAAACATCACGCGTGTCATTCGCCAGTTACCAGTCGAAATGCTCGAACGAGCCACCGAAAATTGGACTCAACGGATTGAACATCTGCGACGCAGCAACGGCCAACATTTGGTAGACATAATCTTCAAAAAATAAATACCAAAGAAGGTTCTTTCAAATGATAGAAAACATTCTCCATTAAATTTGAATTTTCTGTGTTTTTTTTTTTTTCTTTAAAAAGGTTCCCTACTTTCGCAATGGATCAGTCCTTCTTTGAAATATACTAGAGTATAAATTAATACATATCTATACATATAATAAAACAGTAACTAATTTCCTGTCTTTCTATCTGTGTTCGCATCACTTAAAACATACTTAATGGATTTTAACAAAATTTTATTAGGAGGTACCTTAATATCTTCATTCCAGTAAATTATACTTTTTTGCCGGAACTCGAACACGTAGTTCGAGTCTGACTCGCATTAGACTCAATTCTGAAAATTATTGTAAAGCTCTGTAAAAGACAGGCAGAAAGGATAGCACTACAGGAGGCCACATTGCGAGTGCAACAATGGTTTCTATGCATGAACCAATGTCTCTTTACGGAGTCACAGCAATTTTATATTTCAGACATAATTGAATATACTCGTATAAGCTTTTATAATAAAAAATCAGCCCGTTCTTATGGAAAAACCCTTTATAAATATATGATTTTTTTGTTTGTTTATGGCTTACAGGATTTGCATTTCCTTTTTAAAATTTCCAAAGTTTTTGCTGAGTTGCTCCTTTCCTTTACTCTTGTATTCCGTTCATTTCGGTACAGTTTGACTCTTTTTTGTTGTTAAACTCTTTTTGACAGTAAAATGCCACTGATGGCTTATTTGTGAATTTTTTTTTCGTTATGTCACTTTACATGTAAATAAAGAAGCGGGGAAAAACTTGTAAATATACATGAACACACGCGTCCAGAGAGAAATAGCTTGGAAAGAGGAGTATATGGAATAAAAAATTTTCCCAGTTAAGTTATAAATTGTTGTTGCGAGAAATAAAGAACATAAAAAATACAATAAATACATACATACATTTGAATAAAGTACATTGTATTGTAACTTAAATAACAAAAATATGAAAAAGAAAAAAAAAAATCTAAAAGGAAGTTTATTTCGGGTTTGCTCTACAATTCCAGCATTAACACTCTAAATCATTCTTTTTTCCGTTTTCCATTTTCCATTTTTCGTTTTTATTTTATTTAACAGCATTTTACAAGGATAAATTTATGACATTTAAAGGAAATGGGTATAGGAATTTTTTTTTTTTTTTTTTGGTTTGTTAATAAAAAATTCAGACATAAATTGGACTGTTTATTATGATTAAAATGAATGATTGACCCACATTGTATGATGCTGTCCAAACAAAATAAAATAAAATTCTTCAGCCATAAATAATTTTCGAGTTTTTGAGCATTTTCTATTCAATGTGATTTGATGTACAAGGATTTGAATTTTCAGTTAAACAAAGAAGGATATTCCAGCGTAGATGGATAATTGCACATAAGCTTACACAAAATAGCTTGTAGAATTTAAATGTAACAATGTATTTTCGTAGTGTGTAATTCGAATTGTGGTTCAACTTGTATCTTTTGTGCCCTTTACATAAATAATATTAAATTTCGATTTCTCTGCAAGACCAAGTTTGACGGAACAGAAGTTGAATTTTTTTTTGTTATAATTTAAGCATGAATAAGAGCTATGACAATTAAATACAAGGTATAATAAATATTAAGGCTTCGGTAGCCAAATATTAAAAACATAACCCTATTGCTGTCGCTTGTATGTCTGTCCGTTTGCCAGCGACTTCTATCTCTGAAACCATAATGCACAGGCTAATGATATTTGCACAGACCTTGTATCACTATGGGCGATATAACGAAAAATAATAAAAATTAATGGGTGTTCCGATAGCGCCAAGATATTTGCATACATGGCAGATACTTGAAATAACCAGATTTTTTAAATTTACACAGAGTGTCCATAAAACTATGTTCCCTTTAATAACAATTATAAAAAATAAAACTCAAAATTAAAGAGTGTTTCGACAGGGACGTGATTTTCATGTAACGAGTGATTTTTTAAGAGCTTGAGAACTTTTTTTTTAAAAAAAACGCATAAAATTTGCAAAATCTCATCGGTTCTTTATTTAAAACGTTAGATTGGTCCATGACATTTACTTTTTGAAGATAATTTCATTTAAATGTTGACCGCGGCTGCGTCTTAGGTGGTCCATTCGGAAAGTCCAATTTTGGGCAACTTTTTCGAGCATTTCGGCCGGAATAGCCCGAATTTCTTCGGAAATGTTGTCTTCCAAAGCTGGAATAGTTGCTGGCTTATTTCTGTAGACTTTAGACTTGACGTAGCCCCACAAAAAATAGTCTAAAGGCGTCAAATCGCATGATCTTGGTGGCCAACTTACCGGTCCATTTCTTGAGATGAATTGTTCTCCGAAGTTTTCCCTCAAAATGGCCATAGAATCGCGAGCTGTGTGGCATGTAGCGCCATCTTGTTGAAACCACATGTCAACCAAGTTCAGTTGTTCCATTTTTGGCAACAAAAAGTTTGTTAGCATCGAACGATAGCGATCGCCATTCACCGTAACGTTGCGTCCAACAGCATCTTTGAAAAAATACGGTCCAATGATTCCACCAGCGTACAAACCACACCAAACAGTGCATTTTTCGGGATGCATGGGCAGTTCTTGAACGGCTTCTGGTTGCTCTTCACTCCAAATGCGGCAATTTTGCTTATTTACGTAGCCATTCAACCAGAAATGAGCCTCATCGCTGAACAAAATTTGTCACATTTGAACATTTCGAACCGAACACTGATTTTGGTAATAAAATTCAATGATTTGCAAGCGTTGCTCGTTAGTAAGTCTATTCATGATGAAATGTCAAAGCATACTGAGCATCTTTCTCTTTGGCACCATGTCTGAAATCTCACGTGATCTGTCAAATACTAATGCATGAAAATCCTAACCTCAAAAAAATCACCCATTATATTACCTCATTTTGGAAGCATTCTATCTAGAAGGCTACAAAAACAAAAACTAAAAGGTGTTCCGATAGTGACGTGATTTTCAGGAATGTGGATTTATTATTTGAGCAGTAATATTCCGTAATTTGAAATATATACACAGAGTATATATTAATACATATCTATACATATAATAAAACAGTAACTCATTTCCTGTCTGTCTGTCTTTCTATCTGTGTTCGCATCACTTAAAACCTACTTAATGGATTTTAACAAAATTTTGTTAGGAGATACCTCCTAGTATCCTCATTGCAGTAAATTATACTTTTTTGCCGCAAAAATATCTTATTTCCAAAAGAAAGTGCAGAAAAAGCAGTAAAAATTGCCGATTTTTGTTACCGATTCAAAGGAACTGCATACTTTAGGGCATCTTTTATTTTTGAAAGCGGTATATTGTAAACATAATTGCGCAACAGATGGGGCTGTCTTAAAATAGTCACACAATACTTACTGTCAAATAGTCAATTAAATACCATTTGTATTTGAATTGCATTGTTATTGAAATTGCATTGTTGTGGAATTACATTGTTATTGAAATGTTTTAAAAACCTTTTGCAGAGCTTTGCAATAATTTTTAGAATTTTATATAAATTTTAGAATTTTATCCAGGGATGGGTACCTTTATTTATAGTAAATAAATAAGAGTCTTAAAATTTGGTGTGGATTACTATCAAAGCAAAATCGAACAAAATATGGGCAGGACGCACACAATGTATGTGGGCTGATGCAATCAAAAGGCATATTATCTATCTGCCTGAAAAAAATGGAAGAAGTTCTAAAAATGCAAAATACGGTAACAACAGGTATTTAAAAAAAGTAACTTCAATGACAAATGATTTTTTTTAACCGACTTCAAAAAAGAAGGATGTTATCAATTCGTCTGAATGTAGCTTTTTTATGAATGTAACCGCAGAACTCAGCCATTTCTGAACCGATTAAAATTTTTGTTTTCTTTATTTTAAAGGTTATACTTTCAGTTTAGTTCGGTATTAAAAACAGTTCATTATATTAAAAATTAAAGGGTGTCCCCATACAACATATATGTTCATTACGTGTATTAAGAACCGTAAAGGGCACCAAATTAAAATTTAAAAAAAAATTGCGTATCGCTATAGCTCGCAACAGCAGAAATTCATAAAAAAAAATTTTTAAATTAAAAGGGTGTCCCCATAGGTGACGTAATTTGACCTATATGGGCCTATCTTTTGAATCGTTATAGACAAAACCTTGAAAGTTTGACAGAATGTCGATTACTATTACCGTTATAATAAAATGTGTTAATATTAAAAATTTTTATTTAAAGGGTGCTCCAATAGTTCATTTAATTTGATGTATATGGCCATACTTATGAACAGTTGTACACAGACCGCTGAAATTTATATGGAAACTGTATTGCTAAGCCCGCTATAACAAAAAGTATACAAATCGAATTTGGAAATAAAAGGGTGTCCCAATAGTTAATGTAATTCTATGTATATGGACAAACTTTTGAACTGTTATAGACAGACAGCTAAAATTTACAAGGAAACTGTATTGCAAAGTTCACTATAGCAAGTATACAATTTGAATTTAGAAATTAAAGGGTGTCCCCATAAATTATGTAATTTGATCTATATTGCCTGTCTTTTGACCCGTTAAACACAAACACTTGAAAAATAGGCAGAATATCCACTACTTTCTGTTGTATAATAACAAATATAAATATTTGGAATTATAATGTAAAGGGTTTCCCAATAGTTTACGTAATTCGATATATATGGCCAAACTTTTGAAGCGTTATAGATATATATTTAAAATTTTGAAAGAATCTTTGCGGCGAAGTCCTCTATAACAACAGGTCTTTAATTTAAAATTGTAAATTAAAGGGTGTCCCAATAGGTGATGTTATTTGATCTATGTGACCCTATCTTTGAAACCGTTATAGACAGAGGCTTGAATGGTATCCAAATAAAAGACGGATGCTGTTGAAAATAGCTTTACTTTTGAACAGTAATAGGGAGAGGCTTGACCTTCATATAGTCTTTATTTTTTTCCCTCTAACTTTGACGCATCTTTTATTTGGTTTAAATCTAATTTTTACAGATTACTGCTTACATTTTTAGTTTAGAATTGGTGCCCTTCTATCTGTTTTAAAGTCGTTTTTTTTTACAAGAATTATTATTAAGCCAACATTATAAGTGGCTACCCTCGTATGCACACAACATAATATTACATTGTTATTCAACTTAATGTGACTCTTCCTTTTTTTGCAAACCCAAAAAATAATAAAACAAAAGAACAAAAGTTTTTGTATTTAAAACCACCAAATTACAATTAAGATTGTATCATGGCAAAAGTTTTAAAGTTTCAGGAAATTTTCTGACAAATTGATAGACAAAGCAGAAGTTGGTAGGTATAAAGCATGATGTTGAAAGAACTAGAGCAGTTTTAGTCACTAAAAGGTTTAGCAACAAGCAAATTAAACAAAATTCAGAAGGAAATGCTGTATCCTTTGACTTATTTTGATCAATTACAATAGTTTTTAAATCTTTTAATTATTTCAATAAATGCTAATAAAAACAATATTTAAAATACCACAGCTTTCTTGGTGTCGGAAGTTCTTTTGTGGGAAAAAATTTCCAGTTGGCTCTGTAGTACTTGCCGTTGAGTTAAAATGGCATTTCTAGCATAATTTTGGAAAAACTTTCAGCCAATTATGCCACCACCAATTTATTAAGCATGAAATGAGCAAGCTGGCTTTCGCTCCGGAAAATCTTGCATTGACCAAGTAAATAGTCTTATGATTATCGCTGAGCAATCATTATACCTCATCTTTATAGACTTTGAGAAGGCCTTTGACACATTAAACCATAACGCTACATAGAACTCTCTGGTATGCAAGGGCGTCCCCGAAAAACTAGTACAGCTAACTCAGACCCTGTACAAGAATGCCACTTGCCGTGTCTTACATGAAAAACAACTGAGTAACAGGATTACGGTGAAAACTGGAGTCAGACAAGGCTGTGTTTTATCACCTCTACTTTTTAACTGCCTCCTCGATGCTTTGATGCAGAAGGCAACCATAAATCATATGAGGGGTATTATGTGGGGCTTACAAGGAAGGTTGAAGGATCTAGATTATGCAGATGACATATGTCTACTTAGCCACTCATTCTCAGAGATGCAGTCTAAAATTTTCACCATCAGTGACATCGTAAAATTGGTCGGGTTGAAGATAAACATATCTAAAACAAAATCGCTCCGCATCGATAGCAATACAGATCGTCATTTCATTGTACGTGATCAAGACATGGAAGATGTTATGTCCTTCTGCTACCTGGGTAGCACAATTGACACAACCGGTGGCTCAGCAGCAGATATAGCCAGTCGCATAATAAAGGCGCGGGATGCATTTGGAAATCCTCTAATATTTCGAGAAAAACTAAAATTAAATTATTTAACTCCAATATAAAATCTACTCTATTATATGCATGTGATACCTGGAACATGGCGCCACCCGACACACAATGCCTTCAAGTGTTTATAAACAAATGCCTCTGGATTTTCTGGCCTGTAACAATATCCAATAGCCAACTCTGGATGAAGCCAAATCAGCAGCCTATTAGCAGGGAAATAAGTAAGCGTAAATGGATTTGGATAGGTCACATCCTCCGTAGACCACACGATGATATTGCCAAGAAATGCGTAGATTGGAACCCGCAGGGAAGCAGACGAGCGGCAACTGACAACGGAACTTTCGAAATTGCGTTTGAAGTAGAACGAAGTCAAACATCGAGCCGAAGATGGAGATTATTGGAGTCACCTTGTTATGGCCCTATGCTTCCCCGAGGGATCCCAGATCCACATCACTCTGTTACTCTCTGTGGATATGTTGGCTCTGGACAATGACAGTTAAGTTTTTTAATCCCCAATATTTTAGTTGACATAGTCGTCGAGATAAAAAGATTCGTTTTTAGAAAAAATGATTTTTCGATGCCCGATTGAGGATCTTGTGAGGCCCAAACTGAGGAGGCGTTTGCTTTCAATTGTTAAGTCAACTAAATTTTGTAAGTGAATAATTCGCTATCATCGTAATAAATGCTTTTTGTGATTCGTGAATTGCCATCTGCCACACTAGGCACGTATTGTAAGCCCCTCTCACAAAGTTCTTGTACCAACTTTTATAGAGAGTTTACGATTACGATTTGGCTGTTTGGTCTTTACGATTGATGATTTACCTGATACATTGAAATCGCTGCCATTTTCGTTTTACTTTGATAACTTGTTATCCTTTGTTGGCTTATCTCAAATAATGCTACCGCGAAATCCGCGAAATCCCTATTGCAAAGAGCTTAGTCGGATTCAATTTCGATTAGAAGCACTGGTATTCGTTTGGTGAAATCAAAAGGTATCAATGTTGTATGTATATTATCTAACAGCCTTGGTTAGAATATGAAATCAATGACACTGATCACGAAATACAACAAATGTGTATATGTGTAAAGTAGAGTAGACAGATTCGATTAAAATCTGTCCCAATACCGCATCGCATACATGGAAAAAAGTGGTCTAGCATGGCTTACAGATGCGTACAATGCGAAAAGTACTACAGACAACGCCTCAACTAGAATTTCAACGACAATTGGCAGAACACTACTGAAAACCTTACAATTTTCGTGATTTTTTTAGGTCCAAAAAATTTTCTTCTTTGTTAAAAAACCTGTACCCTAGGCGACCCACGGGTACCATATGGTAACGATGGTTTTTCGCATTTTCCGGAAAATTGTAAAAATGTATTGAAAAATTGGTTTCATTTTTGTGCTTAGAAGGTCAAAATTTATAAGCATATGTATTTTCAACAAAATCTAAGTCAAAAAATGTTCTGGGAAATACCGGTTTAAGGTTTTGGAATTTTAAACGAACAGTACTTTAGACATTCCATTGTTATACAAATTTGATTTTATTTGATTTTGAAATAACAATCTTTTATCTATTATTAGAATGGTTCTATTTAAGCACTAAGCGACCATAAAGTTCTTAAAGTTTAAAATTATTTACCGCAAATGGAAATGTGCAAAGGTAGACCTATACCGAAAACAAATTCAGAATTTAGGCCAATAGCTATCTTGTGTTATTTGTCTAAGGTGCTCGAAAAAATTCTACAAATTCAAATTTCGGGACATATCAAGGAAAATAAATTATTGTCTGAAAATCAATCAGGTTTTCGCTCTAAGCATAGCTGTGTATCTGCCTTATTCGATGTTTCTGAAAATATACGACGTGAACTGGATGAAGGGAAATTAAATTTCTTAATTCTTCTTGACCACTCAAAAGCCTTCGACTCTGTTGACCATAGCACACTCTGCAATAAGCTTCGGAATTTCTTTAAGTTCTCTAACAATGCAACACTTCATTTGTCTTCATATCTTTCGAATCGTTTGCAATTTGTGTCTTCTAAAAATTTTCAATCATCTTTACAACCTTTAACAAGAGGTGTGCCACAAGGGTCCATTCTGGGACCACTACTTTTTTCAATTTATGCCAACGATTTGCCAAAACAGCTTTTGCATTGCAAAGTTCACATGTATGCAGATGATGTACAGTTATATTTGAGCATTCCAGTACGATCTCATGATGAAAATATTGTTAGGGTTAATGATGATTTGGATAGAATTTTTCGTTGGGCAACAGCGAATGAACTTTGTTTAAATCCCCATAAATCAAAGTGCCTAATCATTCGAAAGGGATCGCTCGATTCTGTTATCGATGTTAACATTTTAATAAATGGGGAAAGGATCAACATCGTTAATGCTGCAAAAAACCTTGGATTAATGTTTAATAATACACTTACTTGGACAAACCATGTTAATACCCTCGTAGGCCAAATTTATGTTAAGCTAAGGTGCCTTTGGCCGACACAATATTATACTCGCTTAGGGATAAGGAAACTACTTGCAAAATCCTATCTTCTTCCAGGTTTAATTTACGGCTGTGAGCTTTTCTCAAACTGTGACTCAATTAGTAAAAGGAAATTAAACGTTTTATATAATAACATAATTAGATATGTGTATGGCTTAAAAAGATATGACCGTGTATCTAATTTTTCCGCTCAACTTTACGGTGTTTCGTTTGATAATCTTCTTAACATACGCGTCCTATTATTTTTGCACAAGATTATTTATTCAGAAGCTCCACAATATCTTATAGATAAGATTAGGCTTGCCAGATCACTCAGAGGAAGAAAGATTATAATTCCTTTACACCGTCTTCATGTATCTGAATGGCACTTCTTTATACACGCGGCGCGCCTTTGGAATATTCTTTCCCAAACTCAACAACTCAATAGCAACGCAAATAGCTTTAAACATTTTTTGTTTGTTTTTTTTTTGCACAACAGTGAATTGTAATTCTTTTAAATGTAATGTATTTGTTATAGTATAAACTTTTTATAGTTAATATAGCTTAAGTGTATGTACTTGTATTAATGTGTAATCCCAAAATATAATTTATAAACTCCACTTTCCTATACTTTAAATATAAGATTAAATCTTGTTGTATAGGAATTGACAAAATAAATAAATAAATAAATAAAAATAAATAAAATCAGAAGTATTATTTTCTAAACCGTATTATCCAACAATTAAAAATGTATATCTTTTCTTATTAAGCAATTAGAGGAAACACCAAGGATAATAATACCAGTACATTTATAAATAATTTCAACGTCTTTAAATACAGCTACTTACTTTCATATGATGTGGGTAACCATTAAATCCATAAAATTCTATGAGCGGGAAACAAATAAGAAAAGCTAACAAGTTTTTGGAACTTTTAAAATTTTTTAAATCTTTTTTAATCTCGTTTCATCGTTTCTTCTTTTTTGTGGTGGTGATGGTGGTGGATTCTTAGTCATACAGTTCTTGGAATCCCTTAAAGTTTTAACAATATAAAATAAGTTTACGCTATTTTACCAATTAATGACACGTGTATTTATTGGTATTAAGAAAACAATACTTGGAAGTGAATATAGGAGAAAGAAGCAAAAGTAACAAAACCAATGCATTTAATTAAGCACGATTACAGTTGGAAAAGATGAAGGTAATTAGAGAATAAAATACATGAAAAACTTATTGTTTGATTAAAATGATAATACCAGCAAGTAAAAGAAGAATAGAACAATTAAAATGGATTTAACCATTTATATGGTTGAAAGTATGTTTGTGTATGTATGTGTGTTTATATATAAATTTAGTTGGAAAATAGTTTTAATTCGAATTTTACAGAAGAGATATTTTTATGTGTTTTTCAAATTTGCTATATTTGAGCTATTAACTCGTAAGAAATTTATCTTTTAATGAGTTTATAAGATCAAGAAATATAATATTTAAAAATAAATAAATTTGGAAGAAGGATAAATTTTAAATTACTTTTATCGTAATTTAAATGGCTTCCGAAAGCAAGTGAATGTACGTATGTTTTAAGTGTTTAGTTTATTGTTCCAGATATAGATTTAATAAGCAACTAGGAGAGCTGTTACTTCTGCAAAGGCTATTCCACAAGGGCTTTCCGAACTATAATACCAGATATCGGAATTACATTGGCCGAATTGTATTTTGTACATACCGTACAAATAGTACGGTATGTTTTGTCAAATCATTTTTGACGATTGTGGATAACGACGAGATATTGACTCTAGAGCAGTTTGCAACTGACCCTAAATTTTATATCAATCTGCATGCCATCCCAGACTTCCAAATGAATCTTGAAAAAGGTCACTGTTATTTTTTTTGTGGATTTCGGACTATCGCCGGCATCGGTCCATATTTCTTTGAGGACAATGTTGGTTAGGCCATCATCGTCTATGATTTTTCACCTCGGGGGGTTATTATGTATTTCGATTCGAAAAGGAAATCATTCGAATTTGTATGACTTTAACATTGTGTTTCGAAAAAGATTTCTTTCGAATCGAAATACGTAATAACCCCCCTGAATTTGATAATATGGACACCAACTTCATGTCAGGAAGTCGCCACGTATCACACAGCTCATGCCACATTACACATCCTGCATGAGCGATTTGATCGCGTTAAACTTGTGAGGTTTTCTTAAATCGTTGGTCTATGGGTCTATGCGAATAAGCCACACACCACAATCATATCCCATGCCATGAGTCAAATTCAGCCTGATTTATGCGCCACAGTCATGGAAAATTTAACATTTAAGATAACCACCACCCAGCGAAAGCGCGGCCGACATGTTATATTCCACACATTATGTGGCACTGACAGACCTTTCAAACGAATAAAAAATTTCGATAATACCTAACACACAAACGTTGACTTCTAAGCAGGTGATTGCAAAAGTCGCCCAGATTCGAGCCTAAGCCGCTATCAATCAATAGCATCAACAGCTTTTATGACACGTGAAGGTTGATTTTTGTATAGATGTTTAATTCTAAATTGAAATATTTACACTAGTATTATTAGAAGGGTTTCCTTATGCGATTTGTGTTAAAATATGCTGATAATGTGGCGGTTGCACTAGCTGGAGCACATAATGTTACAATGACACAAAGCGGTGGAGGTGACACTCAAAGCGATCTGTACCCGGGGGTGGGTACAAAATGGGCTAAGTGTCAATTCAAGTAAACGAAATTTATATTATTCTCTAGAAAATATAAGATCCCACCCTTTAAATTACCCTCACTGAATGGCACATTATTTGCTCTATCTGATAGTACGAAACACCTCGGCATAATCTTCAAATTGACCTGGAAACTCAGCATCCAGGCTAGAGTGTCTAAAGCCATTACGGCAATATGCGTTTTCAAGAGGGCAATTAACACGACCTTGGGAATTAGCCCAAGGTATTTCAATGGGTTACTTAAAACGATAATCAAAATAAAACTACTCTAAGGAGTAAGGAATGTAAATTGGTTACTAGAAACGGCAGTCAAACCAATACTACTCTATGGAGTAATTGTTGTCTGGTGGACGGCACTGGATACTAGGGCCAATATCTCTATTGTGAATATGACGATCCCAATAACTGGAGCCATGAAATCAACGCCAGTGAAGGCTTTTTTTGCCATACTTAACTGGTTACCAGTAGACCCACTGGATAAAAAGTTTGCACTAAGAACAACTGTTAGACTAAATGTTATAGGCGCATGGATAGACAATGGGGACATGTCACTCATAGGTTATTGTACCCTTAGACCTTTCTTTAAAAGTGGTTTGTACTTCGGCATGACGGAGTGTCATTATCCTCCGACTCAAACACTTTGGGTTTATACAGTTGCCTCCAAAAGGGTACCGAGAGTTGGGGGCGGAGTCTATATAGAAGAATTTGGAATTAAAATGTGTTTGAGACTGCAATGTCTTACAAGCAGAAATACTCGTATCTGCGATCAAAAAGGCGGCCAACTGGCTAAAATACCACAGAATATTGAATACTGATATCTAGTTTAATCCCTTCAAGCTTTGTTTAGTGTGTCGCATCAAATCTTGTTTTGGAATGACAGGCATCCTTGAATGCGATGGAGGAAAATGCAATAGTCACCGTTAAGTGGGTGCGGATCATGGGACTAACATTTGCAACTCTCTTGCGAATGAACTGGCAAAGAAAGGGACATTACTCCATAACAGAGCTATAGCCATCTAGTGTCGCATTTCCGTCTCGGCTTGCGGGTCCCGAATAAGCTGCACTCTCTTCGATCTGGCTTAGGTCAGCCAGATCGTCTTCGCAGTTAAAGAAGTCTGGTCCAACGTCGACTTCTTTAACTGCGAAAAAATCTGAAAAAAACGTATTTGTTATTTCAGTTGCCGAAAACGCAGTTACGAGAATTAATAGCAACAAACCTGTTCACAGCCACCACACATTTTCAACGCCTAGGACGGCGGTATTTTGAGAGACATTCTGGTGTTCAGTATTGTACTTTTTTTTATTATTTTGTTTTGTTAAGTTCCTAATCGATAACTTCGACATGTTTGTTCATATTTATTTAAAGATTCAATATGAATACTGGGCAACTGCTTAAATGCATCAAATATTTCATGTTAAACAATTTTATCAAATATAAAGGATTACAGCTGGAAAGTATCCAAAGAAACACTTCAAGGTTATATAAATACTGTAAGCCACAGAAAATCACTATACAACAAAAGTATGGTCAGAAAGGGATTGTTTGCGAAAAATCTAATGTAAAACATCCCAGCAAAAAATAGTGCTTCTTTGTATGCAGCTTTGTATGGGAATAAAGAGTTGTTATTGCTTACAAACTTGCTAATGTATGACATGAGATTTGTTCGCGATGTCCCACTTAGTAGCATTTCCTTTTAAGCGCTCAATGCTGCGAATTTTAGATCGCAGCATATTAAAAGGAATATACATATGTGGAACCACAAATAAGCACATTGGTAAAAGGGCCCAATTTTGATATAAAACTTAGTAAGGAGATACTTAATGCCTGGTTATCACTGAAAGCAGTTATAAGAAAGGATTTTAAGTAACCTCAGAACCGAAAATGCAGAACAGCAAGTTAGCGGTATGTTAAAAGCTTATGAATAGTTGGGTTGCCTAATGATGTCATAGAATATTCACTTTTTCATTCGCATTCCTCTTTTTTTTCATCTAATCTTCGTTGGGTTAGTGATGAGGTTACACCAGGATGTAAAGCTTTTAAAACGAGAAGATCATTAAAAGTGCAAAATAATAAGTTAAAGTTAAAATTTTATATTATAATTTCGTTGAGTTTTGTTAGATACTTTTTAGGGTTCCGTACCCAAAGGGTAAAAACGAAAACCTATTGTTTTCGCTAAAATGTCTGTCCGTCTGTCAGCGCATTTTATCTCTGGAACTGTAATAGGTAGACTCTTAAAATTTTCACAGATGATGTATAGCTCTTGCCGTTATAGCAACAAATACTAAAACTTATAGGGTGTTCCAATAGAGAGGTGTTATTCACGAAAATGTGTTTATTTCTTGAACTGTAGGAGGGATACAAATTTACAAACAGTTATTAAAACTTAGTTCACTTTATAAACAAGTATAAAAAAATAAACCTAAAAACTAAAGGGTGTTCCGATAGTGGTGCGATTTGCATGTATAAGGCCTAAGTTTTGAACCATAACAGGCAGACTCTGGAAATTTTAAAGGGTGTTCCGATAGTGGTGTGATTTATATGTATAAGGTCTAAGTTTTAAACCATAATAGGTAGACTCTTGAAATCTTCACAGAAGGTGTATAATTGTGGTCACTATAGCAACAAAAGCTAAAAGTTATAGGGTGTTCCGAAAGTGACGTGTTATTTGCCTTTATGTCTTTATTTCTTGAGCTATAGGAGGCAACCACATACAATTTACAGACAGGTATTTAAACTATGTTCGCGTTATAAGCAAGTGTACAATATTAAACCCAAAAATTAAAGGGTTTTCCGATAGTCACGTGATTTTCATGTATATGGCATAATTATTGGAAGATAATAGGTATACTCTTGAAGTTTCTACAGGAGGTGTATTACTATTATTATAGTGGCCCATATAACAAATAGTAAAAATGAAAGGGTGTGCCGATAGTGATGTGACTTGCATAAACATGGACTAATTTTTTAACTATAATAGATAGACTCTTGAAATTTTCACAAATGGTGTATTACTATGACCTCTATAAAAGCAATAAAAATTTAAAGGGTTTTCCAACAGTGACGTGTTTTGCATGTATAACTAGATATTATTGAACCGTAATAGGTAGACTCTTCCAATTTGTATAGAATATGTGTTGCCATGGCCATTATGACAATTACTAAAAATTAAAGGGTGTTCTGACAGTGACATATTTTTCACGTATAGTAACTTATTTTTTTAATAGTAATAGGTAGACTCTTGATATATTCATAGAAAGAGAATTGCCATGGCCGCTATAGTAAACAACTAAATTAAAGGGTGTTCCGACAGAGACATGATTTGTACGTAAATAGTGTTATTTTTTGAACCGTAATAGGTAGACTCTTGAAACAATAGATGTTGTACTTCGGCCGCTGTAACAGTTACTAATATCTAAAGGGTGTTCCATCAGTGACATGTTTTTCACGTATATTACCTTATTTTTTGAACCGCAATAGGTAGGCGTATGTATATTTTTATAGAAAGTGTTTTACGATGGCCGCTATAACAAAAATTAATAAAATTTAAAGGGTGTGCCAAAAGTGATGCAATTTTCGCCATTATGACTTTAATTTTTTAAGTTGTACTAAACATAGTACGGAACACTACATGTGTGAATCTAACTCGCACTTGACTGATTATTTTTTTTTTCATTTGTAACGCAGTGTTACCAGTCGGCAGTTTGAAATCACTAAAGTCAACTATAAATATAAAGGCTGCTGGCAGCACACGACTCAATTAAACCTTTTTATAATTACACTTTGGTTGTCTATAATCATTAATGGCGAAAGGGTGTCAAAAAGGAAGCGTTCTGTTTTGATACTCCCCCTACAATAACAAAAAGGTAAGTACTCCATTAACTTTTTAGTCCACGATTTTTAATTAAAAACAAGAAAATTATGTATTTTATTCTTAACACAGCTTTATTATTGGTTTTTATTTATTTCATTTATAACTAAATATTATTAATTATATTAAATACATTTTTTGTTTATTTATATGTTTCTGTCTAAAATTTAACTTATTATTTAACTATTATTTCTATGATAAAAACTACTTGAAATGAAGAAGTTTTTTTTTTTTGCTCGTTTTGGAAAATTTTTTGTTGTCATGTCATTTATTAGATTTCCTGCTTAGATATAAAACAATTTATTTTATTTTATTTGATGAAAATCTTTGTTTGAAATTTCCATTCGGATATAATTTATTGAATTACAGTTTTAATTAATCTACAAGTATGTTATAGTATTATACTGTGACTGTTGTATCTTCTTTAATATATTTAAAAATACTTTTTAACATTATTTATATACAATTAACAATTATTTAATTCTAAATTTTTAAATTCTTAGGGCCACATTCATAAAAAAAATATTTTTGATTTTTAAAAGGTTTATAAGACTGAGTTCGTATGAAAATTTGTTTAATAAACTTTTTATAAAACGAACATATTTTTTTATGAATTTGCTCCTTAGGTTTTAATAAATTTATTACGCATTAGTGATTTATGCATTTTATATATATGTATATGTATGTATGTAAATAGATATATGTAAATTAAAAAATTAGTGGCATTTTTGCTTAAAGTTTAAGTTATAAAGTTCATTTAAAATTTAACTACTTTTAGAGTCTTTTTTGTTTGTTGTAGATTTACTTAGTTGTAAAGTACGAGTAATTTCCTAATTAAAAAGGATAGAGTTTTTATTACAATTATTATTTACAATTATTATTTAAATAGGATATGATTTATTATTTCTAGGAAATTTAGTTTATGGTTGTTTTTTTCATATAATTTTTTTATATACATTACAATTACAAAGTAATTAGTATGTTTAACCAAATATTATAATTGGATTTTTGGCTTTAAATGCAAATAAATAATTTGTTATTAAAACGGCAGTTAAGTTAAGATTTCAAATTATATTTATTGATTTATTTGTATTAAAAGCAAAAACACATACATTATTGATATTGGACGTTCTGTTCAGAGATTGTCGATATGTGTCTAAATATGTTTGTATGTTGTTAATAAAAGTTGATATGCTGAAAACCATGTTAGATTAACTAAAAATTTAAAACAAAATCATACTTTAGTTATTTAATATTATACTCATTAACTATAACGTTTTATTATAAAATATTTTTCTCCAATAAATAAATTGCATTTTTAACCGACTCACAGAGGAGTATTTCACCCAAAAAGCTGGGCAAAAAGGCCAGAAATCTAAAGAACTAAGTACGCAGCTCTACAGACCACAATATTTTACATTATATTGTAAATTTTGAAGACTTTTATTTGCGATTTGTAGCTCTGAGACCTTGCTAAAGTCAGGAAAGTGAAGAAAATTATATGAGATTTAAATGTTTTTTTTTTTCGGTTTCTGGATGTTTATATAATTTTTTCAGATCAGATATTTTGACAAAGCCCAGTTTGATCAAGACTATTTAATAAAAATTGTACCAAAAAAACATTAAGTGTACCAGTGTACCACTGATGTGTCGATTGTATCAAATTTGGTACAATTGCACCACAAATCCCAACACAGATATCTATTGATATATGACAGTATAGATCTCCGTTGACTCTAACATAAAGAGTTTTGAGTTTAATTTTTTTTGCTTTATAACTGTTATTTACTGTTCCTGCTTTTACCTCATTCTTGACAAAAAAAAAATACATCGTGGATTTTATCCACCTGCTTTAACTGAGCGCCTAAAATAAAATACAAATTTGTGGATTAATGGCTAAGTTTAATTTCATTAACCAAATCTATATATATAAAGCACAAAATGTGTTTGTTTGTTTGTTTGTATGTTTTTTTGTTTGTTTGTTTGTTTGTTTGTTTGTTTGTTTGTGTTTGTTTGTTTGTGTTTGTTTGTCGGAAAGCTATAGCTGAACCGATCTTTCTGAAATTTTCACGGTTTGTTATTGGATATACGGATTGTAAAATAGGGTACTTATTTTTTTGATATTTGACGTGGGCGTGGCACCTCCCATACAAATTAAATATTAATCATCGTATATCTCGGTAACAGTAAAAGGTAGCGTCTTGAAATTTCGCACCCGTAACCTCTATCTTAACGTCAATAGTTTAGCGAAACAGAGACTGTATTGGAATAGTGGGCGTGCTACCTCCCATACAAAGTAAATATTTATCATCGAATATTTTGGTAACAGTAATAGGTAGTGCCATGAAATTTTGCAACAGGAACCTCTATATTAACATGCATAGTTTAGAGAAAGATACTGGATTGAAATAGTGGGCGTGGTACCTCCCATACAAAGTGAAAAATTATTATCGTGTTCCTGGTATACTACAATAAACAGAACCTTGAATCTTTGCACGAGTAACCCCTAAGCTAATGTGCATAATCTACCAAAATACAAAATTAATTGAGATAGTGGGCGTGGTACCTTCCATATAAAGTGAAAAATGATTATACAGTATCTAGAGAACTGCCATAGGTAGCGCCTTGGAATTTCGCACAAGTAACCATCATATTAAAGTACATAGTTTAGTTAAACACAAACTGAATGGGGGAAGTAGGCGTGGTACCTCCCATACAAAGTGAATAATTATTATCGTGTTCCTGGCGAACTACAATAGATAGCGCCTTGAAACTTTTCATGAGTAAGCCCTGTGCAAATGAGTATAATCTACTAAATTACAGAATCAATTGAGACAGTAGGCGTGGTACCTCCTATATAAGGTGAAAAATTATTATCGTGTACATAGAGTACTGTAATAGATATGATCTTAAAAGTAGTTACAAGTAACCCGCATACCCATATACTCTACAAAAACATAGGTTGGATTGGAACACTGTTCACGATACCCCCTTTACAAAGTACAAAATTATTATCCTGTACCTAGAAAACTGCAATAGATAGAGCCTTGAGGCTTTGCACGAGTAGCCCCTATGCTATTGCACATAGTCTACCAATATAAATTGGATAGGGGCAGTCGGCGTGGTACCTCCTATACAAAGTGAAAAATTATCGTGGACCTGGAGAATTACAATAGATGGAGCCTTGAAACTTTGCACAAGTAACCCTCAGAGTAATGTGCATAGTGTAGCAAAATACTGACTAAATTGGGACAATGGACGTGGTACCTCCCATATTAAGTGAAAAATTATTATCAGACATGGTTAGGATAGTGGTTCCTCCCATAAAAAGTTAAAAATTCTTATCGTGTTAATATGTATAGTCAAGCAAAAAACAGATTGGTTGAGGACAGTAGGCGTCGTACCTTGTATATAAACTAAAACTTTTTTGATGTGACAATAGTGTGCGTTTTCGATTTAGAGGTTGGTGTTTATTTTATTTTTTGTGGATGGGTGTTGCGAAGCGCACCGGGGATAGCTAGTAGTTTATATTCTTACAGAATGGTACGAGCCATGAACAGAGTTTTACTAGTCGCACTCAATGGAAGCGTTTGCTAACACCACGATTTGGTTTCTTAATTTTTTAAATTCATACGAATGTGACGAAAGGTGCTAGATGTCTATTGAAGAATGTTAATTAATGGGGGGTAGTGTTGATTTCAAATTAGCTGCAAGGAAAGTTAAAAAAATAACATTCTTACTGATTCGTTGTTGTAAAATATGCCTGCCAAAATAATAAAAAAATAAATAAATTGAGATGGCACCTTATTGAAATAAATAAATAAATAAATAAAAATTAAATAAATAAATAAAAATAAACTTTTTGAAAAAAAAATCGTTTTATTTTTTTGCATTAAAATTAGTTTTGTCTGTTTTTGACTTTGAGATAAAGATTACAAAACTAAACATTCAATAAAACTTATTTACACCTACAGACATACAGAATCATTTTTTTTTAAATTAAAGTTAGCATACACTACCGCTCACTTGAATATGACTACTACTTACTGAAAGTTTTAGACTTCTTTTAGATCAGCCCAACATTGTTGCACATTCTCTAACACTGTGTAGAGATGCCATTTCTGTAAATTAACGAATTTGGGAAATATTATGAAATGAATCTGAATTAACCTGTTATATAAATAAACAAAACCGCTTACACTTTCTGTTAGATTTAAATAGGAAATATAATTTATTGTGTGGATTTAAAAATCATTAATGTTTAAATTTTTATATTTTCTTTTAGTGCTGGCAATTTCTATTTCTTTTAATTAGCAGATGTTATTCAATACCATTTAATTAAGTACTCATACTTCCGTTTACATATTAGCAACGGGAATTTAGCGCCCTGGTCGTCAAATATTCTATTTAATTTATTTCGAAAAATACTAATCTAAAAGTATCGATTAGTTACTTTTGTATATTGAGTTCATAAAAAAGTATTAAATACCCTATAAACGGTACCCACTACTTAACACATTGCCAGCATTATTTTCTTATTTTTAAAATACATTTTTATATTTAAACTCATTTTTACTGATTGTCCCACAAAATCGAAAGCGATCGCTGATTCACACAAATATATTTAAAACAAAAACAAATTTTTTTAATTTTGCTTGCGATATTGTTAAATTTTGCAATATTGAGATTTTATATTTTTCCGTTTATCTACCTTCAGTCGTAATGGAGACGAAAAAATAAATAAGTCAACACTCTTAAGCGAGTTCGCGTTGACAAGTTGACAGCAATGATAAATGTAAATAAAAAAAATTTGATTTTCCATGTTGTGATCGTCTTCAATTATGATTGATAAAAAAATGAGAGGACAAAACGAATTTGAAGAGTACAGCATATGTGTACCCTTTTTAGTTCCTCTCTCCCTTCTCGCCTACTAATAAAGAATTGCAGCGAAAAAAGTTTCATAATGTAACTAGGGACTTACAGATGAACATTTGAACATTTGAACATTTATTTTTTCAGCGAACGTTGCCAATAATTATAATTTTTATGGAACGTAAAGCTGGAAATAGAAAACTTACTTTTGATGTCTTGAAAGCAGCAGGGGGATTATTACGTATTTCGATTCGAAAGAAATCTTTTTCGAAGCACAATATTAAAGTCATACAAATTCGAATGATTTCCTTTTCGAATCGAAATACGTAATAACCCCCCAGATATCCTCGTAAATTCCAACAAAAATGGAATAAAGTGAATTTCGTGTGCAGATAAAAAATGTTATTTTACGATAAAAACTCATCATCGAAATCAAATAAAGGATTGATAAACACTATGATGGAGGAAGGCTATTATATGTTTACAGGCTCGAAAGGTGCTTAAAGAGCCCCATGGCAGGTGTTCAGATATAACAGCAGTACCTTAAGCTGAATAACTGCGTTAGTGATAGGTCATGGAAACTTCAAGTATCATCTAGCCGAGATGAAAATCGTAGATTATAGTTGCGGAATGTGCCTGGAAGAGGCTGATTTGGTAGCGCACATTGTATGTGAATGTCCCGCACTGGCTAGCATAACGCTTAGGACCATGGGCGGGTGTCTCGTTGGCTAGTCGGTAGTGTGCTATCAGTCTGGGGTTGTGGGTTCGATTTCCAACAAAGACTTCGAAATTTTTCACTACAAGTTGACAGGAAGACAAGGAAGGAGCTTGGATATATAATCTGAGTGCCTACTAATGGTTAACTGCGTTAGTACAGGTCACGGACTCTCAAGTATTAATCTGGTAAAGTGAAAAATCACAGACTGTGCTTGGAAAAAGCCTAACATAAAAAAGGCTTCGGACCAGACACATATTATATGGAGATGCTGTAGAGATCTAGACTTAAGCAAATTTAGCAATTACCTTGGACTCTTTGATGAAGCATCAGTCGCCAGTCTGAAATCACTACAGTCGAGAGCAAAAGGTTGGTGGCAACACGAGACTAAATAAAAGTATTTGTAAATTTCTAGTCGGATACCAGAAAATATTGTGGAACGAAGGGGTTCGAAAATGGATCCGGTCGCGTGACTCAAGAAAAGTAAGGTTGACGTAAACGACAAAACGATTGCGTATAATCATTGAGAATGGAAGGGGGTCAAAAAAACTCTGCAACTACACCTGAGTTCCACTGTATCATACCAGCACAAATGAAGTTTAACCTGGCAATCGAAATTGGGTATTCACGCCAGAAGTCTTCAAAAATTTCCATGGAATGAATATCAGAATATGAACGTATGTCACGGGGACTGAGTCTGTAGATATTTCAAGCGAGCGGTTATATAACATTTTAGATGAATATTTAATAAATAGACAATTCGCTATTGGCTACGAACATGGTCTGCATACTCTCTAGACTTAGGCCTTGCAAGTATTTCCTATTTCGAAATTTTAGAAAATGGCTGTGTGCTAAAATTTTCTGGGTCAAACGGAATTTCATTAAAAATCCCCCTATATTGAGGAACTTGATAACTCTTGGCATTTAGAGGGAATAAAAAAACTAGAAAGACGCTGGACTTAATAAATCGAACTTAAACGTTATTCTGTGGATAAATTAAAAATATGTTTGCCACATCGAGTTGTTAGCAGTGTTTGAAGAACAGATTTCCCTTGACACAATAAAAATAATCCTCGACCAATAATAACATGCTTACAAGCGTATGCTGCAAATGGTGATCGTACATATGCGTTTAAGTGATAAGCGTAGAGGACTCACTTATGAGCAATATTTGACGTGCTTATTTGATGGATTTTAGGGCACTTTATATTGATAGGTCGTTTGGTCTAAGATGTTAATTTAAAAAGTGGAATTCGAAAGAAGATATTTTTTGCCATTATTTATTCCTAAGATGTTATTCGTTAAAATCAGTTTTTGTTGAGGCGTCATATACAAGTGAACGTCAGTGAGTGTATTTATAAATTTTTTTTTGTGCACCTATTTCCTCGAACACAAGCACTCTCACACTTTCAATTACACAATGACAGATACTTTGGAAAGTTATTCGTTAATTTTTACAAGACTTTTAGTTTTTATGTATTTTTTGTTGCACAGTAAAAGAAGGAAATGCTTGTCTTCTTTGTTTTTGTTCATGTTTTGGAAACGTTATGTTACTTAAGCATCTAAAATGAAATTACAAATGCTGTTGCCACTGCTGCGTATGTTGAAGCAGTGTCATTATTGCTACAGCTGCTGGTAAAAATAAATTTAAAATTACAATGTGGAAAAACTCAGACACAACTTTCGGGTACACGCTGTGTCATTAAGCAATCCTTAATGGCCATGATGTTAATATTATCGTCCAGGTCAGTGGATGAATTACATGATGTTGTTGTTGTCGATGGTGCTGCCGATGGCAGTGAATGTGAACCTAAAAGTAGGCCAACACCAGTTGTAGAACCGGGTGTACTGCCACTACCACTTAGAGCAGAAGTTGTTTGTGATGTTAACATCATGGTTGAGGGCGAATGATGACCCGTATAAAGGCCGTGATTGCTACGACCACCACCACCACCCAATGTATTGTGATGATGAAGTGTACTGTGATGAAGGTTAACACGACCTATGCTACCACCCACCATGCCACCCACAACATTGCTGGCATTTGCACTTGCTGCTGCTGTAGCGGAGGGAGAAGAAGTGGCTGAGGTATGATGTAAACTAGACATGGCTGTGCCACTGCTGCTGTTAATAAGACTATTTAATATATAGCCACCACCCGTCCCAAGACCGGGTGGTAAAGTACCAACACCGCTGGAATGCAGTTGTTGTTGCAAGTGAGTGGTGACTGCTATAGTTGATGTTGAAGCTAAAGATGTAGGTGAACCAATTAGGTTGCCCACATCATGCATTATTCCCACACCGGCACTAGCACCATCGCCACCACCACAACTGCTTGCAGCTCCAGTTCTAGTTATTGTTGTTGCTTGTAACAATGCTGTGCCGGAAGTTGTAGCTGTTGTTGCTGATGTTGTTGCTGTAGGCGACAACATTGAAGCGGATGCCATAAGATGAGTGCGTGTGTTGATTTGATTAAATTGCATGGGTATACTAACAGCAATTTCAATACCACCTCCCGTCGCATTCTGCTGCATCATGTTTGCTTCGTAACTTTTGGTATGTTGCTGTTTAATAAAGATTCCCCCCCAAAAAAAGCAGCAGGACATCAGCAATTGGTTTTAAGTAAAAATTGTGTAGTTAGTAGTATTGTTTTTGCCAAAAGAAATGTTGTCGACAACGACGAGGATGATGTTGATCGTAGCAATGTTGAATGTTGAGTAATGTTCCGTTTGTTCCATTTATCGACAATGCAACGCAATGCATTCAATCCAGCAATGAATTAAAGTTGTTAAATTTGCAAAAGTTAAAGGAAGGAAACATGAAAGAAGAAATAAGAGAAAAAGAAAAAAATTGTTAAGGTTTTGTTTGTTGAACAAGTTTTAAGTAGAAATAATTTGATAATTGTCAACTTGGGATTTTTTGTCCTTTTTGGCCATTACCAGTTAAATGTGCGTAATTATAAGGGACATGGTACAATATTCATGTAAATACATTTCAGTGTAATTATAGATTGCTTTTAATATACTCGTATATTCCAAAATGTAAAATCAAATTAAATCTACTTGAAGCATTATGTGAAAATTTAAAAATTATATATAATGTTTTGTACTAAGAATTGCTTATTTAGAAACAAGTAAGTAAAAACACTATTTTAAAGATACTTAAAAAGGAACCTTAAAGTGCTGTTTTCTGCTAGTGTCTGAAGTAAATTAAAAAATAATGTTAGGGCAAAACAAATAAACAAAGAGTTGGTAACCAAAGGTTGACTCAAGCAACAACAAATATAATGTGGTAAATATTAAAAGGAAACAAGAGGGAAACACTTTAGGTGGTGGTAGACTTCTTTCTCATCAACTGGCGATAGATAATTGAATACTTTCTTTTGGAAAGTCAGAAAATCATTTCGTTATAAGTTTCTGAAAAATAGTACAAAATAATTGAAACTTTGCACATGAGTACCTTGGAGTACGGAGTGCTTAAGTCGACTTAAGCACTTATTCCTTATTGTCACAGATATATGACCTTGTCAAAAAAAAAAAAAAATAATAAAGTCTACATCAAGTCTACTTTATTTTAAGTTTTATATGAAAATTTTGACCTAAAGTACACTTCAAGTAGACTCTATTTCTTTGGCATAAGGGCAATACAACTAAACACCACCCAAAGTAGATATATTCGAAAAATGACGAAGAAGGATGTAGCTAAGCTGAAAATGTATTAAATTCTGCTAGTGTTTAAGTTAGGTATTTTAATTAGGTAACGAGTAATTTTTTAAGAGCTTGAGAACTTTTTTTTAAAAAAAACGCATAAAATTTGCAAAATCTCATCGGTTCTTTATTTGAAACGTTAGATTGGTCCATGACATTTACTTTTTGAAGATAATTTAATTTAAATGTTGACCGCGGCTGCGTCTTAGGTGGTCCATTCGGAAAGTCCAATTTTGGGCAACTTTTTCGAGCATTTCGGCCGGAATAGCCCGAATTTCTTCGGAAATATTGTCTTCCAAAGCTGGAATAGTTGCTGGCTTATTTCTGTAGACTTTAGACTTGACGTAGCCCCACAAAAAATAGTCTAAAGGCGTCAAATCGCATGATCTTGGTGGCCAACTTACCGGTCCATTTCTTGAGATGAATTGTTCTCCGAAGTTTTCCCTCAAAATGGCCGTAGAATCGCGAGCTGTGTGGCATGTAGCGCCATCTTGTTGAAACCACATGTCAACCAAGTTCAGTTGTTCCATTTTTGGCAACAAAAAGTTTGTTAGCATCGAACGATAGCGATCGCCATTCACCGTAACGTTGCGTCCAACAGCATCTTTGAAAAAATACGGTCCAATGATTCCACCAGCGTACAAACCACACCAAACAGTGCATTTTTCGGGATGCATGGGCAGTTCTTGAATGGCTTCTGGTTGCTCTTCACTCCAAATGCGGCAATTTTGCTTATTTACGTAGCCATTCAACCAGAAATGAGCCTCATCGCTGAACAAAATTTGTCACATTTGAACATTTCGAACCGAACACTGATTTTGGTAATAAAATTCAATGATTTGCAAGCGTTGCTCGTTAGTAAGTCTATTCATGATGAAATGTCAAAGCATACTGAGCATCTTTCTCTTTGGCACCATGTCTGAAATCTCACGTGATCTGTCAAATACTAATGCATGAAAATCCTAACCTCAAAAAAATCACCCATTATTTGCAGGCTGCCGTCTACATACTCTCAAAACTAAAATACACACATTGTTATGTATACAATTATTTTGTCGCCATTATCGGCTTATTCAAAATGGAATCACTTGATTCTACGGATCTAGCTGCGATGTAATGATGATGGTGATGGCTGTGGTTAACTTAGGCTAATTTATATTTTAGTATTTAGAATTTAGAAGAGAATGTTACTAAATAAACTCTTAAATTAAAATTTACAAATTTATTTATAATCAGGCAGTTTTGGAAAAATTCATTTCTTTTGACATGATAAAAGTATTTTTTTGGAAAATTAATTTTATTTTAATAAAGGTAAATCATGCATTTATTTCTATAACAATATCAGAGTTTACGATCGTCTTCAATATAATTAGGCAGCTGATAACACGGCGATGATTGTAGTCAATGGTATTTTTAGTCGTATAGCGGGAAGGCTGCTGTGGTCTTTGTGTTTAACGAATAATTTGTAAAAAAAATTCTTTCAATTTAGAGGGAATAAAACGAATCTAAAACTTACTTTAAAATTTCATTTGTACGCCTTGAAGAATTTTATAGAAATTTTGTTATATCTTAGATATATTCTTTTCCTAGATTTTCAGTATCAGTATCATGCTTAAAAAACATCGATAAAAAGCGCAGAGCTGTATTTTTTCTTCAAAGATCTTTTAAACTACATTTACTAAGCTGTGCAAAAAAAATTGAGTTTTTTAAGCAGCATTCTATCGGGTGGTTAAATTAAATTAAAAAAACCACACCTGAATGTCAAGTTTTTTTTCGGCATATAATTTGACGTTTCTCAATTTCAGACTAACTCAATGCCATACAGCTAACGAAACCATGTCTCTTTTGTGCGACAAATTCAATTGCTGCTTTATCTCACGTGGTGGCGATGTCGATTCGCCACGCAGATCATGTCATTTGACACCGTTGGACTTCTTTCTTTGGGGTTATTTGAAAGAAAAGCTGTACGTCGATAAACCGGCAACAATTCAAGAGCTAAAGGATGAGATAATTCGTCACATTAAAGGCATAGAACTTCAATTATGCCTCAGCGTCATTGAACATTTGGAGCATCGGATGGAGGTGTGTCACCAAGATCGCGGCGGCCATTTGGCCAATATTTTGATTCATGCAGAGATGAAAAAATTAAAATCTATGAGTAGTTACGGCGAGTTACGAACTTAACAGACCATGACTTCAGGACATTTACACTTCGCTGAGATAATCGCTTAAAAGGAAATGCTGCTAAGTGGGACATCGCGAATAAATATTATGTCATATGTAAGCAGGTTAGTAAGCAATAACAGCTCGTTTCATTTCCTTACAAACTGCATACCGCGAAGCAGTATTTTTTGCTGGGATGTGGTTTTCTAAAGCCGAATTGATGATTTGAAATACATCCTTTCGCGCTCAGTATTGGGTTCAGCTTAGTTATTAATAATCTATCAAACAGCTTTGTTATTTTTGGTAAAAGACTTATGGGTCTGTATGATTCCACCTTTGTGTGGTCTTTTCCTGGCTTAAAATCATATTTAAAAATTAAAGGCCATGAAATTATATACCAGATTATAATGAAAAAATACTCCAACAATATTTCTGTCTTGTATCATTATCATTTTAAGTTCTCATGCAGCTAAAAAACATCCTCTATATATTTTTTTTATTATTTTTTATTTTAGATATGAGTACTTATTGTTAGTTAAAATCTACGAGTATTTCTGTCCGAACAAGATTTTCGATATTAAATATTTATGTTAAAAATTTTCCTCGGATTGGTCATGGAACGAAGTCTCATTGACTTATGGTTTTGTTTAAGTAACATGCCGAGTCCACAAGTTAAAGAAGCACAGCTGAGTGCTATCGGGCGCGTCCACAGGTTGCGGATAGTGGAACGTTTCGTAGATATGCAAAGCAGCTGCTGATGTAGTCGCGGATAATCAGCGGTTCGGGGTGGAGAGTCTCAGAGAGTCAGAGCGGTCTCCTAACAAATTCGGAGTGCCCACGATACTTGGAAAGACAAGGAGAGAAATTTGCGCCTTTAAATAAACAATGGCCATCTACTTCTAGCGTCTGATTGCCATGTTAGGGACGGTTGAAAGCGGGCGTCAGTTCTTGTAGCATGCGGCTCGCTATATAAACGTTAAATAAAGCTTTTAAGCAAGAGCCCCCACGCAAACCCCTAAGGGTCTATCAGCACACACAAAATCTCAACCAGCATCTCACAAATATTAAATCAGTAGCATACCAGCTTTCAACAATGTAGTTTTGTGTCACTTTGCTAAATATTTAGCAAACCAATGCATTTTCATTTTAACCACTTTTTTTGGTTGGCTGCCTTTGCTTTTAAGCTAGCCCGCCTGGAGGCCATGCTGGCAGCCCCAGTTCCAGGATCGGATGAAGAAGCTACTCATTTTAAACCAAATGATTACCGAAAGCTCAAGAAATGAAAACAACATAATAAACAACAACTAATTTCTTCGGACACGATTTGGAACTTGGAACGTAAGAACGCTTTTAGATGAGGCCCTGTGCTTCTTATAGGAACAAGGGGAAGTAATATATATACATACATATATTAAAAATGTTCCTGCCATAATTATTATTTTATAAACTTATTTATATTTGTTTTCCATTAAGTTTCTCAATTTTACATCTAACAATTTTGGCTAATTGTTGCTCTGTTCTTAATTGCAATAAAAAGGAATGTTTGGCACTATTAAATAATTAATGCATTTTTAAATTTAAAAAAATTTAATAAATTGTGGAGCATAGAAAAATATACATATAGATATCTCGTATTTACTTTCCATCAGATATCGATGAATGATAAGTAAAAAATCTATTGGTAAATGTTTTTATTGCTGTACAAAAAAAACAAATGTTAGAAAAAAATAAAACTTCATATACTACGATACTACGATACTTTAGATATTTTTCAATTATACTTACATTCGTACTCGGTGACCATTTCGATGTTGATGTAAAGTGATGGTTAACACTGCCATTTGTAGCAGTGTTTAGAATGCCATTTCCAACACCACTACCACCGCTACCACTAACGCCACCAATACTGGCATTAGCTGAACTGGTCGAACTGCCACTTCCAACACTGCCAACTATACGAATTAATGTTAGTGTGTTTGTATGTTTGACACAAAATTTGTATGTTTGTATTTTTTTTTTTTGCATTTTTTTTTTTTTTTTGAAGGATAAAACAATTGAATGACGTGAATGCGAATGTTTTTGGGTTGAAATATAAAATTTGCGATGATGGTGTTTGAGAGTGATAGGTTTGTGATGGAAATTTATTAAATTTTTGTTTTGTATTGCATTCGAAAGCAACAGAATAATGTAGCAAAAACATACAATTGTGTTTTGTACGATTTTAGATTTGATTTTTATTTTCACCATACGTATGCAGTTTAAGCACATAAACATGCATGAACATGATTTGAATTTTCGTTATTGGAAATTGTTATATGGATTTTATATTGTATTTTTTTCGGGTATTTTTATTTTCATTTTATTATTTTCAGCAGTGAGTGTATGTATGTATGCATGTATGTATGAAGAAACCGACCATTCAAACATAGCAATCGACCATACGACCAACCCAAACAGATGCAATGGTTTAATATTTGTCAGAATTGGTTGGAATTGGTTGAAATTGTTTAAATTGGTTTAAAGGCAAAATTGAATTGAATTTTTGTTGTTATTATTAATACCAACAAACATTGATATGTGTTTAATTTTTTTTTTGTTTTAACCAAATGCAAATACATACAAGACAAGCAGCATAGATACATATGTATTTGTTATAGAACAGTGTTTATTGATTTTTTTGTTTGTGCAAAGTTTGTTTGATTAAAAATTTTTATTTGTTGCGGCCAAATGAAATCATGAATTTCAGACATAAGAGAGAGTGAAAGTGAGAGAGATAGAGAGAGAGAGAGAGAATGAGAGAGAGAGAAAAAAAATTAATTAGTAAATTTAGTGGTATTTATTGGTGCTGAAGAATTTCATTTCACACGTACCATATTGTGATGGTATAACATCTGGGTCACGTTCATCTTCTACCAGATCTTCGGAGGACTTAGATTTGATATCAGTGTGTTGCCAACGAGGCTTTTCAATGCCACCCTATTAAAAATAATGGAAACAAACAAAATATTTAATGTAAATATAAATGTAGCTACAAAAAGAAATCAAAATTGCTTAAACACAAAGCGATTTAAAAAACGTACGTGTTAGTATAAAAAAAATTATTATAAAAATCTATACATATAATAAAACTGTAACAGGACCATTCCTGTGCACAAAATATTTTTGAAAAAATTTTTTTTAGGATTTTTGCATTTATGTCTGTGCGTTTGTCTGTCAGCCTGTGTTCGCATTACTTTAAAATTGCTGGAAGAATTATAAAAAAAATTTCATGGAGAGGTAACTTAGTCGGTCGATATAAATATATGTAAAGGGTGGTTAAATTTAAAGGGCCGATGTTGATTTTGAATAAAACACAAATTATTTAGGAAATTATTGTCATTTGTTTTTATTTTGATAATATCGGTATGGTTAAATTATGTGTGGAACAAAATATTGGCCATATGGGCGCCGCAACCTCGGTGGCATACCTCCATCCGATGCTCCAAATTGTCGATGACGCTGAGGCATAATTGAGGTTCTAAGCTGTTAATGTGCCGAATTATCTAATCCTTTAGCTCTTGAATTGTTGCTGACTTATCAACGTACACCTTTTCTTTTAAATAACCCCAAAGAAGTTCAACGGTGTCAAATCACATGACCTTAGCGGCCAATTGACAACGTCACCACGTGAGATAATACGGCCATTGAATTTGTCGCGCAAAAGAGCCATTGTTTCGTTTGCGTGTGGTAAGTGGCACCGTCCTGTTGAAACCACATATCGTCCACATCCAATCAATCTTCCAATTTGGGCCATAAAAAGTTCCTTATCATTTCGCGATAGCGAACACCATTCACAGTAACTGCCTGACCGGCCTCATTTAAGAAAAAATAAGGCACGATAATGCCACCAGCCCATAAACCGCAACAAACAGTCACTCTCTGTGGGTGCATTGGTTTTTCGACAATCACTCTTGGATTATCATTCGCCCAAATGCGGAAATTTTGCTTGTTGACGAATCTACTGAGTTGAAAATGTGCCTCATCACTGGAGATGATTTTCTTCGAAAATTTATCATCCACTGTTGCCATTTCTTGCCACCATTCTGACTATTGACGTTGTTTGGAATGACCATGGTACAAATCGAGTTAGTTTGAAATTGAGAAAAACTTGACATTTAGAAGTGGTTCGCATTCAACATCGGCTCTTAAAATTTAACCACCCGATAGAATACATTTTTTCCGCTAAAATATCTCATTTCAAGAAAAAAAAAGAATCTTAAGCAATTTAAGACCAATTGATTTTAGCATAAATTTAGACAGTTTATAACTATAATTAACCAAAGTTTAAATTAGACACGTTTATTAACATCTTTATAAATCACGAACATGGCTCAGCTATTCTGGAAAAGTGGCAATCAAAATTATTTTTTATTTTATTTTCAAGAGGAAATAGTAGAAAAGTAGTGAAGTTACTCGACGGTACTGCAAATTTGGCAGCACCTTTTTTTTGTCGGAAAGAAATGTTAAACACAGAACTCTGCAATAATTTTAGAATTTTATATAAATTTTAGAATTTTATATAAAAGTTATGTTCCTTGTTTTATCTTTGGGTTATTTTAAAAGCGAAATAAAATACGTCGATTAAAATTTTACTTTAATGACACTTTATTTACTCAGCTCTGTATAATTTTGGTGACCACACTGTTTAAATAAAGTACCCAAATGCTCACTGTTCGAATATGCTCAAGTGTTCGAATATGTACATTTTAGTTTTTTTCTGCTTCTTTTCATTCACGTGTGAGAGACTAGAAAATATTTTGTTCTTAGTTAATTTATGAGTGTGAAGATTTATATTTTCCCCTTCTATCCAAAAAAAAAAAACTTGCTTTCACGCAAGTGTTCATATATGAAAATTTGCAATTTTGTTAATTTTTCATAAATGAGAAGATAGTAGAAAAATGTTCGCATTAAGCAGTCGCATAAGTGTAATAATGTGTGTATTCATGTATATGCACACATTTTGTAATAACCAACTGCCCGCGTGTGCAGTAACAAAGTGTGGGAAGTAAGAAATTTCATAAATGAACACTCACAAATGAAAAATCTTTTAAATGAATAAATACAAGTATTCATGTAAAACAGTATTAATGAGAATAAACTTATTTATCGCCGTTCATACATGAATAATATGTATATTTCTTTTTTTTTTTCACTGTTCATGCATGAATGCTAAACATATAGTTACACGCGTTCATGTATGATCATAGACAGAAAATTTGGTGTTCTTCGTTTATGAGCATGAAAACTAAATGTAACATTTTAGAAACCTTTAAGTAAAAATACACTTTGCGGAATTACAATGTTATTAAAATAATTTAAACACCTTTTACATAGCTTTACAATAATTTTTAGAATTTTAGAATTTTTTATAAATTTTAAAATTTTATCCAGATCTTCAGGAAACCTTTATCCTAATTTTAGAGAAGCCACAAATACTCTAGAAGTTGTTTGGCTTGCGTTGGTATTTATTTCATTCCCCCTACGTCTGCATTAAGTGATGGCAAAAATCCTGATGTACGATGGGGCAATAAGGAAAAAGTTTGTTAGTGTTCTGTTGAAGCTTTAATATTCAGTAAAATATTATTATATTAACACATGTACTTCTCATTGTGTTTTTAGAATTTTGGTAGGCAGATGACGTTCCAACTTTATTCAATGAACTAATTATTCCAAATACAAATGGAAGTTTTTTCCTTGGACGCACTCTGGAGATGACTACTTTTCATGTACTGCATTGTACTAGAATCAAGAAATTTCGTTATGGGATGGAGGATAGAGGAAGTAGTGTTTTGATTTGAATTTTTTCACGTCGAAAGTCACTGGAAGGACCTCTGCTGGAACATGATCCCACATACGAACTGTTAGGCATAAAAAAAGGTATGCTCCCTGTAATACCGATTCACCGGCCTATATACGAGAAATAATTGAGGTCTTAATGAAAACCGTGTTGTAGGCAAAAACGTGCGCATACACTGAGAGAAAAACGACGTTGCAAAATCGACAACGAATGTGGTCACTTTGATAACTCTACGTTGTAACTTTTGTTTGACAACGGGCGTTGTCAACTTAAAAACGAACGTGGTCGAATTGGCAACGCATGTTGTCAATTTGTAAACGACCGTTGTCGAATAGACAACAACCGTTGTCAACTTTTTAACGAACGTTCTCAAGTTAACAACGCAATGTTTTGATATATCACGAGTTTTACTAAATGTTTTTTATTGTCAAAATTTCATTCAATTTATGCAGTAAACCAAAGTTTGGAACAAAAACTTGTAATATGTACTTTTGTTTTTTTAGTTGCACAAGTATAATATAAATAAGGAGTCAGCGATTTTTAGAAAAGAAAGATTTTAAGGAAGCACTGCCACCATAGGACTGCGAGTGGAGTTCAGAGAGAAGGTCTTTACCTGGAAAAGAGCATAGGTAATATAATGATTAAATTGATATGATAACAGTAAACCACGTATTATTTTTATGTTAATATAAAATTACATTTCGGAATTGATGATGACAAAATCTCTGTGCAATCTAAGGTGGACCAATGGCGGATGAAACCACCAATAATACACCTTCGCAAATTGATTCAAGGTAAGAGCAATTCCAATAGGTTTTATATAGATCAACTTAAAAAAAAATTGTTTTGTGGTATAATTTAGGATTCAAAGACGTTGTTAAGTAAAATTTTACGAAAGTCAAATTTGAATAAAATAATTTTAAAAAAATGTATGATCTATTACAATCGTTTTTATTATGTTGTAAATTTGGAAAGGAATGAGTACCTAGAAATCGAAAACGGTATGGTATCAACTTTACAACGGTGTGGTATCAAATCGACACCGGTATGGTGTTACTTCTACAACAATACGGTGTCAAAGTGCACACGTTCGTTGTCATTTCAACAACCCTTCGTTGTTAATATTTCGTTGTCGAATTGACAACGTTCGTTTACAGTTTGAGCACAAACGTGGTAGATACACTTTCAACACCGTATGTGTTCATTTTGTACACGGATGGTGTCATTTTTTCTCTGTGTGTATCGGGAACGGGTTTTCTACTATCATTAAAGCAGATGCCATTATAGTTACGACAAAACAGACGAGCACGCTGCGTCAATGTTCAAGAGAGACAATATATAAATGAAATGTAGAAGTGTATATCCTATTATAACCACATATGAGCTTCTTCGCCCTCTCCTGCACGACATCAAGAAGCTAGAGTACACACTTTAAGGCAATGGCCCAGATGTAGGTGGTATAATTAGTAAGAATATCAGATGGTGTGGCGTATCTTTTACTTTGTTTTAAAAAACTGATGCACTTGAAACCTCATTTGAGACTTTTGTTAAGTCGATCTAACATCATACTTGCACCTTCAAATTATTACATTACTTATACGCCACCCGTGAGACTATAAAAATCTGTGGCAATAAGGAATAAGTGCTTAAGTGGACTTAAGCAAAATTTTAGTTACTAGCACCTTCGTAATCTCTGTAATCCAAAGTACCCATGTGCAAATTTTCAATTATTTTGTACCATTTTTCAGCAAGTTATAGCTAAATTACATTTGCTTATCTTTTTTTAATGTCTAATTTTATTTGGAAAAAAGCTTAAGAAACTACTAAGTTATTTTTTTAAAACATAAAAACTTCTTTCACAACTTATTTATTGCAACGCTAGCATAATTTTGGTAGATATGATTTTTTTTCCAAAACATACGTTTGACTGTCTTATGTAAAGTTTTAAGATAAGCAATTTAAAAAATAAAAATTATTTTAAAGTTTAAAATTGCTCTGCTACAAAACTTAAAAATCAGACTTAAGCACTTTTTCCTTATTGCCACAGAAATATCTATATGAGTTACAATTATGGTTTTATCATTCTATTTTGTCGCACAAATATCACAAGCAGCAAATTATAAATTCTAATTTTAATTTGTTTTTCTTCTTTATAATTTCATTTCAAAACTGATTAGCGCAATATGAAATATATTTGCATTTTCAAAGATAACTTTTTTGTTGTCTTGTCTAGCTGTCAATCATATATGATTTAAAAACAAAATATTCATATGAAATTTTCCTTTGAACATAAATGTCATTTCAAAAAATATAAATTTAACATACAGATACACAGATTTAAAAAACATATATTTTGGCATTTCTAAATCAACAAGTAAACATAGCAATCTGTATGTGTTAAACATGTATCTATTTACACACATACATAGATATTTGTATATTTAACATTATATTTCTTTTTTATTACATACAGATTGTAGATATAAACATACATACTTATGCGCTATATAAATAAAAGCAAATAAAATACATACCTTGTATACATCACCCGTTTGTGTCACAACAGCTGTGGCCGTCGCTTTTGTACCATGTTGACGATTGCGACGTAAATTGTGTAAAAATGTCATCATAAATATTTTCAAAGCAATTGCTAAACTAATAACAACAATTGTAAGGACACTCCCCACAATAACGGGTGACAACGTCAAGGATACATCATCATCTATGGTTTGTTGTTTTTGTTTTTGTTTTTGATTTTGATTTTAATTTTAATATAAAACCAAACATTTGTTGCGCCAGCGTAAGCAAGAAAGAGGAAAAACACAATCATAAAATAAAATTGAATTGCATGTGAGAATATTTGATTCGAAATGAAAATGTAAAATATAAAAGCTGTTTTATGATAAATTATTGTTGCTGCTGTTGTTTTTGTAGTTATTATTACTCTTGTTGTTGCTGCTGCTGTCACTGTATCAACCATTATAATGGCAGGTTTGTGTCACTCAGTTTGGTGGAGTGTGAGTTAGTACATTGATATCAATCATACATTGCCTTTGTTCGTCATCAATGCTTGACGTGCTGTGGCTTTCACATCACACTATGGTGTCGTTTAATAAATAAATGGTCAAAAATATCAAGCATCAATCATTAATTTTCAACTCCTTACAAATGTTTCTGTATTCTCTTTGCCATCAGACAGCCCTTCTTTTTGTTTGATTATATATTTTTTATTTAAATTAATATTAATGAGCCCTTGATACTGAAAGTGGTATAAGTTATATATTTTTTCTTTCGAGATATTAATAGGGTTTTAAAGGATTAAAAGGATTAAAAAATATTTTTTTTATTATGGAATAAAATATTTTGGTTATATATTGTGAAATATATAACCATTTTTAAAAGGAAATGTGTTTTTGAAAGGTTGAAATTACTTATACAATTTTCAAAATTAAATGCATGACTTTATAAATGACTTAAACCATCAATTTTTTTTAGAAATTAACATTTTGTTTAAACCAAGGCACATTCTTCAGTTAGCCTCACTATGGAGAAGAAATATGAAGGCGAAAATTATCAAATTTTTTATATGGATTTTGACAGTTCAATTTACAATTTTTCCCCTA
Source organism: Phasia obesa (assembly GCA_949628195.1). NCBI lineage: Eukaryota > Metazoa > Arthropoda > Insecta > Diptera > Tachinidae > Phasia > Phasia obesa. Next base: position 149,589,271 of record OX451216.1, read on the forward strand.
AAATGGAAATTGAACTATGAAACTCAGTATAAAAAAAAATTAAAAGTTTTCGCCTCAATGTTTCACCTTCGTAGTGAGGTTACCTGATGAATGTGCCTTGATTTAAACTCATTACATGGTAACTAAATAATTTATTTTTCAGTATTTATATAGGGTAGTAAATACATGACATCTTAAAGTTTTTCTTCTGTTATTTAATTTTTAAAAGTCGGAATTGTCATCCAAAGAAGTTTTATAAAATATCTTATAATTAGCATTTTTTAGAAATCTGATCCATTGTGTTTTTTGCCAAGAAATAGCTTTCCCTTTCTATTAGTCTTTGATACCCCTCAAAGATGTGGGGCCTCGATGTCATTTTCGCAAAAAAATTATCATTTACTCAAGCTCATATTTTGCAAACCGTTTGAAATTTTGATATACTCTCTGAGGCAAAGTTGTAGCTCTTGTCATAAAGAACAAAAATTGTTAACATATAAAATCAAAAAAACTTCATCTTCAAGGTCAAAATCGCAAAAAAAAACTTTAAAAAATTCAATTTTTTTTACTTTTTTCCCCTGTTCAGGTCCATAGGTAGCAAACTGTTCAAAATTCAAGGAAACAATCAACTACAAAAATGAATCTAAGATCTCAACAAACAACTTTCTAGAACATATGAACTTCCTAGGAATGATTCTTAACACCGTTTAGGTAGCGCATAGGTAGCCGCAAAAGTGAAAAACTTTTGCGCTACCTTTCATATGTTCTAGAAAGTTGTTTATTGAGATCTTAGGTTCATTTTTGTAAAATTTAATTTTTTAAAGTTTTTTGCGATTTTGACCTTGAAGTTAAAGTTTTTTTGATTTTATATGTTAACAATTTTTATTCTTTATGACAAGAGCTACAACTTTGCCTCAGAGAGTATATCAAAATTTCTTTGAGGGCCCATAAAAAAAACCTGGAGGACTTTGGGCAAAACTGGGAGACAGGGGTCTTTTTTTTGGTCTTTTATCACGTAGTGGTGTCCGTATATGGTTATTTTTTCCGTTTTGCACTGTGTTATCATAGCCTTTATATAGAGGTACCCATCATTGGTAACAAAGGCTAAAAAGTCTTTGTTCCTGTGTTCTGTAAATAGTTTTATGTAAATAGTGTTTAAAATATCCCGCTTTCAAAAATAAAAGGTGCTACCAAGTTTACAGTACCATTAAATCAATAAAATTTCGTACTTTTACTACTTTTTCTTTAATTTCTCTTCGAAATGATATATTTTTGCGAATCTATATTTGAACCGAATTACTACGATGCCTCCTCAAAATTTTTTTTTTTAAACTCATCGCTTAGTTTTTACGTGATGTGAACACAGACAGACTACTATCTGCATCAGCAACAAAATTAAAAAAAAATGTTTCATGCACAGAAATGGTCCTGTTACAATTTTATTATATGTATAGATAGATATAGACCCAATCTCCCAATCGCAATAATTTTTCCTACGTCTGTGGTTATTTGCATCTAAATAATGTTTGAAATTTTGTAAATTTTTCGTTATTTCATATGTTCCAAATATGTGCTGCTATGTACCCGAAGTTGTTTGCGAATATTTTTATCGTGGTTTAAAGGGTATAGAAGTCGTTTAAATCGTATAACTTGGCGACGAACTGAAATTCTTTAGAATTTTGCTATTTTTATTCCGTTCAAACTATTGCAGACAAAAAATATTTTCATCAAATAGAGGTTTGAATTGGTTTCATATTAAAATTTAATTAAACAATTAATTAATTTAATTATTTGCTTAAATAGGAATTTTTCTATATTTGAATAAATTAAAAAATTAATTGAACTGTAATTTAAAACTAAATCAAACCTTTAATTGGTACAAATAGTTTTTTCTATTTGGTTTCCAATATAGCACTAGCAATCAAATTGATTATAATGATGTTGAGTCCGTTATTAAGGCACAAGAAAGTTTCAATGCTGGCTTTACTGATGAAATTTCTTTTCCATATTTTGTCACACAAACTGTTTTGAGTGATTTGATGCAAGAAACTAGGGTTTTGAAGAGGACGGCGAAATCAATAAATCAGTTCCTGTTTAAAGCAATGGAATTATCAGATGCTCGTAAACAAGCGATTTAAGGAATATTTTATTATGCACTAAAGTTCTGAAGTATAACTTTGCTACTGTCAGCACATTTGTGCATTGTTTATAGAAATTGGACACCCGAATATTCCAGATGATAGGAGGTTTTTGATTACTTCATTACCATCGACTCTAAAGGTCGTACTTTTACATGTTGGAAATATATTCCCACCAGCTCCTATATACAATTGGAACCGCATTGGAACCATAAAGGTCGTACTTTAACATATTGGAAATATATTCCCACCAGTTCCTATATACAATTGGAACCGCACTTAAATGCGGGACATCTACCAAAATATGAAAATAGTTTTAGATGACATAAATTACAACCAGCAGGGAGGGTCGCCAGATTTTCACTATACTTATTTCGAATGATAGTCGCGTTTAAATTTTATAGGTGAATTCAGATAACTTACTGTTGGTTTAACCTGACGGTTTAATATTGCATGCTTTACACATAAAATATGGACTCATATAAACGTCAAAATAAGCGTCCAAAATTTCCTAATACTTAAATTTTAGCTTAATAATTTATATGCAAAGAAAAATTAATTTATAATTTCTTATACACATGATATAACATTAGAAGATGTGTAAATAAATTCCTTAATACAAATTCTTATCTGATAATCCTTTCATATAATAGACTAGCTGTGCCCGCCACCACTTCGTCAGCGTCCTTAAAGTATTTTGTTCAATTTTGCTTCAAAGTAATCCATACTAAATTTTAAAACTCTTACTTTTATAGTGCTTCTAACGAGCAGTTATGGTTTATGCATTTTTTTTATACTTAGATGTACCCATTCCTGGATAAACTACTAAAATTTATATAAATTATTGTAGAGTTCTGCAATTAGTTTTAAAAATATCCTGCTTTCAAAAGTAAAAGTTGCTGCCAAATTTGCATACTTTTACTACTTTCTCTCTATGTAAGGGGTGATCCATTTCGGGGTTCCCTACTTTATTAAAGAAAAAAACAGAAAATTAAAATTTAATTGAGAATGTTTATTATCATTTGAAGAACATTCTTTGGCATTTATTTTTTGAAGATTATGTTTACTAAGTGTCGTTGTCGTTGCTACGTCACAGATGGTCCATCGGTTGAGTCCAATTTTCTATGACTCGTTCGAGGATTTTTGACGGTAGCTGGCGAATGACACGCTTGATTTTTTCCTCCAAGGCCTGAAACGAAGCGGGTTTGTCCACATAAACTTTAGACTTTACATATCCCCACAGGAAAGAGTCTATCGGTGTGATATCACCGCGATGTGTGGGAAGTGGCGCCGTCTTGATGAAACCAAATGCCGCCGAGATCACGAGCTTCAATTTCAGGCATCAAATCGTGTATTATCATGGGGCGATAATGGTCGCCATTGACGGTTACGTGCGCACCGGCATCATTTTTAAAGAAATATGGACCTATGATTCCAGCGGCCCACGAATCAAACCAAACCGTTGTTTTTCCTGGATGAAGTGGCAGCTATTGAATCTCTTCAGGTTGCTCTTCGTGCCAAATGCGAAAATTTTGTTTGTTTACGTTGAGTCAGAAATGGGCCTCATCGCTAAACAAAATTTGCCTCAAAAACGTCGGATCTTTTTGGAACTTTTCAAGAGCCCATAGGGCGAAGCGATTCAGGCATAAGTCTTTTCATTATAAAATGCCAAACAATACTAAACAAAAATAATATGACAGCATGAAAAGACTCACACGTGTTCTGTCAAAAAAAGGCTATTGAAAAAAGTACCTCGAAATGGATCACCTTTTATTATTGGAAATGAGATATTTTTACGGAAATAGACACAAAAATAAGCAGGATAAATAATACCGTTACTTTTGAATGGTACGAAAAAGAAACTGCCTCTGGAAGAATAATGAATTTCAATTCTACACAACCGAAATATAAGATTATCAACACTGCAAAAAATCTTATATACAGAGCATTATACATAAGCGATAGCCAGTTTCATAATGAGAATATTAAACGTATAACAAAAGTACTTAAAGACAATAGTTTCCCCACAAAATTAATTAAAAAACTAATTGAAACGATATATGCAAGGTATATTTATTTTACTAGGTAGTGGCGTCCCTACAACAAATACAACAATACAAAAACAACATGGCATTTTGTTGTTGCTTTGTAGTTCGAAATGTCAAAAAACATATAAGAAAATTGAGAAAGAATGAATGTATTTTTTGCTTTCTCGCTTGTGCACTATAAAATTTTTAAACACATACAACATTTGACAGGTCGAACTACTAAATCAGCTGGGCGGACGACACTACCTAGTAAGATAAATATACCTTGGATATATGTATAATAAAATAGAATGGCAAGAAAATACTTCATCAAATAATAAAAATAAAGATTCAAAAATTTTCTTCAGTGTGCAATATATACCAGGGCTTACTGATAATAAAACCATGATGACAACAATAAAAAATGACAAAGTTAGCCTCGCGTACAAACCGATCAAAGTTCTAAAGACAATATTTACAAATGTAAAAACACCAATAAAAAAATTGCAACAAAACAACATTATTTATGAAATGGGATGCAAAGGAACAAAAGAACAAACTTGCGATCTCATATAAATAGGAACAACAAAGAGAATATTATACACACGATTGAGTGAACATAAGATGGACATAGAGAGAGGAAAAAGATCCACTGCATTAGCGCAACATATAATGGAGACAGCTGATTTTGACCATATTAAAATATTGGACAAAGAAAAAGTTGAGAAAGAGCGTTTCATAATTGAGAGCTTATACATACAATAAAAAATTAGCAAAACCATGAACCACAAAGAAGACACGGATAACTTAAGCGCCACATATACTGTTTCACGATTGTAACAACAAATTGTGATTAATGTAATAATTAGTGCAATAATCTAAATGTTTGTTAAGTGTTGTTTTCATTGTTTTAATTATAAATGTAACAAGTTATAATTTATTGTAAGTTGTATTGTTGTTTGTGTATTTATATAAATTAATACTATGTTTTTTTTATCAAATATAGACGAAAATCCCTTGAAAAAGTCACCAAAAAAGTGACGAAACGTCGGGATAAAAAATGTAATAAATTTGTTTTATTTACATTAAGCAACATTAGGCCCAATTAGCTCATTATAACAAATAAAATAATAAAACATAAGATTGGCCAATAAACTAAAGATATAAAAAGTATCCTTTATTTGAACGGAGATACTAAGTTATCGCCCAATAAAATTTTCTTAAAATGCATCTAGTAATTTTTACAGACAGAAAGTTACAGTTTCTTAAAAATATTTAGCTAAGAGTTAATTTACATGATGACATTTTTCATGACACTGAAGAAGCAAGTAAAAAGAATCTAAGTTTTCATGAAAATTAGCTAAATTACCTCCAATAATTCTATTTTCTCCATAAAAGTTGACAAAATCTTTATACAAACAAACAAAAATTATTAAAAATATTTATATTCATTTCACTGTGCTCTTTAAGCTAACATTAAATTTTTTTTTTTTTGTATACAAATATTTTACTCAAACCAATACACGTCAATCATAAGAAATCATCTTACACTCCCACGCTTTCAAATAATTGAACACACACAAACACAATTATTCACTCCTTCTCCAGCAACAGGCCTTTACAAGCAAAAACCATAAAGGGGAGTGTGTTTTTATTTGTTTGTTCATTTGTAACTTGTTTACATTTGTTTTTAATAACCATTATTTGTTGTTCTTGTCGTTTTTGTAGTTGTTGTTGTTTTGACATCCTTATATTTTGCGCTCACAATCAATAAAAACAATAATAAATCATGAGAATGTTGTCAACGTTTGTTTTTTCATTTTTTTCTTTTTGTTCTTGCTATTTTGCGTGTCACCATTTTGTTGGTACGTGCGAAATTTAACCCATTTCAATTTGTATGTCACACTCACTCATCACCACACCACACCTACACATATGTATACTCACTTGTGCCATATTTCAACACAACTCACTCTAGATATTGCCACACTGAGGTGTTCAATTTAGTTTTTGTGCTGAAATGTATTTCTGTTAGTTGGTGTGTTTAATGTGTGCGTATGCAAGGACGTTGACATATAAAGCCATTAGTGTTGGAGTTAAAGGCTCAGCGCAAATATTTTAACAGGTGTGTTTGTGTGTGTGAGTGTAGCGTCAAGTTGTTGAAATCCAAGCGTACGTGGCAAAAATGTACATAAATTAAAACCACGGGGTTCAAGCGTTTATGTGCTTTATAAAGAGTGTTCCAAAAAAAGAGCTGGATTTCATAGAGAACACATTTTTTTAACCCTTCCTAAACAGGTGGTCAATAATATTTTCAAATTCAATAACAACTCTTTGTCCTTATTTTCTATGGCGCTGGTCAGTAGGCAGCTTTTCGCTATATTTTATACCCTGCGGTGGATAATATAAATTGAAGTCACTGATCCACCGTATTTGTATACCTTATTTTGCTGGTTTATAGAGAATATATACATATAATAAAATAGTAACTCATATCCGTCTGTCTGTCTGCTTTGCTTTTGTTTACGTTCGCATAACGTAAAAACTACTAAATGGATTTTAACAAAATTTTGCGAGGAGATACCTAAGTATTTTGGTCCCAATATTGGAAACTTTTTTACCACAAAAATATCTTAAAAAGTGGAGAAAAAGCAGTGAAAGTACGCAGTTGAACTAACCGGATATGGATACTTTACTTTTTATGAAGTAAAAAAATATATAAACTGATACGTAGCATATCTTAAGGCGGGTGTGAAAACGCCGGTATTACCAAATAGCACTAAATCGCCGGAGAAGTAAAATAATTATTAATTGGCTATGCTAGCTTCAAACTAATTCGCCTGAAGAACATCAAAAGCGCTTGCAAAGCTTTACTATCGCACTAACCGTCTGTCTTATCTACTACTATCCCTTTCTAAAGGAAGTAACACAGTTAATGAAGGCATTAATTGCCAAGTGTTACTTCTCTTAAAAAAAACTCAAAACGTAAGGGTCTTTGGTGTGGATTGCTTTCAAAGCAAAATCGAACAAAATATTGAAGGACGCTGACGAAGTGGCGGGCACAGCTAGTATATAAATATAAATAAAGAATATATTAAGTAAATTGTGTTCCTCAGCAATATGAAAACAATTGATAGTCAATAGTAAAGGAATCATGTGACATCAAGTTTGACTTCACCATTGTCTAAAAAGTTGATAAAGATAAAACGATTTTTTTGTATTGCTGCTTTATATGTATAGGTAAATGCATTTTACAGCTCTCCCGAATGCAGTACGTGAATTTTCTTAATTCTATGCTGCAAATAATTCGTTCACTTATATTTTTCGTTCTCGTATCAAAACATATCCAATTTTGACAGTATTAATAGATTAGAATATTGACAAGGGGTCAGAAAGAGCTGCGGCTGCGGATCCTTGTGCAGGAGTGCAACGAAGTACTGATAGATCGATGTACCATTTACTGTCATTTTTCGAAACAAAATACGGCGGTCCAACTGCGGCATTGATGACATTGTCCCATCTTCTTCAAAGTCTGTTGCCTACACAATTTCAAAATTCTCGTTAGTGTTCGACACCAGACTCATCGTCATCTATACAAATAAAAAAATATTAACTCATTTCCGTCTGTCTGTTTTCCAAGAGATAATATAGAGAAAAAGCAGTAAAAGTACGCGTACTTTTTCCCAATTTAAAGGTACTGCATACTTAAAGGCATCTTTTATTTTTGAAACCGGGATATTTTAAACACAGTTACGCAACAGATGGCGCAGTTTTAAATACTGAAAAAATATTAGTTACTTACTGCCAAATAGACAATTAAATAAAGTTTGTATTTTTAGGGGATAGTTAGGGATAGGTACCCCTATATAAAGTAAAAACCAAATCCATAACTGATGGATTATAAAAGTCAGAGTCATGCAATGGCTGTGGAATACTTTTAAAACAAAATCGAGCAAAATATTGTTAGGACGCCCACGATGCACATAGTGGTATTTTGCCAATCTAACCGGACATTACTTTTTTTTTTAGCTTATATTGGCTCTAAAAATGTACTGAGTGCCCCTAGGTTAATGAAACTTCGCAGAAAAATCTGTTGTGGTCATAGGCTGTCAAAGCTATAAAAAAGGAAAAATCTGATCAAGGAGAAAAAAGTTCCCCTTGGAAGAACTAATCCTACCTCTGAAAAATGCAAGTTTTTTTTTTTTTTTGATTTTCCCGTCATTTTGTTTAGCAATTACAACAAAATTATTTGAAAAAAAAAATTAAATTATTAAAAGAAATAGATTACATACTTTTAAAAACCATAAAAATTTATTTTTATGGGCAGGGGGAGGTATTCCTCCAATCCCACTCCTATTATTAAAAAATATTATTAAAAAAATATTATTAAAAAAATTTTTTTGTAATTTGTAACTTAATAGTATTTTATTTATCGAAAAATAATTACATAATTTATTCATAGTAATCACTTATTTATGATTATAACGATAAATTTTATATAAAATTATAACAATTAATTTTTTTTTCTAAAAATTGTTTAAATATTCTTAATATAAGAAATTTTTTGTAGATATTTAAATATTTATAGGTTTTTTAAAAATATTTTATCATTCGAAGTAACATTTTATTTGTTTTTGAAAATTTTGTTTTTGAAGTGTCAGTTTTTTAAATTTGATTGACAAAAAATTTTTCAATCATTTTAATATTTTCATTCATTTAAATATTATAAAACTATTTTCATTTCCTGACGATGCTACCCAATGGTGTAGCGAAATATCGAATATAAAAATAAAAATAAATTGAAATATTTTTATAAAAAGACCTAGAGCGTAAAAACTTAATTATAAAATTATTAAAAAGGTCAAAAATTATAATAACAATTAATTTATTTAAAACAACTTCTCCTTTGCACTAATATAGAGAAAAGTAAAGTTTTGTAGTATCTAAGCAATAATACGCAAACTCGTGCATTTGGATTTTGTGACCACTTTATATTACTTCCATAATAACCGTGATTCGTTATATGAAATCAAACTCAATTCCAGTTATTTCTCCAGCTAATTCAGGATTGGAAAAAAATCTTCTGCTAGTGTTACCATCGTTGGTGTTTCCAAATCCAGCTTTCGGTGCACCCAAGGGCTTTATCCGCATCAGATTTTATTTGCCATTTTTTCACTGTCAGTTTATAAGACAGGTGTAATATGCTCTCGAATAGGCGAATTCTGGCGTGTAAAGTAGATAGTCCGAAAGAAAGGGCATCTACGTCTATATCTCTTTTGATATTTAAATTGTTTTTTGTACCGGTAATAACAGTGTTAGATGTAATGATTTAAATAAAAAACATCCACCTTCAGTTATTAAAAACCAAAACATTTTATGCAAAAGTGAAAAATTTCCCGGCTACCTAAGCGCTACCTAAACGGTGTTAAGAATCATTCCTAGGAAGTTCATATGTTCTAGAAAGTTGTTTATTGAGATCTTATGTTCATTTTTGTAGTTGATTGTTTCCTTGAATTTTGAACGGTTCGCTACCTATGAACCTGAACAGGGGAAAAAAGGTAAAAAAAATGAATTTTTTAAAGTTTTTTGCGATTTTGACCTTGAAGATGAAGTTTTTTTTTGATTTTATATGTTAACAATTTTTGTTCTTTATGACAAGAGCTACAACTTTGCCTCAGAGAGTATATAAAAATTTCAAACGGTTTGCAAAATATGAGCTTGAGGAAATGATCATTTTTTGCAAAAATGACATCGAGGCCCCACATCTTTGAGGGCCCATAAAAAAAAACCTGGAGGACTTTGGGCAAAAGTCGGAGACAGGGGTCTTTTTTTTTGTCTTTTATCACGTAGTTGTGTCCGTATATGGTTATTTTTTTCCGTGTTGCACTGTGTTATTATACACTATTTTTACCACTCTCTACTGATGATTGAATACCAATATGACATCTCTTTAATTCAAAACTATTTTAATGTAGTTTATTTTTTTATGTGGTAAAATTGTTTTTGCTTTGAAAATATATTTATATAATTTATTTACAACTGGCTATTTACCTTAGCTGTCTAAAATTATCGTTCTTTGCCATTTTCTTGCCACTTCAAGGTGATTTGTACCCAATGAAATAGTAGAGCATTTGAAACTGTATAATTAAAATGCAATTAATACCCCCTTAAAATAAATGAAAATAAATACCTGTTGTTGTTTATTTTCATGTCCGGCTAATTACATAGCACCGTTCGGAATTGGATTTAAACAAATGAATTTTGTTTTGAAATTACTATTATTTTCATAGAATCTTTGTGTTACATGAGAAATGTTTCTATTACAAAACAGGTAAAATTATAATTTTACATTTGGCCAGTGACGAATTTTAAGTAAACAGCAACAGAAAATAAAAATATATATATAAATAAATATTTATTTTTATTTGAATGCACAACCCTATTTGTTGTAATGAAAATAAAGCACAATTGAAGAAGCTTAGAGTGCTGACTAGTAAAATAGTTATGTTTAAGTTACACCCGTAAAACACGGTTTGTAATTTCTATTATTCCTTTAAAATTCAGGTGGTAATTTTGCATATGGCTTTGTCCTCCAGGTTTTTTTTATGGGCCCTCAAAGATGTGGGGCCTTGATGTAATTTTTGCAAAAAAGTGATCATTTACTCAAGCTCATATTTTGCAAACCGTTTGGAATTTTTTATATACTCTCTGAGGCAAAGTTGTAGCTCTTGTCATAGAGAACAAAAATTGTGTACATACAAAATCAAAAAACTTCATCTTCAAGGTCAAAATCGCAAAAAAACTTAAAAAATTAAATTTTTTTTACCTTTTTTCCCCTATTCAGGTCCATAGGTAGCAAACCGTTCAAAATTCAAGGAAACAATGAACTACAAAAATGAACCTAAGATCTCAATAAACAATTTTTTAGAACATATGAACTTCCTAGGAATGATTCTTAACACCGTTTAGGTAGCGCTTAGGTAGCCGCAAAAGTGAAAACTTGACCTTGAAGATGAAGTTTTTTTGATTTTGTGTGTTCACAATTTTTGTTCTTTATGACAAGACCTACAACTTTGCCTCAGAGAGTATATCAAAATTCCAAACGGTTTGCAAAATATGAGCTTGAGTAAATGATCATTTTATTGCAAAAATGACATCGAGGCCCCACATCTTTGAGGGCCCATAACAAAAAAAACCTGGAGGACTTTTGGCAAAACTGGGAGACAGGGGTCTTTTTTTTGGTCTTTTATCACGTAGTGGTGTCCGTATATGGTTATTTTTTCCGTGTTGCACTGTATAATATAAGAGCAACATATGATGGTTGTAGTGAAACCATATTATTGTTAAACATTATAATATTATGGTTAAATGAACGATTATAGTATGGATAAAAAATATGAAATGTCATATGAAATGGATAAGCCATATTTTTTACATTTTAAAATACAAAATTATTTATTATTTTTTATTAATGATTTTAGATACAGAACTTTAATTAGCATTTTTCTTTTTCCAAATCGTGTTTCAAGGATATAAGGGAGGGAACACTTTGGCCATCGATTTAACGGCATTCGCACTGTTCATGGATTTACCAGTAAAGAATTGTTCTTGAAGACATCAATTTCGGGGGATTTCTTTTCCAATTCAGCCAACACCATTTTCATGTAGTCTTTCAAGTACAAAGTAAAGTCTTTCTTGTCTCCAAAAGTATTCTTGTAAACTGAACAAAGAACAACATCAACGCCGGTCTCAACGGTTGAGCTTCACTTTTAATTTCACCTGATAAATTACATCACCGACCAATTTCGTTTTGTATCTGCGAACATTTCATCATCAGTAATATTGTCTTTGCTGATTTGCATGATTTCGAGGTTTTATTAATTTTTCTGCTCTAAAAATGAAAAATAAATTGCAGTCTCACACCGATAGGACTCGAAATGCGAGTACCCAGAGAAGATGGTTGGTTGCCACGCGCTCAATTCAACAGCGAAAAAGAAATAATTAAATATTTATTTGTAAATTGAATTCCCGAAACAATTGTTAATACATTTTTTATTATTTTTTTAAAGCACAAAACAATAAACTCCGATGACATAAACAAACAAATAATTTTTATTTTTAAAAATCTTTTGGTTACCTACGAAAAAACTTTATTTGCGGATTAAACATTAAGTAGTTAAAACCAACCATGTTGAATTTTTTGTACGTAGTAACCATTTAATGATACAATTTTAAACAAAACTTTTTTACCGGGACTAAAGTAATGTTACAGACAACTAAAATGTGTTCATCGCAACCATACATTGTTACAGAAATCATAGTTTGGTTCCTGTGACCATACCATAACCATATTTTTTCTTTGCGCATAGAAGTAGATATATTGACATCAAAAGATTTTTTATATAAATAATACTTGACTAGAAAATATGTAAATGTAATTTATACTAAAAGAATCTGTGAAATTATTTGTTTAAATCTTGACCGATACAACTCTAAATATAATATTCGGTCCGCTTAAAGTATTAAAAAGTTCACGCTGCTTTAAAATGTTTGTATATCGGACCTTAACTTGGTAAATTAGAAGCATAAAAAGGTCTTGGGGGTAGTCAGGCAAAATAATCGGTAGCAAAAGTTCGAAAGATGAAGCTCAGGATTTAATATGTTTGAAATTTTATCTCTTAGAGACCTGATTGAACACTTTGTCTAATTTAATTCAATATTTTACTTTTTGGCAATTTTGAAGGAAATGAAACATTCGTTTATGGTGGAGTGCAAATAGAAAGACAGTTTAGGTCAGCAAATCACTTAGCGAAAGCAGGTAAAAGCGAAGGTGAAGGTTTATATCCTTGCCTACTGAGACAGGCGGCTAATCACTTGATTTCATTGAATAAACCTTAAATGTAATTACACAAATCTACCGTTAAAAGATACAATTCGATCGCTACTGTTCTATAGAACCAGCTAAACATAAAGTTTTTTAAAAGAAATATTTGCAGCTTTATTTGTATAGCAAAGTGCCAAAGGCAGTGTAAGATTTCTTTTCTCTGAGAATGAGACAAAATAACATTAGGTCACATGCGAACAGCGTAAGACGCCGATCACCACCGAAGTTAGCTGCATTGCATAATAATATATTTTTCTAAATTAAAATAATTACAGCATTTTTTAATGCTTACACTTCCAGTGATTTTCTTTGACCTTAAAGATACCCAATATTTATAATAAATTTCTGAGTTGATAAATCGCCACACAGTAAACTGTCTAGTGGAAAAAAATCAATAAAAAAAACTTTCGAATTTATCAATAAAATACATATGGGAGACAATGAAAAGATCCTAAAAATTAAATATTCATAACAACATTGTAAAAAAACTTGTGAAGTTTTTAGTCAAAATATGTACTTAAAAAAAATAGTCAGCTTCGGTGGACCCGAAAAAAAACTACTTTTATGCATCAATAATCTTATTTTCTGTTATATATACTAAAATATGTATAAAAAGGTGTTTTCTATGTAAAGCCCTGTAAAAGGTGTTTAAAATATTTTAATAACAATGTAACTCCACAAAGTAAAAATACAAAACAAATACAAATTTTATTCAATTGGCTATTTGGAAGTGAGTAATTCATATCTTGTGTTTATTTTAAAACAGCGCCAACTGTTGTGCAACCGTACTCAAAATATACTGGTTTTAAAATTAAAAGATGCCTTAAAATATGCAGTACCTTTAAATCGGTGAAAAAAATCGAGGTGCTTTTACTGCTTTTTCTCCACTTTCTCTAGGAAATAAGATATTTTTGCAGAAAAGCTATATCCTGTATTGAAATCAGGATACTAAGGTACCTCATCACTAAATTTTGTTAAAATCCATTTAGTAGATTTTATGTGATGCGAACACAAACAGAAACACAGGAAATGTGTTACTATTTTATTATATGTAAAGATGAATAAATTAAAAACCAAAATGTATAAGTGTGAATTATTCATTGGCATTTGAATTTTACTTTGAACATTTCTTAGGGTTTTCTTTAAATTGGTTTATTATAATTTTGTAAGACCTGATAATGACACTTCTAACTAAAAATAACAACTTTAAAACGATGTTATCTTACACCAATGAGTGATATAAATTATTTTTAGCGACTTTATCACTCATACGTATACAGCATGCGAGAATGTGAAAAAGCATTAAATTGACGTTTCTTTTTATCATTAACATAATGGGCACGTTCATAAGACGTAACTGTTGAGGCCAACTGCTACAAAACTGTTGCCAACTGTTGAACTCAAGTGTTACGTCTTAGAAACGGTTTGAGAAATATACTGCCAAATAAAGAGCTGATAAATGTAAACAATTGAAAAAAATAAAAGAGGAACAAAAGAAATAATGTAAATTAACTAAATTAATTACTTTAGCTGAAAATTATGGATAAGAAACGGTATAACTTTCTTCTATTAGCTATTTAAGCTGAGCACAACATGTCGACTTTAGGTAGCTAAAATATTTTATGATACAAAAAATACCCAACTGTGGAGTTGAGCGTAACTAGTCAACAACCCTTTCTAAGACAAATACTCAACCGTTGCGCAACAGTTACGTCTTATGAACGTGCCCAATCTATAATTTTATAACAATCAAGCAAACGCATTATGACAATATAAAAATATTTCTAATAAACTTTTGAATCAATGGTCCTATTTAATTAATTTTTCCTCAAGGGAAAAAAGCTAAATATTTTCTCTAAAATGTAACTTAAAATTTCGTAATATTATCACCCTAATTTTTATAAAATAATAAAAATAGAATAAAATATATTTTTCGAAAGCCAATACATGTATTATATATGAAGTTTCTCGAAATATAAATATGTTTAAAGTTGATTTTATTTATTTAAATTTTTTAGTGTTTAGCTTAAATATAATTTTGAAACTTTTTGCTAAATACTTAAGTTAGTACTGCTTGCCAAATACTTGAGGCCAAATTGATACAAATTATATTTATGCGCATATAGTGTATAGAGAAATGCAAACAAAACAGTAAAATAAAAGTAGAATAAAGTAAGCTAAGGGAAAAATAGAGGGAGAAAACTTCACTGAACTCAATCACTGTTTACCTGGTGGTTTGTTTTGAAATATATTTTTTTTCTATTTAATGCCTATTTAAATATGAATAAGCGATGCTACGTAGGTTGTGTCGTAAGTAAAATGAAGACATTAGTACTAGACTTTTAAAGAAAACTGGCTGTGTTTACCTTCTATATCGACGACTATTGTAAAATTTTTTATTGATCGGAGATCAAGAGCGATTATACGGTTGAGATAAAAATATTCTTCATATTAAGTTAAGTTGTACATAACAGCATGAAAAGGTTACAAAAAGGTAGAAACGCATAGATATAGACTCCAAAGAAATTTCGAGTCCTAGAGGTATACTGGAAGCCAGAAATTATATCGCAGCTATTGAATTAATACCGATGTAGCACGCATAACCATAACAAGAAACCAAAAACATATAACCTGAAACAAAATATTCAATATGGGGTTTTCCGGGCCTGAAGTGATATTCACATTGTGTAAGTCTTAAAATCGGGTAATTTAAATTATGTAGAATATACCTTGAAAACGCGGAAATGTCAGCAAAGGTCGCAATACTCTTAAACAAGCTGTGATATTAATTTAAGTTGTGTTGTTTCGTTTGAAATTAATTAATGTTATTTTTCAATTTTGTGCTATATGTTCCTTGTATTTCGTTTTTAAAACCAGAAATGTAAAAATAGAAAAATTTTACTATATCCCTTGAAAAAGTCAACAAATAATTGACGAAACGTCGGGAAAAATGTAAAATACATTGTTTTAGTTACATTAAAGAAGTCAGGCCTTATTAGCTTATTTATTAAATAAAGAAAAGGTCGTGTTTGTTTGTCTGGCTTTATACTGAAAGACTTATGGAGAATAACACCTAATTATAAAAAAATACTAGCAAGATCAAGTAAGAGTGGTATATTCAATGCCGAATTTAATATACCCTTCACCATAGTAATGCTAAATATTATGTTACCCTCTTATGTTTCTTTGAATATTTTTTTGTACAAATTTTTTTAAACTTTTTTGTAAAATTTTTTTGTAAAAATATTTTAAGATTTTTTAATATTTTTTATTTTTTTTTAATTTTTTTTATTTTTTTTATTTTTTTATTGAATTTTCTTTTTTATTTTTTTTGTTAATATTTTTTACAAATTTTTTCTAAACATTTTTAAATTATTGTTAAATTATTTTAAATTATTATTATTTTTTGTAAAAATTACTGGACATATTGGCTACCTCTATATGTATTGCTTTCTCTAAAGGCCTTTAATACAAATCAAAGCAGAAAAACTTTACCAACATACAAATAAACAAAAAATGGCCCTCGCAGGGGATTTTTTATCCCCCTTGCGATCTACCTGTCGCGGTTTAATATTTATTTACCAAAGAAAAAGCAAAATAAAATCATTAAAACCATAAAAATTTAAAAAAAAGTGAAAAAATATAGACGGTGGAGGTTTTTTGCCCGTAGCCTCCAAAGAAATTATCTGATGTTGCTGAATT
Organism: Phasia obesa; assembly: GCA_949628195.1. Taxonomy (NCBI): domain Eukaryota; kingdom Metazoa; phylum Arthropoda; class Insecta; order Diptera; family Tachinidae; genus Phasia; species Phasia obesa. The sequence goes on from OX451216.1 coordinate 149,605,998, forward strand.
GCAATCCCAAGATTTTTTAAACTAGGGCTGGCAGATTGGGGGGCTAAAATCATCTATATCTCGTCTGGTGCCTTGCCAAAGGACATTACTACCCGAACACGGACAGACTCACATCTCTTAATCATCTTTGCTGTGTATAAAGATCCAGAATATAAATACTTTATGGGGTCGAAATGAATATTGTAGAAATTACACAAGGAACAATAAACTTATATACAACCTTTCCACCTGTGTGAAGGGTATAAAAAAATTTTGATAACTATCATCTTTAAATATAATAAAAATTTAACTTTTTTCCTGTGTCTGTGTTTTTTCTGTGCTCTCATCACGTAAAAGCTATTAGATGGATTTTAATAAGAAATTGTTAGGAGGTAACTAAGTATCCCGATATGTTTTTATATATTACTTTCAAGAGAAAATGAAGAAAAACTACTGAAAGTACGTACGTAACTATACTGATTTAAAGGTACTGCATCCTTTAAGGCATCTTTTATTTTTGTAAGCAGTATATTTTAAACACTGTTGCGCAATAAATGGCGCTGTTTTAAAATAATGGAAAAATGAATTGAAAGCGGTATATATTAAACAAAATATGAATTACTTACTGCCAATTGAATAAAATTCGTATTTGATTTATAGTTTCTACTTTGTGTAATAACATAGTTATTACAATATTTTAAACACCTTTTACAGAGCTTTACAATAATATTTAGAATTTCATATAATTTTTAGAATTTTATCCAGAGATGGGTACTTTTATATAAAGTAAATACGTAAGATTCTTATAATTTAGTGTAGATTACTTTCAAAGTAAAATCGAACAATATATTGTCAGGACGCACACAACCCTAGTGTATACATATAATAAAATAGTAACTCATATCCGTCTATCTATCTGTCTGCTTTTCGTTCGTGTTCGCATCACATAAAAACTACTGGATGGATTTTAACAAAACTTTGTGAGGAAGTACCTTAGTATCCTGGTCCCAATATAGGATACTTATCTCCATTCAAGAATATCCTATTTACAAGAGATAAAGGAGAAAAAGCAGTGAAAAACACAATTTCCGGATTAAAGGTGCAAAAATTTTCGGATATTTTCAACACAGTTTTTTTTCAACACGGTTATATTTTCACCACACACCTGTTCATTTTTGAAAGTGGGATATTTGAGAAACTATTACGCAACAGATGGAGCGAGTGGATTAGAATTTGTATTTTAAGTTTGTGGAATTACATTGTTATTAAAATATTTTAAACACCTCTTACAGAGCTTTACAGTAATTTTTTGAATTTTAGAATTTTTTATAAATTTTAGAATATTATCCAGGGATGGTACCTGTATATAAAGTAAATATATAAACCACAACTGAAGCACTATAAAAGTAATAGTCTTTCAATTGGTGTGGTATACTTTCAAAGCAAAATTGAGCAAAATATTATCCCTGGATTGGATAGTCTTCAATATAATTGAACTATCACGTGGCTTTATGTTTTTAAAGGAATAAGACTGAAACATTGAAGGTACATTATAACAATTAATTTGTCAGGACGCCCACGATGTGGCGGGCACAGCTAGTTTATTATAAACTTAGGTATCTTTTACCATACCACACTGGCGCAAAATAATTATTAGGAGTAAAAATTTGCTATCAAACTAATGCTTACCCCCGGGGGTTCCAATTGTCACTGTAGGAATATGGCAAATGCTTTGTCTGGGTCCACTCGGGGAAAATAGGGGCACCAGACGCTAGGGTTCCTAGAGCCTAAATCTGGAAGAAAAGGTCTGTGAGTAAATTCACGGGTTCTCTTCGAGGCTCGACCAGTGCCCAAAGGACTGGTACCACGGGAATCGGTAGCCCCACAGAGAGCCTATCCTCTCTGTGACCGGTTATTGGTGAGGTCCCCTTCGGGGGTACACGTGGTGGTTGTGGTTTAAGATCGATTAAGTAGGTAAGGTGCAAGGTCGATCAAGTGTGCTGTTGCACTCTCAACAGACGGAGTTTGGATAGTCTCCAAACCCCCAAGCAAGAGGTTATAATATGGATTTAAGCTTGCCTTGGAAAGGCTTGCCATATTATATAAATTGATACTCATTTTGACTGTATCACACACAAAAAGCGATTGGTGGCAATCGTAAAGTGTTGTTATAATACACAATGGGGGCGCTAGTCTACGCCTAAGTTTCACTCTGAGGTTAGGCCGAGTTGGCAGGTACTCACGTTAATCTTATTCCACAATAACAATTCTTATGAAAATTATAATTATACAAGAAACGTGTAGTTTATTTGTATTTTAATAAATATTTAAAATTTGCTTTTAATAACGTAACTCCAATTTTAATGCTGACACATTAAACTAGTACAAAATCGTCAAAATTTACAAAACTTTGTTAAATCGTCAAAAATTCCTTAGTTATAAGAGATTTCATGTGAAAGTCCTACATGTACTTGGAGGATTTATTTTTAAAATTAATTAACTTAAATTAAAGTAAGTCTATAGTTTCTTATTCGGAGCTCAAATTTTTATACTCCTTAAAGAAGTTCCCAGATATAAATTTTACCTCTCTTATAAAATACATACTTTAAAATTTATCTGTTGTGATTTTTGTTTTTCCACCCCACAAACATCCCACGTAGAATTTTTGTAAAATTACCATTGTAATGGCATCTTGAAGGTAGAAAAACGAACACAACAAGCAAAAATGAACATGTTGCTAGAGGCAAAGTATAAACAAAATCAAACTGAATATAAAAAATCATCAAGACAACAAGAAAAATAGCATTTTATATAGAATATCAGGTACTTCTTGATGTTTTCTTTTAGGTATGCAAATACAACAACAGCCAACTAGATTACTCAAAAACACCTGTCGAATCTAACATGTCATCAGGTAATCAATCATTTTTTCTTGGCTTTTACAATACACAGCTAAGGCAGTAAACATTCAAGCCAGAAAAAACTACATTAAGTAAACTAAAGGAAGTTGTATGGATGCACAAGTACATACAAACATATAATCTTAGTAGTGGCATTGTGGAAATCGCTATAAAAATGTTAAATATTTAAAACCATTAAGAATTAGAAAATATGAAGGGAGGGAGGACATTCGTGACAGTACAGCAGCAACATCAGCAACATTTTCAATATTTAAAATTTTTATTAAAAACTTTTTTTATTGGTTTTGGTACCTACCGTTTTTAAGAGCTGTTGAGCCAATAATAAAATCTTGCAGGGGATAGGAAGGACTTCGTCCTTTTTGATTGATGGCATATATACGTAACTTTAGTGAATTGTTCTCTTGGGTCATCAGCGACGTTAATGAGTCTAAATTTTCCAAAGAGAATTGAGGTTCCTCGGGATTGGTGACATTAAATCTGTAAAGAAATAAAAACAAAAATATGAAAAATATATTCTTAAATATAATATATGTATCTTATAGAAACTCATTTCCGTCTGTCTGTCTGTCTGCTTTTCTTTTGCGTTCGCATCACGTTAAAACTACTGGATGAATTTTAACAAAATTTTGTGAGGAGGTACCTAAGTATCCTGATCCCAATATAGGAAACTTTTTTCAGCAAAAATATCTTATTTCCAAGAGAAAGTGGAGAAAAAGCAGTGAAAACGCAATTTCCGGTTTAAAGGTACTAAAATTTTCGGTTTAAAACTGTGATATTTTTTACACGGGTATTTTGTCTACTTACCTTTTTTAACCGACTTCAAAAAAAGAAGGAGGTTATCAGTTCGTCTGAATGTTGCTTTTTTATGTTTGTGCCCGAGAACTCAGTCATTTCTGAACCGATTTTAAAAATTTTATTAGAAAGCAAATGCTTAGAGATTGGTCCCATTTTAACAGAAGTTCAGAATTTTGAAAATTAAAGGGTGTCCCCATATAACATGCGTGTTTTTTTCGTGTTTTATGAACCGTAAAGGGCACCCTTTTAAAATTTTAAAAAACTGCATTTCACTATAGCTGCCAATAAGAGAAATTAATAAAAAAATAAACTTAAAAATTAAAGGGTGCCCCCATATGTGACGTCAATTTAAATATATGAACCATTGTAGACAATCACTTGAAAATTGGACAGAATGTCCATTATTTATAATCAGAAATTAAATATGTATAATTAGAAGTTAAAGGGTGTCCCAATAGTTGCTGTAAATTGACGTATATTGCCTAACTTTTGAACCGTTACAGAGAGACGTTTGAAATTTACAAAGAACCTGTATATCTAAGTCCTTTATAACATTAAGTATATAATTCTAATTTGGAAACTACAGGGTGTTGCCATAATTGATATAGTTTTGCCTATCTAGCCCTATCTTTTAAACCGTTATAGACAAACACTTGAAAATTAGACAGAATCCGTATAATAATTCCCGTATAATAACATTTAAAAATATTTAAAATTTTAAAGGGTGTCTCAATAATTGATGTAAATTGATGCATATGGCCAAACGTTTGAACCGTTTTAGACAGACATTTGAAATTAACAAAGAATCTGTCCTTTAAAATAAGTGTTTAATTTAAAATTGTACATTAAAGGGTGTCCCCTAGGTGATATTGTTTAAGCTATATGGCCATATCTTTGGAACCGTTACTTTTTATTACTGTGTCAGTAATAAAAACTGTAAAAAAATAAAGGGTGTCCTCATATCTGACGTAATTTGTCGTTATAAATAGACATTTGAATGTACAGAACGTATATTACTTGTCCGTTAGAGCAAAAGTGATTTGAGTACTATTTCTTACAGATTACTTCCTTTTAAATTTTTAGTTTAGAATTGATGCACATATATTTGTTTTGTAGTCGGGTTTTTTTTTTGCAAGAATTATATTTTTGAAAGTGGGATATTTTAAGAACTAGTACGCAACAGATGGCGCTAGTTGTATAAAATTTGTATTTAATTTGTAATTTTACATTGTGGAATTACATTATTAAAATATTTTAAACACCTCTTACAGAGGTTTACAATAATTTTTTGAATTTTAGAATTTTTTAGAATTTTATCCAGAGATGGGTAAGTTTATATAAAGTGAATACGTAAGAGTCTTAAAATTCCGTGGGCGTGGATTACTTTCAAAGCATAATCGTACAAAATATTGTCAGGACGCACACAACGTGTGTGGGCACAGCAAGTATTTAATAAATTCAAATTTTATTATTGGGTATAATTCATTATTTGCAATCCTCTTATACTTGATTCTGTGGAGAGTATTTTTTAAGCATATAACTGCCACTAGTAATTCTTAGGCCGAGAAAGCTCAATGATCGGTAAAGTGGCAAGCGATTGAGCGACGCATTTTAGCACCAACAGGCTCAATATGGAAATGAATTTCTGAATAATTAGGTGGTGCAATTCTCCTGAAAAGAGAGCTTTGAATGTAAAATCGAATTTATTTATATAGACTCTGTCAATTTTGCTTCAATGTAACTTTTGTGGGTTAAGCTTCGATTAAGATGTATGCCAACGTATTTTTTTATCTACTCTAAGGTATAGTTTGGTTATTTAGGGCAAAATATAGGTGAACCGCACATAATTTTCCTTTGTGACAATGCTCGGCCCAGTCTTAAAGTAAAATAGTAGATGGAATGTTTTGACTCATACGCCCCATATCCCAGACATTTCCCCTACCAACTGCTATTTATTTCGTTCGACGTATGACATTGCTCGGTACAGTTTTAAAGTATAATAGTGGATGGAAAGTTTTGAGAAGCCCAGACGTTTCTTCTACTGACTAAAAATCAGAATCAAAATATTTTGGAAATAACTCCTATTCATCCAAAATTTCATATGAGCATAGCAGAAGAGTATTTGCGCTTAAGTTTTGACGTTGGGCACCAGCCACTTATCAGGGGTGCCGCTATGTAGCCTCAAAATTAGGTACCTCTGATTTGCAAATTATTTTAGACCATGACGGTTTTTCAATTTTTGTTTAATTTATCAAAATTATACATGGTTCTAAAGGTCTAAAATCATGCTTTAATCTGTGACTTATGTTATTAAATGAGCGAGTTTTAAGTAAAATATAAATTTAAAATTTTTGATTTGTCGGTACCCTGATCCAGTTTTTTGTCTTTTTTTTTAATATTGAGTACAAATTTGAACAGATTTTTTTTAAGTTAACAAAATCTTAAATATTGTAAACAAATTTCAAGGTTATATAATTTCTCAGTTGAAAACTAGATTATTTTCAATTTAAAAATTTTAAAATTGTTTAATTTTTGTGTATTTTAGCCTGCATCTTGATTATTTATTAGAAACAAATTGTTTTAAGGAATATATAAAAATTTTATATTTTTATATAAAAACTAGCTGTGCCCGCCACTTCGTCAGCGTCCTTCAATATTTTGTTCGATTTTGCTTTGAAAGCAATCCACACAAAGACCCTTACGTTTTTAGTCTTTTTTAAAGAGAAGTAACACTCAGGCATTTAATGCCTATATTAACTGTGTTACTTCCTTTAGAAAGGAACAGTAGTAGATAAGACAGATGGTTAGTGCGATAGTAAAGCTTCGCAAGCGCTTTTGGTGTTCTTTAGGTGAATCAGTTTGAAGCTAGCATAGCCAATTAATAATTATTTTACTTCGACGGCGATTTAGTGCTATGTGGTAATACCGGCGTTTTTAGTTCCGCCTTAAGATATGCTACGTATCAGTTTATGTATTTTTAACTTTATAAAAATTAAAGTATTCATATCCGGTTAGTTCAACTGCGTACTTTCACTGTTTTTTCTCCGCTTTCTAAGATATTTTTGCGGAAAAAAAGTATCCTATATTGGGACCAGGATACTTAGGTATCTCCTCACAAAATTTTGTTAAAATTCATCTAGTAGTTTTTACGTGATGCGAACGTCAATGAAAAGCAGACAGACAGACAGACTGACAGACAGGCGGATATGAGTTACTATTTTATTATATGTATAGATATACAGATATATAAAAATTTTATTGAAGGAAAAAATTAAAATTATCCTTCAATTATACTTAAAAAGGTCAAATAAAACATATTTTATTTAATTAAAAATTTTATATTTTTATATAAGCAAAATTTGATTTTATCCTATATGTTCTGAAATCCCAAAGCTGGAATCGGAAAAAGAAGACTGCTGTACTAAAGCCACATATACTCCCAAATATTGCTGAAAGTATTTTATGAGCCCTGAGCTGTACTAAAGCTACTTATACTCCCAATTATTACTGAAAGTATTTCATGAGCCCTAGTCTATATGTGGACTTTATGGTCAAAATTATAATATTCTGTACTGAGTTATTTCCAACATATTTTCATTCTGCTCCACTGTGCGCTATAGGCTACCCTAGCTGGAATAACTTGATACCAGTTGATACCGGGAAATCGGCTTGATTCCTCTCTGGATTCAAAACATTAGAAGAACTTTTCAGAGAAAATCTAATAATGCCAGAACTGTGGCAAAAAATATTAGTTACTGATAGACAATACTTTCAACAAAACACATTGCCCATTGACTTGAACAAAACATAAAATAAAACGATGAAAATTTATGCATATACCTAATATGATTGCTTTGCTACCAAATAAATATCTCCTAAATATATATTTTTTTTCTTTTTATTCTTTTGTGTACCTTTTTCTCATATTCACAAGTAATGTTGTATGTGAATTTTATGGTTTTAAGATTTTAAAAATAATGTTGGGGTCTGATTTTTATATTTTTAAATTTTTATCACAGTGATTTATAATGCTTTTTAGTATATCAGTATTTTAACTATGAAAACAAATATTCAAAGCAAATTTTTCTTATTAAAAATAAATTCATATTTCTTCGTTACTAAGGAAAAATTTTTCTAAATGAAGTTTTAGATTTTGAAACCAATGCCCCTAATCTGTAACTTAAGTAAGAAATTTGTCAAAGTCAACATATTTTATAGAGGGTGCAATAGTTTATATGAACTTTTTGATAATTTTAAAACAAGCTTTTGATTAGTACTAGTTTACCATCTATAAAACAGGATGACTATACATAAAATTCTTACTTACGTTACTGCACAGAGCCACAGGTTTATAAATCCTATTTTGCCTTGTGAACACTGTGCTAGCTCACAACAAAAAGCAATATAAATAAGAATATAATATGAAAATATTAAATATCTTTGAATTTTTTTTCTACAATAAAAGAAGCAAAACTGCTTTTATGTATTTGCCTTTTTTTTAAATCTTTTTAGCATAAACCAATGTCTCATTTGTGGTAATGGAATGTATTAAAATAACATTTATATGATTATATCTTTTGTGGTATTCATTTTTTATTAACTGTAAAAGCATATTTGGATTTTATATTATTTAAGCCAAAAGGAATGATTTGAAAAAAGATTTAAATATACAAATCAAATCGAAACAAGATTATGGGGTATAATATCATATGATATTTTATTGGCAAAATTGACACCAAGGAGGTATGAAAACCTTTCAACTATTTAGAGGTTGCAAATGTTGCAAATATATATATTTATTGTGATTGCTGTAATTTAAGAATACAAAAGAATAGTTTCACTCAAATTATTATCTTTTTATCGTTATAAGTTTAAAATAAATGAACAAGGAATATCAAATATATTTATCAAGATTTACACCTCTATAATACAAAAATTTTAATTATGTTTTAGACCATATATTTAATATCGTTGCTGGTCTTCCTGTTGAGGGAATTTTTGACAGAGTACAAAAATAAACAAAACGAAATGTTTGCTTTTGTTTTTTTCTTTGCAGTGACTAAAACAATTTCTTTTGTATTGCTTTTGCTTGTAAAAACAAACTGTACATTAATTTAAAGTATTGTATTCAGAGAGAAACGCCAACAAGGAATATAAAAAAAAACGTTTCAATTAAAAACGTTTCGCAAACGTTTGCCCATTATGGTAGAGAATGTATTAAAACGTTATACAACTTTTATTTCTGAAATATAATGGGTGATTTTTTTGAGGTTAGGATTTTCATGCATTAGTATTTGACAGATCACGTGAGATTTCAGACATGGTGCCAAAGAGAAAGATGCTCAGTATGCTTTGACATTTCATCATGAATAGACTTACTAACGAGCAACGCTTGCAAATCATTGAATTTTATTACCAAAATCAGTGTTCGTTTCGAAATGTTCAAATGTGACAAATTTTGTTTAGCGATGAGGCTCATTTCTGGTTGAATGGCTACGTAAATAAGCAAAATTGCCGCATTTGGAGTGAAGAGCAACCAGAAGCCGTTCAAGAACTGCCCATGCATCCCGAAAAATGCACTGTTTGGTGTGGTTTGTACGCTGGTGGAATCATTGGACCGTATTTTTTCAAAGATGCTGTTGGACGCAACGTTACGGTGAATGGCGATCGCTATCGTTCGATGCTAACAAACTTTTTGTTGCCAAAAATGGAACAACTGAACTTGGTTGACATGTGGTTTCAACAAGATGGCGCTACATGCCACACAGCTCGCGATTCTATGGCCATTTTGAGGGAAAACTTCGGAGAACAATTCATCTCAAGAAATGGACCGGTAAGTTGGCCACCAAGATCATGCGATTTGACGCCTTTAGACTATTTTTTGTGGGGCTACGTCAAGTCTAAAGTCTACAGAAATAAGCCAGCAACTATTCCAGCTTTGGAAGACAACATTTCCGAAGAAATTCGGGCTATTCCGGCCGAAATGCTCGAAAAAGTTGCCCAAAATTGGACTTTCCGAATGGACCACCTAAGACGAAGCCGCGGTCAACATTTAAATGAAATTATCTTCAAAAAGTAAATGTCATGGACCAATCTAACGTTTCAAATAAAGAACCGATGAGATTTTGCAAATTTTATGCGTTTTTTAAAAAAAAAAAAGTTCTCAAGCTCTTAAAAAATCACTCGTTATTTAAAAAGAGCTTGTAAATACACTATTTTTATACCTTTCACCACAGGTGGAAAGGGTATATATAAGTTTGTCATTCCGTGTGTAATTTCTATAATATTCATTTCCGACCCCACAAAGTATATATATTCTGGATCCTTATACATAGAGAAGTTGATTAAGCGATGTCCGTCTGTCCGTCTGTCCGTGTTAGTGTTGTAATGTCATTTGCCAAGGCACCAGAAGATATACAAAACATTTAAGCACACCAATCCGTCAAGCATAGTTTCGAAAAATTTTGGTATTGCAATTCAGCAACATCGGATCATTCCTTTGGAGGTTACGGGCCAAAAACCTCGCCCACCTATATTTTTTTACGTTTTTTTTTTTATTTTTTTCGGCTTTAATGATTCTGTTTAGCCTTTTTTTGTCAAATAAATATTAGACTGCGACAGGTAGATCGCATACAGATCTCGGGGGATCAATAACCCCCTGCGAGGGGCGATTTTTGTTTGTTTTTAGATTGGTAGGGTTATTCTGCTTTGATTGGTAGGGTTATTCTGCTTTGATTGGTATTAGAGACCTTAATAGAAAGCAATACGCATAGAGGTAGCCAATGGACACACAGGGTACCCACTGATAAATAGGAGCAGTTAAAAGGACCCCCCATGTGTCAATATGAGGAAGTTTTTTTTGTAAGGATTTCTTTTTGCTTTAGTCTGACCATTCTAACTTAATATAGATTGCAGAAAGGTCCTAAATTTAACAAAAAAATTTCAATAAAATTTTTAAAAAAAAATTTGTAAAAAAAATTTAAAAAAAAAATTTAAAATTTTTTGTCAAATATATTTACAAAACATTTTCAAAAAGGTATTTCACAGAAAAATATTAAAAAAAAATTTTTTTTAAAATCTTCCAAAAAAATTTTAAAAAAATATTTTTACAAAAAAATTTTAGACTCAATTTTCGAAAAATTAAAACAAAAATTTCAATATTTCTCTGAAAATTATAATTATGAGTGTAACATAACATATAATTAATATTAAGAATATACATATGGATGTATGTCTGTATATAGAGTAACATATTTTTTTAAATACGTTTGATTTTTATTTTAAATGCGTTTGATTTTTAAATAGATGATATCTCTGTTTTAAAACCTAGGTGCGTGAAACACATAGACATCATCAGGATACCGACTACAAACTGTCAAAAATAAAATACACACGTAAACGATTATTTTGAAGCCAATATAGCTACATGTATACACGACCTCCATTGTGGCTGTCATCAACTTAGGCTTATTTTTTTTTTTATTCAACAAAAGAAAATGTCACAAAATTGTAAATTACAAATTCATATAAAACAAAAAGTTTTGGAGGAAATATTTATAAGTTTTTGAAAAAGTTATTTAATTTTATAAAAGCAAAATAAGTATTTCTACAACAATGTCAGAGTTTACGATATAGCTGTCGGCTTCAATATCATTAAGTAACTGACAACACGGCAACAATTGTAGCAAACGGAATTTGTTTTCATTTGTCTTCTATTTCTTTAACTCATGAATAATGAGTTTTTCCCATACGACTTTATTTAAGTAAAGAGTCAACAATATGGATAAGGCTGTACATGTCTGTATAAATAAAATCACCGTGGTGAAGGGTATAGAAGATTCGGCACGGCCGAATATAGCACTTTTACTTGTTTTATCACAATTCGAGCTTGTGGAAGCAACCTTTTCAGTGGCTCCACCATTGTAGGAGCGTAGCAGATCTTCTTTTTACTAGTTCATCTGCTAATTCGTATTCAAGCACCTGTGGAGAGCTCTTTTATATGTTTTCATATGTAGAACTAACTCTGGTGCTGTTAATCAAATGGACAAGTCAAATTAAGGCAATCCTAACATTACTTTGATTGTCATACTAGTTTACATTGATGCTAGATCCTTTTTGCTTTCCATATGTCCATTTAAATCATTTTAGACAAATTCCTAATTAGCTTTTCGTATAGTATTTAACAATCCTGGAAAAGTAGAAAACTTATCAGAAAACAATTAAAGATTCAACCTCTATAACCGTCTTCCCAGCGTTTCGTATAATATTTCGCATTCCTGGAAAACAGTTTATTACTTATCAAAAAAATCTGGAGTGCCCTACACTTAACATTGTCATACCTAAAGGAAACAGATATTTTTATGGTATATTACATAAAGAATATAAGTTCAAAGTATATTCGAAACAAAAAAATTTATTATTTTCAGTTTGGGGTATTAATTAAACTACCCCTTGCCCCTTTGCGATTATGCCCAAAATTTATACATTTCCATAAACTCCATAACATATCATACGGTGTGACCTGTAGAGCGGTTACAAAATTTGGAGGTAAGGAAATTATCCCGTGCCCCCTCCCGCTTATGTCCAAAAACTTTACAGCTCTTCATCTCCATATACCATAGGCACATACTAAATTTCATTTTGATATGTCAAACGGTATGACCTGTACAAGATCCACAAATATAGTGGTATGAACACACACCCACCCACCCAACCAACCCTAACACAGACATCATCTCGAAAATAACTAAAATGGCTTGAGGATATCGCCACACGTATAAATCCGTCGAAATCCCAACCTCGATTTTTTCAATGATTACTATACTTTACCTTATACTGCTTATACTTGGTAAAGCAAAAAACAAGATTCAACCTCTATATCCTTCCTGCCTTAAGTGTATAATTCAGTTACATGAAAAACAATCCTTTTTTCCTACCCCACAAATATCATTAAATTTTATAGGAATACTGCAAAATATTAAAAACATTATGCTTCACGCCAAGAAAAAACATGGTTGAGGTAACCATAATCTAAGAGCAACAAATTATGGTTGTAGTGAAACCATATTACTGTTGCACATTATAATATTATGGTTAAATAGTATGGTTAAAAAATATGAAATGTCATATGAAACTGATATGCCAGTTTTTTACATTTTAAAATACAAAATTATTATTTTTTATCAATTCAACAGCGAAAAAGAAATAATTAAATATTTCATTTTAAATTGAATTCCCGAAACAATTGTTTATACATTTTTTATTTTTTTTTTAAGCAAATAATTTTTATTTTTAAAAATCTTTTGGTTGCTTACGAAAAAACTTTGGTTGTGGATGAAACATTAATCAGTTAAAACCAATTTTTTGTATATAGTAACTATTTAACTGTTAAACAAAACTTTTTTACCGGGACCAAATTAATGTCACCAACAACTAAAATTTGTTCATCGCAACCATATATTGTTACAGAGATCATAATGACTATACCATAACCATGGTTTTTCTTTCCTTGTTGATATTAAACAGTAGTGATATGTATATAAATTCATAAAATACATATCGCACTTGATCAACAAAAGGGTATTAACTTAAAATTTTTAAATTTTCACTTTTTGCAAGAAATCAACCAACAACATCAATATTCATCTACTGTAATAATTTCAAGGCATTCTGATTACTCTTTCATCTCGAAACCCGCATGAGACCATTTTCGTGATAGTGCCTTTGAGTACCTTTATATCAACAAAAAGGTATTATTTTTATTTGGCAATAATTGTAAAAAATTTAAAAGAAAAAACATGTTATTAAATGGAATTTGCTTACTATAATATCTTCGGATTTTTAAATTATCTTAACATGTACTCACAAAAACTTTTTTACCTCTACTGAAAATTTAAAAATTTTGAGTTAATACCCTCTTGTTGATCAATTATTTAAAAATATATAACTTAATGAATATCAACAAATTTTTCATATTAAATAATCATAATTTTTCATATAAAAAAATCACCAAAAAGAAAAAAATATTAAATCGACTTAGATGAATTGTTTTTACCCTCAAATGACAGCTAAGTTTTTCTTTCCACACAAATCCTTTCAGTGTGGATGTCTTTTAATTTTATCAAGTATAGTTTTTTTTTTTAAATGATTGAAGGTAATTCGTTTTTTCATTACTTACTTTTCTGTATTAAATATTTTTTGCTTGCACATTGTCAACGACATGACAAACACAATAAATCCTTCTTTAAATAAAATATTTTTTTTTTTCGTAAAAAATTACAAAAATGTATTTACTGATAACTAAGAAAACTAAATACCTAACGGGCAAAACAAAAATTTAATAGAGACAAATAAAAAACGCTAAAATTAACAACCTTTTCCATTGCCAGAACAAGATTGAGGGGGAAACGAAAAAGAAAAACATAAAACCAAAAGACAGTGTATGAATAGAAAAACAACAAAATGATGAGGGTTCTAAAGGAAGACTTGAGGATGAGTAGAGCATTTAAAGCCACTTGAGATTATACTTAAGAGTTTCTTTTATAGTTGGTATGGGTGTTAAGGAGACCATTACACTGACGTACATATACTTACAGTATTCATGCGTATACATATGCATCCACCTTATTTTTCAACAAAACAAACACTAACTATCGCAATAACCCACTTAACCAAGATTTACGTTAGTGAAATTTTCAGTTGATAGTAGTTGTGTGAAATACGTTCCGTAAAAATATTTAAGAACGAAAATAAGAAAAAAATAAAAATGTAAACAAACTCGCAAAGCTCGCACATCATCTATACATATAATAAAGTAATAACTCATTTCCCTCTGTCTGTCTGCTCTTCGTTTACGTTCGCATCACGTAAAATCTACGGGATGGATTTTAACAACATTTTGTGAGGAAGTACCTAAGTATCCTGGTCCCAATATAGGATACATTATTTCCGCAAAAAATATCTTATTTCCAAGAGAAAGTGGAGAAAAAACAGTGAAAGTACGCAGTTGAACTAACCGGATATGAATACTTTATTTTTTATAAAGTAAAAAAATACATAAACTGATATGTAGCATATCTTAAGGAGGGACTAAGTACTGCTGAGTACAGCACGGCGTGTTTAATTTTTGAAAGTTGTATATTTTAAAACACAGATCGTTTTAATTACTTAGTACGGCACGGAACCTTTAATTTTTTGATATTTAAACCCAGATGGCGCTAAAAAAACATATGCCAAATAGCCAATTGAATAAGATTTATATTTGTTTTAAGTCGCGTACGTGTTGTATAATCTGGTTACTTTGTGAAATACATACATACTTAGGTAATTATCTGATTACATTATTTTTGCGTTAATTATAAAAAAATTTGGTAAGAATACTACGACTTGAGTTTGACTATAAAATTCTATTATTTTTAGTTTCGATATAAGTATGTCTTACAATAGGTGTGAAATACTTTTAAAGCAAAATCGAGTAAAATATTATCAGGATGCCCACGAAGCTGCGGGCACAGCTAGTTTCTTCTATAATTTTTTCTGATATTAGAAGTTAAATTAAAACCATATATATTGCTAAGCTATATATTCAATACTGAATTTCGATATCCAAAATAGTTTGATGAACTTTATTTCCAAACTAGCTTATTTCAACCGTCATGGTTTAAATTCACTCTCTAAAACTTTCAGTGCATCACCGAAATAAATAACATTTCACTGTTTTTGTCTGCCAGCCTGTAAATGCTCATTATTCGCTTCCAACTGGCGTAAAGTGATTTCAAAACAATTTATTTGGGTCTTAATTCGGTATCTAATGAACTACTAAAGATATCTTAATGAACTTTTGCAAAAGCAAAGCAGAGGTGTGTCTTAGTGCAGCTGCGAACGGTCGGTCCCCGAGGCTAAAGGCCAACTTCTGGGTAAGACCACAAAGTTGGGTACCTCGGGTATGTAATTTTTTGGAAATGTCATAAAAAGATTTAGATTTAACTCATAAGTTAAGAGTTTTTAAATTTAGGTAGACCATAAAAATGTGCTTATGTGTGTTAGCTTGGAAGAAAGTAGGCTTCCAATTTTTTTTTTTTTTTAAATTTTGGTCACCCTATTATTTTTGCAGTAGTGTACTTATTTATTATCGGATTATTATTTTAAGACATTAGCTATATTTTTGATAAATTGTAGAATAAATTAGTTTCAAGTTTTATTCTGAGAGCATTTTTCGTTAAAAAGTAACAAGTCTCTGAATTGGGAAAATGTAAAAAATATCGTTTTTTTTTCAGAATTTCCCCCAAAATGGTGGTATTTTTTTTTTTTGTTTATGTAATTTAAACTTACTTCGGTACTATTAAATTTGTTTAAACCATTTTAAAGACAACATATAGCAAATGCGAATAAAAGAAAAATTAACTTAAAACTTATAACTGTTCTCCCTCCAGCCCTATCCAAACTTAGCTTATTTTGAAATAAAATTTTTAAATTATTGTTAAATTTCTCGGAATGCAAAGTACCGATGAAATAAACGTAAACTGATTTTTAAAGCCTCAAATGTTGGGGCTACATACTCCCAAAAGGATTTGATAGCTCCGTAATTGTCAAAAAACTAATTTTTTGGGACTTTTTTCCCCGTTACGGGAATTTATATGTTAATATAAAAAAATGTCAAATTTAATTTAAAAATTTTGTAAGAATATCTCGATCCGTTTAAATGTTGTGGCAATTAAAATTCGTTATTTTATATCTCTCAAAAACCACCTTAAAGTGATTTTAACAATTTTTGGGATAAATATCTTTGGAAAATCGAGTGCGAAAAAACTCATTATAATATTTTCAATCTAGAAGTCAAAAGCTTTCCTCTGATACCACTTACATGTATATCGAGCATATATTTAAGCTTCCTAAGCCTCGCGTCCTCATCATTTTTTTTTCATTTCATATTCGAGCTCTTATTATACCCTTCACCACAGGTGGAAAGGGTATATAATAGTTTATCATTCCGTGTGTAATTTCTACAATATTCATTTCCGACACCATAAATTATATATATTCTGAATTATTATGCATAGAGATGTTGATTGAGCGATGACCGTCTGTCCGTGTTGACGTTGCAATGTCGTTTGCCAAGGCGCCAGAAGACATGCAAAAAATTTAAGCACACCAATCTGTTAGGCATAGTTTCGAAAATTTTGGGATTGCAATTCAGCAACATCGGATCATTCCTTTAGAGTCTGCGGGCCGAAAAAACACGCCCACATTTATTTTTTCACGTTTTTTTCATTTTTCGGCTTTAATGATTCTCATTTGATTTTATTTTATCAAATAAATATAAGACCGCGACAGGTAGATCGCTAGGAGTACAAAGAGATCTTAGGGGATCAATAACCCCTGCGAGGGGCGATTTTGTAAGTCTTTAATACAAATCAAAGTAGTAGTAGGTTTTTCTACTTTGATTTGGTTGGTTTTCTACTTTAATATGTCTTTAATACAAATCAAAGTAGTTGTAGGTTTTTCTACTTTGATTTGTATTATTATAAATTTGATTGTATTAATGAACCCACAGGTTTCTGAATTAAAAAAAAAAAAAATTATTAAAATTAAAAAAAAAAATTTAAAAAAAAAATTTTAAAAAAATTTTTTGAAAAAAAATTTAATTTTTTTTTTTAAATATTTACAAAATATTTTCAAAAAGAAATATTTACAAAAAAACTTTTCAAAAAATTTTTTTTTAAATTTTCCAAAAACTGCGAAAAAATTTTATAAAAAATTTTCAAGAAAATATTTTTGCAAAAAATTTTTACAAACAATTTTCGAAATATTTATAAAAAATTTCCAATATTTCTTTGCAAATGAAAATCATGAGTGTAACATAACATAGTTGTAATAGTAGTGTGATTCTAAAACAGATGAGATCTCTGTTTTAAAACCTAAATGCATTAAACAAATAGACAACATGAGGATACCGACTACAAACTGTCAAAAATAAAATACACACGTTTATAGGTAAACGATTATTTTGAAGCCCGTAAAGCTACGTGGCTACACAACCACCGTTGTGGCTGTAGTCAACTTCGGCTAATTTCTATTTTTGTATGCGACATTTTTTTATTCAACCAAATTATTATTTTATTCAACCAAAAAAAAATGTCACAAAATTATAAACTACAAATTTATAGACAAAAAGTTTTGGAGAAAATATTTATTATTTTTTGAAAAAGTTATTTAATTTTATAAAAGCAAAATAGTTATTTCAATAACAATGTCAGAGTTTACGATGTAGCTGTCGTCTTCAGTATCATTAAGTTGCTGACTACACGGTCGTAGTCGCTGTCTTCTATTTCTTTAAAGCATAAATAATGAGTGCTTTCTCATACGACAATTTAATTTATGTAAAAAGTCAACAATAAATAAAATCATCGTTGTGAAGAGTATAGACTATTCGGCACAGCCGAATAGCGTTCTTACTTGATTTATTATTCTTTAATATATAAATTTTAATTTATGTTATATAATCTTCGAATGATTTTTTTGTATATTTAGAACGTTTTTGTTAATTTATCGACAATTTATAAATATTTTAAATTCGAAAATTCTTCACCTTCAATAGCGTTTATTACATTCGATAATTAAGCCAAATGGTGCATTTATCTCACACATATCCTGACTCTGACTGTTTTGTTTAACAAACATGAATAGTGAGAGTTTGAGTTTTGATGCTTTCGCAAATACTGTTATGAGAAGTGTATGTTTGTTTGGCAAAAGAAAAAGAAAATAAAAACAGTACAAACGTTTAAGTATCCAGTATCGTGCAACTGTTCTTCATAAATCATTCAACATTAGAAAAGAAAAAAAAAAATCACAAAATATTTTTGAAAGCTGAAAAAACTGAAGTTAAGGATAACATGAATTTATGTCCAAGTTTCGTTATGCTTTCATTTGTGTGCTGCCTACGACTTCTGGTTTTCAATTTATTAAGAGAAAAAGTTATTTCGTTGCAAATAATTTATGTTAGATATGGCCATATAGGTTAAACAATATCACCTAGGGGACACCCTTTAATGTACAATTTTTAACTAAACACTTATTTTAAAGGACAGATTATTGGTAAATTTGAGACACCCTTTATAAATTTTAATATTTATAAATGTTATTATACGGGACCAAGTAGTCGGGATTCTGTCTAATTTTCAAGTGTTTGTCTATAACGGTTTAAACGATAGGGCCAGATAGGTATAATTATATCAATTATGGCAACACCCTTTAGTTTCCAAATTAGAATCATATACTTGATGTTATAAAGGACTTTGCAATACAGGTTCTTTGTAAATTTCAACGGTCTCTCTGTTACGGTTCAAAAGTTTTGCAATATACATCAAAATACATCAACTATTGGGACACCCTTTAACTTCTAATTATAAATACTTAATTTCTGATTATAAATGTTGGACAGTCTGTTTAATTTTCAAGTGATTGTCTACAATGGTTCAAATGGTTCATATATTAAAATTGACGTCACATAACGGGACACCCTTTAATTTTTAAAATCGGTTCAGAAATGACAGATCTGCGGGCACAAACATAAAAAAGCAACATTCAGACGAATTGATAACCTCCTTCTTTTTTTGAAGTCGGTTAAAAACAAAACAACTAAAAACAAATGCAAATCGAAAAAATAACTGTTTCAAATTTCTTGCATTGATTTAAATAATATTGGACAGTCTGTCCAATTTTCAAGTGATTGTCTACAATGGTTCAAATGGTACATATATTTAAATTGACGTTACATATGGGGACACCCTTTAATTTTTAAGTTTATTTTTTTATTAATTTCTGTGATATGCAGTTTTTTAAAATTTTAAAAGGGTGGCCTTTACGGTTCATAATACACGTAAAAAACACGTATGTTGTATGGGGACACCCTTTAATTTTCGAAATTCTGAACTTCTTTTAAAATGGGACCAATCTGTAAGCATTTCCTTTCTAATAATGGAAAAATTTTTAAAATCGGTTTAGAAATGACTGAGTTCTGCGGGCACAAACATAAAAAAGCAACATTCAGACGAATTGATAACCTCCTTCTTTTTTTTGAAGTCGGTTAAAAAGTATTTTATGTATAATATAGTTTTAAACTAACTTTGAGCGACATCTGTATCCGAAGGAATATTTAAAATGTTTAATAACTTTTTTCAAAACTCTTCATCGACGACTTTAATTTTACCTCGATCTAATACACATAAAAATAATGTCTTAAGTTTTTTTTTTTTTGGTTTGTTTTGCCCACTTGAGTGCAAACTGATACCAACATTCAATCCAATACTTCTGGTAAACCACACAACATGCGTGTGTGAATATAAACATGCGTTTGTGAATATTAAATACCAAGAAACTAACAAGAAAAAGCGAATGGAGAAAGGCACAAACAAACATATTTAACATTTTTTTCCATTTGTCAAATACTTAAACCTACATACATTCATACATATATATGAAGGTACATTAGGATGTATATATGTTAAGACATGTTGCGGTTGGATGGACAACAAACCGACAAACGGACAGACAAATATGGAATATCTTTGAAATTCATTGAAATGCTTACCTTGTGATTCCGGTGCGTGTTGAGAAAATTTCCAAAACAAATATTTGTGGAAGACCGCCATCATAGCCGGGTATGCACTGGATGTCAACACTTAGCTCGGTGTGATTAAAAATTGTACAATTACCAACAGCATTTGGTAGAGCTGAATAGAGTGCGTGAATAGATGGTTGATAGAATGAATTATGTTTTATTTGCCAAGTTAAGGCAAATAGTCCCAGTTGTCATTGGAGTTGGAATTCAAGTTGAAGTTGAAGTTATAGTAGTGACAGTTTTAGTTATAGTTGTTTGTTCCATTTCCCAAGTATAAGTTATAGCAGCAACGAGTTGTAAGTTAGTAAAAGTGTTTGTATAAGTTTTATTAAGTATGGCAGCATGTTGTTTTTACAGTTATTGTAGTGGCGGATTTAACAAGCAAATATATGGATATAAAGCAAATATGGAGAAAGATTTAAGAGTCGCATTCAAGAATGTTTTAAATTCAGGCCATGTTCGTTTGGTTGCCACCATCATAATTATCATCAATCAGAACATCATCATCAATAAGAACATCATCATTATCATCACCGATATCAGTTTTTTAATTTTTTTTTTTCGTTTTTCCAGGTTTGGCAAAATAGAGTATATGAAAAAAATAAAAATGTTAGTAAATAAGAAGATGCTTAAATAAACTGTTGCTGACACATCTTATTGATGTGTCAACTTTTAGCAGGCATATGTATATAGAAGCACCTGAAGCATTTAAAAAAACAAGTGTTTGGTTAGTACTTGTTAAACACGTGTTAACTCAAGACATTCCTGTATAAATATCTAGTATTTAATACAACTTTAACCCATTAAATAACTAAAAACAAGATTTTTTTATTTATTTATTAAATACTGGCTGTGCCCACACACATTGTGTGGGTCCTGACTATATTTTTATTGACTTTGCCTTGAAAGTAATCCACATCAACTCTTAAGACTGCTTCACGTATACGTATTTTCTTCATATAAAGGTACTTATCCCTAGATAAAATTCCAAAATTTATATAAAATTCTGAAAAATCTAGCTCTGTAAAAGGTGTTTAAAACATCCGGCTTTCAAAAATAAAAGGCGCTGTAAACTATGCAGTACCTTTAAAATATTATGCTTTCAAAAATAAAGGGCCTTAAAATATCCATATCGGTAAAATTGCGGGCTTTCATTGCTTTTTTTCTCCACTTTCTTTTGGAAAGAAGATATTTTTGCTGCAAACCAGGATCCTATATTTGAATCGAGATACTAAGGTACCTCCTCCCAACATTTTTTTAAAATCCATCCAGTAATTTTTACGTCATGCAAACACAAACAGACAGATAGTAAACATATATCTGTTTTATTATATGTATAGGTTACAAATCACATTCGAACTTAATAATCGAGCATAGTAAAGAGGACCTTAATTCTTTGTAGTAAAACACCCAGAGTCTTTGGAGGGAATTGAATCCACAACATTTATACTGATAGACTAAAACATTTGCTACTAGCCCTGAAGAAGATTATATTTTTTTTTAATTATTTCAATGACAAAAACTTCTCCAAAAAATTTTATAAAAAAATTAAAGAGCAACAATTTCATGAAAGTTACTTCTATATGGTACATATATACATTAAGAAAATAAAATAGTAACTCATTTCCTGTCTGTATGTTTTTTTTGTGTTGGTATCAAGTGAAAACTACTGGATGGATTTTTTTTAAATTTTGTGGGGAGGTACCGTAGTATCCTTATCCCCATATAGGATGCTTTTTTCCGCAAAAATATTTTATTTCCAGAAGAGAAAGTGGAGAAAAACCAGTAAAATTACGCCGTTTCTTTTACCTATTTAAAAATACTGCATGCTTCTTTCTTTTATTTTTGAAAGCAGTATATTTCAAGCAATGTTAAACAACAGATGGCGCTATTTTAAAGCAATGAGTAACTCATTTCCTGTCTGACTTTTACCGAGCCTTACAATAATTTTTAGAAAACTGTTGTCATACCTTTCGGTGAAGACCGTCGTCACTGGCTGTTCTGTAATAATGTACAAAAAAGACTATATAGACAAAACAAACCAATTCATACACCAAACTAATTGTACAAAATTTAAAAATGATCCTACCGACACCTTCCAGAAGGAAATACGTACTCTGCTAAAACTCTGCAAAACGTTTACTGACGGAAAAATATACAAATACATGAACATGAACCCAGGAGAACCAACACTCAGAGCACAACCGAAAATAGACAAAGAAAACATACCAATGAGACCTATCGTAAACTACAGACCTGCTCAAGCATATAAGTTAGCCAAACATCTCACCACCCTACTTAAAGAAAAACTCAACTTACAAAATACATACATGATACGTAACACACCAGACCTCGTCAACAAACTTAAAGACACTAAGATAACCGAAAACACACGACTCGTTTCATTTGACATTAAGGACCTTTACACATCAATAGCTACACACGAAACCTTAATAATCCTACGAGACACACTCGCCAATTTATCAGACAGCCAATACGCCAATGAAATTATGGACATCGCAAAGACGATAACTAAACAAAACTATTTTAGATTTAATAACTCCTTCTACAAATTACCAGACGGACTTGGTATGGGAAACAGCCAGTGACGACGGTCATCACCGAAAGGTATGACAACAGTATTTTATTTACTGGCGCAACAAATCCAATCAATTTAATTTTTAGAATTTTATATAAATTTTAGAATTTTATCCATTTCACCTTTATAAATGGTCATCTATTGCGACAGATCATGTGTGAGTCCTGTCATGCTGTCATGTTATTATTGTTAAGTATTGTTTGGCATTTCATAATGGAAAGACTTACGCCTAAATCGCTTCGCTCTATGGGCTCTTAAAAAGTTCCAAGAAGATGCGACATTTTCGAGGCAAATTTTTTTTAGCGATGAGGCCATTTTCTGGCAAAATCAGTATGTAAATAAACAAAATTGAAGCATTTGGGACAAAGAGCAACCTGAAGAGATTCAAGAGCTTCCACTTCATCCAGAAAAAAAAACGGTTTGGTGTGGTTTGTGGGCCGTTGGAATCATCGGTCCATATTTCTTAAAAATGATGCCGGTGCGAACGTAACCGTCAATAGCCGTACCATGATAACCGACCATTTAATGCCTGAAATTGAAGCTCGCGATCTCGGCGACATTTGGTTTCAGCAAGACGGCGCCACTTCTCACACATCGCATCAATCAATTGAGAGAACATTTCGGGGAGCACATAATTTCACATTTTGGGCCGGTCGATTGGCCACCAAGATCGTGTAATATCACATCGTTAGATTGTTTATTGTGGGGATATGTAAAGTCTATAGCTTAAGCGGACAAACCCACTTCGATTCAGGCCTTGGAGGAAAACATCACGCGTGTCATTCACCAGTTAACAGTCGAAATGCTCGAACGAGTCATCGAAAATTGGACTCAACGGATGGACCATCTGCGACGTAGCAACGGCCAACATTGGATAGACATAATCTTCAAAAAATAAATGCCAAAAATTGTTCTTTCAAATGACATTCTCCATTAAATTTGAATTTTCTGTTTTTTTTTTAAATTATGGAACCCCGAAATTGATCACCCCTTATAAAGTAAATACGTAAGAGTCTTAAAATTTGTTGTGGATTACTTTTAAGGCAAAATCAATCTGACAATTTCAAGAAGACTGGTACTGCATAAGTTCGATTTTATAGTGGTCTAGACAATAACCTGCGACTAATGGTCAGCCGGGGCTATATAACTATAATAACTCCTAGAAAAAGAATAGAGTTCAAATCAAACAAGTCTGCTGAAATGTGAATATTAGAAAAAAAGTATCCTAGATCAAACCTTATATTTCCAAAACTGTTCTTAAAAATTATAACAACCCCAGGAAGTATAAATCGAGGCGGGTATTGTATACATAACTTTATAAACTGGATTTTTTTTTTAATAAAATATTGTGTTTTTTTAAGTAATAATGTTTTTCCTACTAATATGATATATAATTCTAAATTCAATTAACCTTCATGTAGCATTAGTATTTAAAACTAATTGACTTATACAGATTTAAATTTTATAAATTGATTTCTTTCCATTATTTCTGGTTAAAGGCAAATAGTTTATGCTACTAAGTGGGACTTCTTATTTATTTCCTTCAATAATTTCCAAGGAATACTAATTAAAATGAATCTTGAATGGGGAAATAATGTTTTCTATGCCTTTAAATATTTTATTTCTTTTACGCACCTGCTAGAACAACTTGAAATAGACAAGGTTGATGTTGTGTGCCAACTTCATTCGCTGCCCAACATGAGAGAGTACCATAGTCCTATTTTAAAAAATAAAATAAATTTTAATTGTTTGTTTTTATTTTAATTTTCGTATTAAAACTTAACAAATATTTTTCTCTTACCTGATCTGTTACGGGTGTATACTTCAATATACTACGGCTGCCATTCACACTGAAACGTTCACTTCCCACATCAAGAGTTTCACCAGAATTATTGAATTTCCAACGAAAAGTTCTGAAAATAAAACAATAATGCTCAGTGTATAGTAAAAAATGGCAGAAAAGAAAGCAAGAAATAGTAAAATAATTAAAAAGTTAAATTTGTTTTATAAAGAATTTAATTTAATATAAATATATATATATATATATATATATATATATATATATATATATATATATATATATATATATATATAAGAATAACTAAAGGTACCCAGCAGTTCTTAAAGTATTTTGACTCTTAAATATCTTTTATTCTTTGTTACTTTTCTAACCTTTATAGCCTGCCTTAGTTATTATATATCGCCAGAAAATTAAATACTTGTAAATCGTTACAGTAATAGACTTAGGACTTTTATAACTGATCTGAAGCTGTTTTTCGCAGAAAGCGAACATTTTAAGGCAATTTATTTTTGAAAGGATTCTTTAAATTTAAAATTAAATTAGAAATTATTTGTTTTGTTTTGCTGTCCATAAAGCGGTATGACAGAGTAATAATTATATGTATGTTTCGTGGCATTTTCTTTGCTTGTGTGTCACAGGACGTTCAATAAAACTTAAATAAGGAAAGTAAAATTAAAAAAGTTTTACATTCAGTCAAGACGTATCACATATACACCTACAGGTAAAAAAAATACCTTGCAAAAGCCTGTTTCCCATAAGGGAAGTTGAGTACTCTAAACAAATCCAAAAGTATTACGAAAACACGGTCAGTTTAGAATGGCGTGGAATTGTAAAGATTCGCGAACTTAAATGTACAAAATTATTCATGGATGTCAATTAAAAAGCTCTTAGTCGATATCATTCAATAGTTGAGTCCCTTGAGTCCAGTAGTCCGTTGTTGGATTTATACTTATATTCAACGAATTATTTACCTACCTATTCACTACATAACATTAAGCAATAAACGAGAAATTCGTACCGAGAAAACGATCGATTCTGCAAATCTATTTGTTGAAGGTGATACTGATTTATTGGTTCGCCCTAGTTTTCAGCAACTTAGTTTTACATATGCCTATTTGACTTATATTTTTCTATTAGCTGTGCCCAATACTTCAACAGCGTCGTTGCAATATCTTGTTCGATTTGGATTTGAAAGGCAATCCACACCAAAGACCCTTACGTTTTTAGTTTTTTTTTTATAAATAAGTTGTTTTTCAATTTATTTTTATTTTCATATTCGATATTTCGCAACACCATTGGGTAGCATCGTCAGGAAATAAAAATAGTTTTATAATATTTAATTAATTGATCTCCTCACAAAATTTTTTTAAAATCCATACAGTAGTTTTTAAGTGATGCGAACGTAAAAGAACAGTGGACATGTAGACGGAAATGAGTTACTATTTTATTATATGTATAGATATTGAAAGCGACAAAATAACTCTACAGACAGTTAATTCTACAAACTGTTTAGCTAAAAACTGTCTCTGTACTCTAAGTGAAAAGTATTTACTGTATCAACATAGGGGTATGGAGAAAAAGATAGCAGATTTACTTAGAACCATTTCCATTATCAATATAAGAGTTAGTTATTCCCTTTATTGCGCGGATGTTCGTGAGAGACAAAAGTGTTCGATTTTGTACTATCCCTCTCCTGTATGCAGTATATGAGAGAAGTATAGGATAGGATCAATCGCAATTTGTGTGTGATCGACCTTGACCAGAACTACATAAATCGATCTTAAACCACAACCACAACGTGTAAGCCCGAAGGGGACCTCACCAACAACCGGTCACAGAGAGGATAGGCTCTCTGTGAGGCTACCGATTCCCGTGGTACCAGTCCTTTGGGCACTGGTCGGTCCTCGAAGAGGACCCGTGTAATAAAACAACAGACCTTTTCTTCCGGATTTAGGCTCTAGGAACCCTAGCGTCTGGTGCCCCTATTTTACCCGAGTGAACCGCGTCAAGGCATTTGAGAATGAACTTCAATGACAATTGGAACCCCCGGGGGGAGCTAAAGGATGAGATAATAATAATGAGACATTAACGGCATAGAACCACACATTTGCCTCAGCTTCATCGAAAATTTGGAGCATGGGATGGAGGTGTGCCGCCGAGATCGCGTCGGCCATTTGGCCGAAATTTTTTTCAATACATAATTGAAACATACCACTAATTTCCTAAATATTTTGTGTTTTATTCAAATTCAACATCGGCCCTTATAAATTTAACCACCCTTTATTTGTTTAGTTTTCTCGTCTTGTTTTCTTTTCTATCGGAAATGGTTGTG
The DNA here is from genome assembly GCA_949628195.1 of Phasia obesa. Taxonomy (NCBI): domain Eukaryota; kingdom Metazoa; phylum Arthropoda; class Insecta; order Diptera; family Tachinidae; genus Phasia; species Phasia obesa. The sequence continues at coordinate 149,633,043 of OX451216.1, forward strand.
TGTATTGTTAATTTATGTGAGTGTGTGGGATTTATTTTTTATGCAAGACTTTAAAAAGCAAAAAAGTTTAAGAAGGAAACTTTAAATAGGAGTATACCAAGAAAATAAATTTAATAAACCTCAAGCTTAACATTTAAAAAAAGAACATGATGTGATGGTTTATATTTTGTATTTTTGCCTGAAATTCATTAGAATTCAGAGGAAGTTCATTAGTAAAAATATATTACTATTCTTAGGGTTGTGGGTTTATATTCTCCACAAGCATGTAAATAATTTTCTCCAGAAATATTGAGATTTAAAATATAACTCCTTATTGTATCAACTTTAAGATTGATTTCTGAAGAAAAAAACCATATTGGATGTACATATATGACTTTTTAATTGAGGCTTAAACAAAAAACTGGAAGTTATTTCCGGAAAGAATTAGAAAAAAGGTAAAAGAAAGAATATTTAAGAAACAAAAAAAAAAAAAACTATAAAATAATATTTAAAAACAGCTTAATTAAAAAATAATACAAAGACATACAACATTAGCAAAACAACTGCAGTTTTTACTGTGTGCTCATTTCACTGTAAATCAATAGAGTTTAGCATTCAATGTTCCATCTATTTAAGACAATAAATAGTATGGTTGTGCCTCTAAATTTGCATTTCCATTAACCTAAATGCTTTAGAAACTGACATTTTCACTGAAACGTAAACAGACAAGCCTGTCTGTCACACTAAAGCTTGTTATATCAATTGATGTGAACCATCCAAAAACAGAGATGATATTGTAGACCGTAATGATGTTTAATGGTAATATGGTTGATAATTATGCTTATGGGAGCTATCTTGAGTGTTGTATAAGTTTAGACATATTGGAAATCCAATATGATGGATTGATTTTGCATTGTGAAATAAACAGCTTTAACGGCATGAAACTTAAACACAACTCAAGATTGTTATTTATGTAGCAGTAAAACACATACATTGTGGTTCATTTATTATTGCTAGGAATAAGTTACATTATTACAATGGGTGTTGGCATTACTTGGAAAATGAAATTTATATTTCAGATCCTTCAGGTACAGCGCAGGAATTAGGTTTTCGAATTATACAAGCATGTTATAAAAATGGGCTCTGCAGGAAAAATTAACATCGTGCTTTGTGCGAAGTTATATTATGATCTAGCAGTTTAAACAAAGTGGGTCAGTATTTAATATGAAAACACTTAGGCATACTCGATCAGATGATTCTAAATATTTTTTACCAAGTTGGTAAATATGTGACCGACAGACAAGACACAAACAAACGTGGTAACAAAAATTAATTTGGTAAAAATGTACATTCTTTTGAACAAGGGAAGAGATACCACCCAGGTAAGACTTAAGTATCTTTAAAAACGCACAGCATTCCAGAGGCCACTCAACTTAGAGGAACAGGCGTTATTTTTTTTATTAAGAACGCAAAAGAAAATCTTAAAAATTGTTTCAGTGTAAAACTAATTCTTAATTGCCAATACAACAATGAAGAGCATCATCAGGGCAACAGAACTCAACGTTTACAAACAAAAAAAAAAAACATGAACACAGTTCATTTTCACCAAGTGACGATAAATGATTAGAATACAATTTCTCGTATTATACAGGCCTGTTCTAAAAATAACTTTTTATAAAAGTGATTTGAAATCACGTAAAAGGTGTTCTACACACACACAGTTTTGAAATCATGTAATTTTAAATCGGTTAGGAAAGTGTCTGTGATTTCAAATCACTTGCTTATTTTTGCGAGTCCTTTGTCGTTAATTTTATAACAAATTGCTGGAATATATAGTTTTAAGTGTTCTTTTATCATTTCCGTAGTAAAATTACGTAATTTAAAAGACAAATATGTATAAGAACATATTAAATTTTTAAAGACTCTTCTTTTGCAGTAATGCTTTATACTAACAATTTTTTTTTGAGTTTTTCCGCTTCTTTTTAACTGTCAGCAGTTTAAGTGCTTGCCAAATATAAAAATTGCAATGGCTCCATTTTAAACCTACTGGAGTCCACAATTTAATCACCTAATTGGAAATGAAATAAGTAAGAGTTTTATATTCGGTCATACCGATTCTTATATACCCTTCACCATAGTAATGTTAAATATGCCCTTAATCTGTTGTTTCCGAATTTTACAGTTATATACATTGGCTGTTTACATTTATGATTTTCAACTTTATTACTACCAATCTATATCTATACATATAATATAATAGTAACTCATTTCCGTCTGTCTGTTTGCTTTTATTTTGCGTTCGCATCACGTAAAAACTACTGGATGGATTTAACAAAATTTTGTGAGGAGGTACGTTAGTATCCTGATTCCAATATAGGATACTTTTTTTCTGCAAAAATATAGAAAGTGGAGAAAAAGTAGTGAAAGTACGCAGTTGAACTAACCTGCATATCCGGTTGGTTTAACTTTAGATTTTATAAAGTAAAAAATACCTAAACTGATATGCAGCATACGCCGCCAAAGTAAAATAATTATAATTTGGCTATGCTAGCTTTAAACTAAATCGCCTAAATAACACCAACGGCGCTTGCAACACTGTTCTAAAAATAATCACAACGTGCAATTGCCATCTGTCTTATCTACTACTATCCCTTTCCTATTTTAGTAAAAAAAAAAATTCTTAAGGAATATATAAAAATTTATTATCTTTTTGTAAGCTAACAATCAACCTTGTAGAAGATGGAGGTCCTTCAATTTGAACTATTTTACATGGAAATTTTGGTTTTAGCCTATATGTTCTCAAATCCCAAAACTGGGATCGCAAAAAGAATATTTCCGTAATGAAGCTATATATATTCTCAACTATTGCTGAAAGTATTTCATGACTCCTAGTCCATATGTGGCCTTTATGGGCAAAAGACTTAAAAATTTATTAATAAATTTTTTGGGGAATTTAAATATTAATTATTTAATATTATGCTAATTACCCATAACGTCTTATAATAAAAATGCAATTAATTTGTTGGAGGAAAAAAATTTTCTATTTTTGGTATTTATTTCGAGAATTGTGGGGTTTCCTTTACGCTAATGTTGCAGATTTGTTACCATATGATTTCCCTTGAACAGAGAAAATTTCATTCCCATCCATTAACTTTATTGCATATTTTATATTTTTACCTTCCTCAAATTGGAACGCTTTTACCCTAATTTTTCAGAGATTAGCAACAAATTTAAAATTTTTTTTTTTTTTTAATATTTTATTTTTTCTTAGGTATACGAATATAGATGACACAATTTCCTATCAAACAAAAAGAGATTCAACTCACTATCTTTGTTACGTGAAAAACTATTTGATCTTAAATATGATTAAAGCACCATTTTATAGGTATTAAGTAGACCTTTAAGGCCATGTATAATTTGTAAAAATCAAAATAAAATTGAAGAAATGCCAAGCTCTAAAAGGATTAGCAGAGCCGAGGAGGCCACATAGCGTCACCCCTGGCATGTGGAGTCAAAACTTAAGCTGAGATACTTTTCTGCTATGCTCATGCCAATTTTTGGATCAATCGGCCTAGCCCTTTACAAATGGCTGCGTTATTTCCAATATATTTTGCTTCTACCCCACTGTGCACTGCTGTATATGAGAGTTTTACTTCTACTCGAGATTTACTTCTGTTGCTATTTTCTATTTGATTGGCTGAACTGAACTAACTGGCTGACTGGATACTTGATGTGCTTGAAATGTGCCAAAAATAACTGGCTCATATGTATCATTAGTATGTATTTGTTTCACAATTTACTCATCTTCAAAATATCTTCAGAAATGACATACACATTATAACAAATAACTAGGAAGAAGAAATGTTTCCATGACTGTGGAAATAATACTCACTAGCAACCACATATGTATAAATGTATCCAAAACATTGTATTTATTTGTTTATTAAGCTGCATTTTCACTCTTTTCCACACAAATATTAATAATTGCCTACATATGGATATTTATCTTACAACTACACTCGTATCACTTTAAGCATACAATTTGTTTAATGCCACTATATACAGAAGTGTGTAAGTGTGTCTGTTTGTATGTGGAAACACCTGAATTTAATGATTTGTTTTATGAACATAACCTGTTCATTCTAATTTACAATACACAGATAAACTTATGAAATTTTAAAGTGAATTTCTAATAGGGATAACTTTCAGTATATAATAACCATTCTAATGTACATAAATTTGTATGAGGAGTCATACGATGCTTTATAATTTGCTTGTAACTTGTCTTAAGATTTAATTTATTTATATTTATTACTCAGAAATATAAATATCAATTTTGCAGAAACTTAACAAAAGCATAATCGTATGAGAGAATTGGAATGGAAAGGGACCGACAAATAGATTTTTTAAACAATTTGATTTTTATTTAGGTGTTAAATAAATGATTTCTATAATTTCTACGCTAACATCTGTGTGTGTAAAAATTTATTTTGTTTTAAATTTCACTAAACTTTGTATTTCATAAAATCATTATTTAGCAGTGTCATCATAACTGTATGTAAGGACTCCAGAAATTAAGTAAAAAATTCTTGATTTAAGTTCTAAATAAATCTCCAGGCAGTGAAGATTTAAATATTGCTCTCATGAGGCCTAAAGCTACTCTCCCTTTGTGGTCTAAGCAGATTTTAATTAAGAAGAAAATCAAATAAAAATACACACAAGCGAGCAATCTGATCTTAAAAAAATTCTTAAAAATTCGTTCGTTCTAAGAGGTCCGAATTTAACTTGAGTTCAAATTAGTTCTTAACGTTTAACTATGAAGGTGGTGGTAAATTTTACCCTTTCTTTTAATTTTCTTAAAAATCTCTATTCTATGTGGCTCTAGCACTGTAATTCTCTAAGTATCTTCTTGTATCATGATCATTGCTATTCAGGTCTATTTTGATTGTTTTAGCGATGCGTGAGCGGAGAAAATCAGATGCTGGGGTAAAAATTACCACTTGTCCATACTTATGTAATTTTTTCTTTGAAAATCTTTTACCACCACGTCATTGATAACGTAAGTATTCAGTATAAAAAAATTACCACACCTCCAACTTAAAGTTAGATTTATGAAGAATTATTTTTACCACTTGTCCATTTTATCGTTGGCAACAAATTTATTTAGTAGTAATTTTTAGTTTGATCAATATTTTGTTTGTACTTAAATACAAATATTTTTGCAGAGAAATGTCAAATTTAAAAAAGCTTAAAACTCAAATTTTTATAGTTCAGTTATGGTTTACGTATTTACTTCATACAAAGTTACCCATCTCTGAATAAAATTCTAAAATCTATAAATAATTCTAAAAATTATTAGGGGTTTTCACGATGATAGTGCAAACTGTGAAAACGATGCAAACATGAGCAAAAATGCACCGCTTTTATCAATAACAACAACAAAATATACCTACTTGAAACTTGCTTCCTTTTGCTTCGTTTGCACCAAAAAAACCTTGAGCAAAAGTAGTACAGCATATTTGCTCAGATGCAAATAAAAATAAACAAAAATTTTTGAAATATTTCTAAAAAAATAAAAAGTATTAAATATATTGTTTGTAAAAGTCACAAATATTTTATTTTTTATTTTCCCTTTTGTGTTTTGATTTGTATTTTATTTTTCTTTTGTACTTTTTGATGAGTTGCCAGATTTAAAAAAAAAATTAAATGCTTTGCACAAAAATGCAATATTAAAAAAGTACGCTTATGATTTACAAATTTACAATATGCAAATTTGCACTATAACCATCGTGAAAACCCCTATTGTATTGTACGAGGTGTTTAAAACAATGTAATTCCACAAAGTAAAAATTCAAATTTTATTCAATTATTATATCCCAAAAAAGCGCAACCGTGTTTAAAACATCCCAGTTTTAAATCGAAAATTTCAGTACCTTTAAACCCTAAATTACGTACTTTCACTGCTTTTTAGGGTTCCGTACACGAAGTGTAAAAACGTAACCCTATTGCTTTCGCTACAATGTCTGTCCGTCTGTCAGCGCCTTTTATCTCTGGAACCGTAATAGGTAGACTCTTGGAATTTTCACAGATGATGTATAGCTGTTGCCGCTATAGCAACAAATACTAAAACTTATAGGGTGTTCCGATAGAGAGGTGTTGTTCACGAAAATGTGCCTATGTCGTGAACTGTAGGAGGGATACACTTGAAATTTACAAATAGTAATTAAAACTTAGTTCACTATATAAACAACTATAAAAAAATAAAACTAAAAATTAAAGGGTGTTCCGATAGTGGTGTGATTTGCATGTATAAAACTTAGTTCACTTTATAAGCAAGTCTAAAAAAATAAACCTAAAAATTAAAGGGTGTTCCGATAGTGGTGTGATTTGCATGTATAATGCAGAAGTTTTGAACCATAGTAGGTAGACTCTTGAAATTATAACAGAAGATGTGTAACTGTAGCCACTATAGCAACATATACTAAAACTTATAGGGTGTTCCTAAAGTGACGTGTTATTTGGCTTTATGTCTTTATTTTTTGAGCTATAGGAGGCAACCACTTAAAATTTGCAAACAGTAATTTAATCTATGTTCGCGTTATAAGCAAGTATACAATATTAAACCTAAAAATAAAGGGTGTTCCGATAGTGACCTGATTTGCATATATGTATATGGCCTAAATTTTGAACGATAACAGGTATACTCTTGAAGTTTTTACAGATGGTGTGTTTCTATGGCCACTATAACAAATAGTAAAAATTATAGGGTGTGCCAACAGTGACGTGATTTGCATAAACATTGACAAATTTTTTAACCATAATAAATAGACTCTTAAAATTTACACAAATGGTGTATTACTATTACCCCTATAAAAACAATAAAAATTTAAAGGGTTTTCCGACAGTGACGTCTTTTGCATGTAAAACAACATATTTTTTGAACCGTAATAAGTATACTCTTCCAATTTGTATAGAATATGGGTTGCCATGGCCGTTATGACAATTACTAAAAGTTAAAGGGTGTTCTGACAGTGACATGTTTTTCACGTATAGTAACTTATTTTTTTAATAGTAATAGGTAGAATCTTGATATTTGCATAGAAAGAGAATTGCCATAGCCGCCATAGCCGCCATAGCAAATAACAAAATTAAAGGGATTATTTAAATGTTTACAGTAGATGTTGTACTCCGCTGTAACAATTACTAATATCTAAAGGGTGTTCTATCAGTGACATGTTTTTCACGTATATTACCTTATTTTTTGAACCGCAATAGGTGGCGTATGTATATTTTTATAGATAGTGTATTACCATCAACAGTGATGCAATTATTACTTTAATTTTAAAATTAAAGGGTGACTCATAAGACATGAAAAAATTAACAACTTGAATTTTTAAAGTTGTACTTAACATAGTACGGAGCCCTACGTGTGTGAGTCTAACTCGCACTTGACTAATTTATTTCTATTTTATTTTTGCGGAAAAAAGTATCCTTTATTGGAATCAGGCTTCTAAGGTACCTCCTCACAGAATTTTATTAAAATCAATCCAGTCGTTTTTACGTGATGCAAACGCAAAAGAAAACCAGATAATCAGGCGTACAGACAGACAAACAAACATATAGACGGACCGACGGAAATAAGTTACTATTTTATTTTATGTATAAATTTCACTAAAAATCAAAAGAACAACTTAATCAAAAGATTGAAATTTTATTTTTAAAATGCAATTTAGCATTTATTAATAAAATTTTATTTATATTATTTTTTTGACCGTTTTTAAATAAAAATTTACGTAAAAATTTAAAAAATCTAATACAATGGCTGGTAAAGCTACGTTTTCTTTTTTTAGTATGAATTTTTTTTTGTGGAAATATTAAAAATGCAAACAAAGACAAAAGAAATACAAAAATGTACATTTAAATTTTTAATATAATCTTCTTTTCATTTGCACAGTACAGTAACTTTCTTTGAAAGCAACTTCTCTATAAAAGTGAAAATCTATTAACTAGATTTTTTTAAAGGAAATTAATATCAATTTTTCATTTGCTTAAATATTAATAAAAAAGTTTTTGCTTTTCACTCAAACATCATTTTACTACAAGCGTTTTTTATCTTTTTCATACAATTGCAAAAAAAAAAAAAAAAGAAAAACGGTGGCATTGATGTTGATAAATTAATTTTTGTAATATTTCAATACAAGCTGGATTTAGGGATTTTTTTATTCTTAATTTTTTATAATGAAAGAAAATAACAACAACAAAAAATTATGAAATAAGTTGTTTTTAAATATTTGAACGAAATATTTATAAATTTTTCACAAAGACTGTAGTAAAAATAAACAAGGGTGTCTTGATCAGCTTACTAGAGTCTTAGCGACCCTACATTTATTAAATTAAAATTTATAGAATTTTAAACGACAATCGCAAAAATTAATATTGCTTTTAAAAAAATGCTTTTGAGAAGTAAGTTTGACATAATAATTTCGAAAGAAAAAACAATATATAGTTTGAAGCAAAAAAGTAATCCATAACTGAAAGTTTAATACTATTTCTCAAACAACCCCTTTAGATTAGGTTAGGTTAAGCAAGCCACTCCCACCAGCCTAGATAGACCGGTTGGTAGAGCGCTAGTCTATCAGTCAGGAGGTTGCGGGTTCGATTTCCGCCAAAGACTCTGGGTATTTTCTGCAGACAAGCAACGCAGGGATAGTGTTGTCTCGAAAAAAAAAAACAAAACGGAGTTCACGCGGATACCATTTAGGCCCACCAAAAATATTGGACAATCTGCACGTGGTTATTTTATACCACCGCTTCTTTTAGCGCTAATTCAAAGAGCGTGTCGGAAAATTTTGCTAAGAATTTTTGGTGTCCACTGTGCATTTACCACGTCCAGGCAGGGTGTTCTTTACACGGTATCATCTAAGATATAAAATATCACAATATGCATGAGAGCACTGGTTTATTATAAGTAATTGAAGACTTTAAACTGTATCTGATCACACTAGTATTAAACAAATATTCTTCTTACTACCCACACCATTGATATTCCTATTAGATTAAAAACAAACATGCACAGTTAGCAATAATAACTTCTATTTCCCTGTTCCCAGAAAATCTCATAATAAGAAGATTGTCGGTTATATTTAGTACGAACTCAAGCTTGGAATACTCGTTACACTGGTTAGCAAAGATTTTGTCCTAGAGATCTTGCTGAGTGGTGATCTTAGACGTATTTTTTGTGCTGATTCCCAATTTGTGATTCTTTCTATTACGTCAAATTTCATTGGTACAGCTGACAGCTATATGTGGAATTAGATATACGACCACCGGTGAAGATTTAGAAAGTAATCAAGAATGTGAGAATGAGGGATGGAAAAACTCGAAGGTCCAAAGCGCTAAATTTAATCCAAGGATCACGACTAAGGTGTTGAAAACTGACAAATATATAAATTTCTATGTATTGATATCTTGCTATGATGAATTAAATTTTTTTTTCTTTTTCTCAAAAGGGCAACATTATATTTTGCAATGATGTAATTTTTCAGACTTTGGTCGATCTAAAACGCTCTTTTACCACCTCTATAAGGACAATTTAAAAATTTTTTGAACTTCATGGAAAACAATGATTGTGGTTTTACGTATTTAAAACAAAATTGCCCTAAAATTAATGAGGAAAGGTCCAAGGAGGAATTTTTATTGAGTCTCAGATTAGAGAAGCGATGTGGAATTTTAATAGCAAATGAGTTCAACGCTTAGTACCAACATACAAGGGAAAGCGCAGCAAAATTTTTTTGCATATTTCACCTGCACACTTTTTCAATTTTTAATTCACGATTTATGTGCTGAAACCCCTGAACCCCCTGAACCCCCCGTGAAGAATATACGAATGCCTGTAAGTATATACCAATTTAATCCGTTTGTCCTGAGAAAACTAAAAGTGAATGGGAAATAAGCACGAAAATTTCGCTACCATGTCTAGAACAGAAAAAATTTTTTTTTTGTTAACCAGTGTTATTAAGTAGCAGATGTGTAAACATGAGGAATTAATGCAAATTTACCTCTGTAATATAGAGTTCTAAAGACTTGAACTCTAGTGTTCTTTTATTGTAGTTTAGAGTAAACGCAACGTGACCAGCGGATACCTCAACTACCATAAACAATATGAAAATCATTATAGAATTTGAGAGACTAGGGTGTCGCTTTAACGTGGCATTGGTCGTACCACTAGGTGAAAACAATGTTTTTGCCAATGCGCATATAGCACATAGCCACACAACATAGCTTTTAGAAGTTTAGTCTCCAACTTCTGACCCAGCTTTAGTGGCTCTGTTGAAGTACAACAGTACAACTGACTAAATCGCCCTTCCTAACGTTTAGGTCCAACCTACAGACACCACGACGATACTCCCCGAAGGTCCTCAGCAATAACCGGTCATAAAGACTGGAAAAATCACAGTAAGGCCACCGGCTCCCGTAGTTCCAGTTGTTTGCAAACTGTTCAGACGTTAACTGCTCATACCCCAAAAAGTCTCGAAACTACTTTATATCATAGCGAAAGTCAATTTTTTAAAGTTTCAAGGAATCATAGCGTTCATTATTTATAATGGCCAAGTAAAGATTAAACAAGTTTAAACTTAAGTCAAATAATTTCGCCAATTTTTTCAACTGTTGTTTTTAGTTCTTAAATGTTGTAACCTATAAAACAGGTAAGGTAATTCTCAGACTGCTCTCCTATTAATAAACAATTTTGTTATCGTGCATGAAGCAGGCGTAAAGAAAATTTTATTTCAACTTTTCTCTTTTGGTTTCTTTTATGTAACAAAAAAAAAAAAAAAACATTTTGCGTCATTAATCAAAAGCTTCCTTTGACAGGAAGTTTAACAAGTGAGGATGTTTAAAGACCGTTTATAGGCTGCCTCCTTTAACTGCTGGTTTGAAACAAAACCACTTGTTAAAATTTTGGCATTTATATTAAATTTTACAATCGTATTGTAATATGTGAAGACATGTATTTGAACACACATATACTAAAATTACATCACATAAAATACCAAATTGCTACATTTAAATGTCAAAGACACAGTTATTTTAAAGGAGTATTTTTTTAAATCGCTTAAATTTTTAAAGAAAGCTTGAAGCTGAGGCTTGAAGTTTTCTATCTCGGACCATAACTGTGGGGAAGAGCCCTATTCATACTAGAAAATTAGGATAGAGGGAGTTGAGTTTGTGGACATTCAATTTGTATTTTTCCATACTGAATGTGATAGGAATGATTTCCGCAGGAAGATGATTCTACATATGAACTGTTTAGTTAAAAAAATAAATTTCCTGTAATGTATAGTGCGATTCATTGGCCAATCGACTACAAATGGATGAGCTCTTAATGAAAAGCTTGCCGTGCGTAAAAACGTGCGGATACCGAGATCGGTTCCGTCATCTGAGTAGAGTACATTGCATTGTAGTAACGACAAAACAATCACATTGTGTCTATGTTCAAAAGAGTCACCTATTAACTTCTTCCCCATCTTCTGGTCGCGGTTGAGTAGCTCCAAAATAGACTTTGCAGCTCCGGTCCATGCTTCTGAGTTGTATTGCATTTTTGGCCGGATGAAGGTGGTATAATTTGTAAGGAGATCAGATTGGAATGAAATATCTTTTAAACCAAGGCAATTGAAAGCTTCTTTTGAGACTTAAAAAATTTGATAATGTATAAAGTTTTTCCAGAAAAGTTCCATTGGGAGGGTGGACCATTTAGCCAACTTAGGGTTCCAACGCAGATTTATAGTTCTATGGAATATCTACTGCCTATTCTTAGTAGAAAACTGGTTCCAGGACCAAAGGAGGTGTTTTATTCAATGGAAATCACTAAAAGGGCTCAGACAACATAGCGTTTTATATGCTATCTCGGGGTACAGATGTGATCAAGACTAACAACGGCACCTAGCCGTGTTGGCTCTTATCCGATGGTGGTCTTACCCCCGATTGAAAAAAAGCGTAGACTAGCGCCCCCCTTGTCTAGTACGACACACTTTACAACAACGTACCATGTGTAAAGACACCCATGTCGCACTAGACATACTACACTACTGTGGCTACATTCCACATCCAATTTTATGCTTGTGACACTTGAAGATCTGTTTGGAGAAATGATTGACATGTTCTAGTCAACAGAGAATAAATTGTTACGTTGAACGAACAAGTTGTGTTTTATTTTTTTTTTTTTGGATGCCTACAAAACCATTAACTCATGTCCTATCCTCTTGCATAGCGGTTGGAGACTATCCAACTCCTTCTGTTGAGAGTGCAACAGCACACTTTGGTCAACAATGCATCATCTCTACATACATCGATCTTAAACCACAACCACCACGTGTACCCCCGAAGGGTACTTCACCAAAAACCGGCTACAGAGAGGGGCAGCTCTCTATGGGGCCACCAGTTCCCGTAGTACAAATCCATTTGGGCACTGGTCGGCCTTCAAAGAGGACCCGTAATAACACAGAACTTTTCTTCCAGATTCAGGTTTCAGGAACCGTGGCGTCTGGTGCCCCCATTTCCCCAAGAGTACATTGTCAAAGCCTTTGGAAATGATGCAGTGATATTATTGTACCCCCGGGGAAATCTCGGGGTACATCTTTAAAGCTATTACCAGAGATCTCAGTCACTCAAACTGAATTGGGTTGAGAGCCGCGGCATTCCTTTTTTTTGAATTTGAGCCACAGCCGATGTGAGCGGCTTGTTCGGATAACATTTTTCAGCTGGCTTGATCAACATAGGTGGTATATTTTTTAACTAAACACTTTGCGATATAACTCGTCAGATTCTGCTGGAGAACAAAATTTAAATAAAACCGTCCTTCTATTTTCTAGTAATATTTTAATAATATTTTGCGATGACGAACAAAATTAAAAAAGTGTCATTTCACTTGTTTGAAGATTTCTACATAGGAGGCAGAAAAGAGTAAGAAAAGTATGAGTACTGTAGAGTGCTAGAGGTGAAGACATGATATTTAATTCGTAATGCTTGGTTTTCACTATGTCATTTTTGTTGTCAAATTGTCCAAATTGTTGGCAATTGTATGAAAACGGATTGTCATATGGTGCCATCTATGTTTGCAGTCAGTTATGCACACCAACTGCCATCTTAAATGACAAATAAGTGAAAACGCCAAATTTTAGTTTGTCAGCAGATATGGCATTATTTTTTTCTTAAAGTAGATTTGACAACAAGTTGTCAACTTTTTTGTTTGTCTTTACCGACTTTTTGTCAGTTCTTAAAATGCAGTGAAAATGCATTTGACGCAAAATGACGACAATTCATTTGAGGCAGTTTTTGTTGACAGTTCATATGACATAATGAAAACCAAGCATAAGTCATTTTTAATGTTTAGGTTTAATGTGAACTTTTAAATTAAGAAAATGACAGACAAGTCTGAAATCGCTTGCAATTTGTGATAAGTGTTGAAAAAGCAAAATTCTTCATAATTTTCGGCTTCAACCGACTTTAAGCCGCCGCCAACATTTTTTCCCCCAGCCGCCGCCACCAAGAATTTTGCTACGAAGTGGATCTTTGGCTAGTACCTCAATAAAGGTACCCTAAAGGTACTTGCGGGGTATTATACCAGATATTGCGGTCTTAGATACCATCATTAGAAGTTATGCAATGCTGAGATCATACTATTCAGGTTTTATGAACTGCACGATGAGACTTTACATTTTATGAGTGCCGCGCCTTGGTGTCTCGTAGAAAAAAATTTCTAGGTTTTTTTCTGTTAACTCTAGAAGATGTAAATTACTTCTTGCAGATTAGAATTATTGTCTTTATTAGAAAATATCTTACCAAATTTAATTATTTACTTCGAGACAAAATCTTTAAAAATAATTCATACATAGATTTACATAGCTGAAATCACACACAACACTTCAGTTGTCTCAATGCTGCAAGTATGATGACAAGGCACTTAAAATACATATTTGTGTGAAATATATGTATGTCTCACATTGAATATGTGTGTAAGTAAAACAAATTTGAAAGTGACAAAATACCTGGGTGGTGGATCCGCTTGTATTTCACACGCAACTTCGACAGTTTCATCCTTTGAGGCACCAATTAGGATAACACGATCTAAATGTTTGCAAATTGGTGTGTCTGGAATATTAAAAAAGAAAAAGAAATTTATATTAATATGTGTGTGTATGTTTAAATTTAAAAGCCTATCATATGTGAACTTGTTTATTAATACATAACGAAGTGCTTATATACGACTATTTATAAGCAAAAATATAATTATCGATCGTACAGGATGTGGTTGGAGTGAAACAATACAAACACATTTGTTAATTTAAACACTTGCATAATTAATAGAGTATGGTTGTGTGTGTTTGTGTTAGAGAATATATGCTTGTTAACATTATTTTATTAATTTACATTTTAGCCCTAAAACATTTACTAATGAAGTCTCTTTTGAGACTTTACTAATTTAATGTTCTTAATGAAAATTAATGAATAATGAAAATGATGTTAAAACAAAATTAAATCACTCAATATTCTAATATTTTTAAACTCTTGATAATGTGAGTATTATAACTTGCAGGCATATGCAAATGTTGCTGTAGCTATTATTGTTCAATGTTTTTAACTCTTAAAGATAATAATGCAAAATAGTTTATTTGATTTTGTAATTTGATAAATTTTTTTTTAATATACCAGCATCCTGTAGGGATGGTCTCATTACGACTTCAAACCTGGCAATGGTATTAAAAATTAGGCAGCTGAGAATTAGATTCCCTATGCCCAACTTTAAAAGTAAAAGGTTTCAATTTTGCCATTTCTGTTTTCAATTGTATGTTGTTATACATGCTTTTAAATATTTCAAGTATGTTTTTGTTACGGTTCAAAAGTTAATCACATATATTTATCAAAATACCCTTTCACTTTTAACTATTTTGTATATTAGTTTTGTAGCAGGCATACATAGCCTTTTTGTCACACACAAGGTATTACCTGTTATGGTTTAATAATAAAGCCATATACGTAAAAATCACGTTACTATCGGCACACTCTTTGATTTTTAGTATTTGTTGTTATAGCTGTAGCTGCCATAAGTAAAAAATTCAAAAGTTTACTATTATGGTTTAAAAATAAAGTTACATATGGGAAAATCGAGTCACAATCAGGACACCCTTTAACTTTAATTTGTTATAAAGGGTGATCCATTTCGAGGTACTTTTTCAATAGCCTCTTTTTGACAGATCACGTGTGAGTCGTGCCATGCTGTCATGTTAGTTTTGTTTAGTATTGTTTGGCATTTCATAATGGAAAGACTTACTCCTGAATCGCTTCGCTCTATGGGCTCTTGAAATGTTTCAAGAAGATCCGACGTTTTCGAGGCAAATTTTGTTTAGCAATGAGGCCTATTTCTGGCTCAATGGGTAGGTAAACAAACAAAATTGCAGCATTTGGGACGAAGAGCAACCTGAAGCGATTCAAGAGCTGCCACTTCATCCAGAAAAAACAACGGTATGGTGTGGTTTTTGGGCTGGTGGAATCATCGGTCCATATTTCTTTAAAAATTATGCCGGTGCGAACGTAAACGTCAATGGCGACCGTTATCGTGCCATGATAACCGACTATTTAATGTCTGAAATTCAATTTCGTGATCTCGGCTAAATTTGGTTTCAGCAAGACGGCGCCACTTCCCACAAATCGCATCAATCAATGGATTTATTGAGAGAACATTTCGGTGAGCACATAATTTCACGTTTTTGGCCGGTCGATCAGCCACCAAGATCGTGTGATATCACACGATAAAAGCTCAGTATAGAATACTTTCAAACCAAAATCAAACAAAATATTGTCAAGACACACACAACATATAAATATATACCCGGAGCAAATTTCAAGTGACTGCCTATTACGGTTCAAAAACGAAGGCCAATACGTTAAAATCATGACCCTATCGGAACTCCCTTTAATTGTTCATAATTATAATTATATTTGCCGTAATAATACACCTTACGTGAAAATTTCAAGAGAATGCCTATTAGGGTTCAAAAATAAATCCATATAAGTGAAAATCTCGTCAGTGCAACCTTTAAATTTTTATTGTATTTTTTATACTTGTTAAATGCCTGCCTATTGCTGTTCCAAATAAAAGGCCATATGCCTAGAAATGTATATAAATGTAGGTGACTCAATGTAAGAAGGTTGTCATAAATTACACTTCGGTTGCTTGTAATTATAGTGGACGGAAGGGGGTCGAAAAGGGAGTCATTATAGAAGAGGTCTGCTTCGATATTCTACCTACATTAAAAAAAAATCATTATGTAACTAGGGAATTATAAGAGGTAAAGTTTTAAAATTATATACGAGTAACCTCTGTACCTAGCATAGCGGAACGCACCGGGGACCGGTAGTTTAATATTGTAGTTTAATACTAGCATATTATGTGACAATATTATAGCAAAACATTAAAACATTATGATTAAATATATTAAGAAAAATATGTATTTTGCTTAAATCGACTTATAGTCATAAATTTGTAGTCATAAATTTTGTTCTTTTGCCGGAAGTCACACAATTAACTTCTTTCTCAGAATATGACTTTCCTGTGAAATGAAAGAAATGAATACTAAATATTATTTATATACTCTTAGGACCTTTGTTGTTAAGTAAAAAAAAAAACTTTTAATAATATCAAACTACACAAACTTCGCACGTCTTATGTAAAATACTTCGAATGTCAAAGTTATTTTTTGCGTGTGCTATTCCCCTGACGATTGTTATTAGTTGGCTTGTAATTTATTGAATTCCTAATGTGTAGCCTAAAACTTAACATAAATTTGTTTTATTTATGACCCCCATTAATGTGTCAAGTAGTAAATTTTTAATATCTTTTTATGCTTTTTTAACATATAATTTCATATAGCCAACACTTCACAAAATACAAATTGTTGACAAGATAAATTATAAAGGCAACATATCATTTCCATTTGACATATTGTTTAACAACTTTCAAACATAAATAAAAAAAGTTAGAATTTGAAAACAGATTTTATTTTTACTTTATATTACCAGTTCAAAAAAAAACCGGAAAACATGAAACAAATGAAAATTTAAAGTAAAAGGTGGCACTATCTCAAAGTCATCAAAAAAAAGTCATACTTTTAGAAATAATAATAATTTACTACTTGTAGAGACTAATATTTACAGCCACACACACTTAAATTTAAACATATATGTATGTACATAAATACAAAAGTCAATGGCATTTTATATGTTTGTATATAAAGGGTGTTTTTTATAGGGGTATAGAACTTTAAGTTGCAATAAAACAACGATGGATTATTCGATTGACATGAATTTTATTTATCCGAAAGATAATCTTGTGGCATTACATTTTAAATATTTCTTTCATATGACCGCCACGGCTGGCGCGGATGTAGTCCAATCTGGACGTCTAATTTTCGATGACTATTTCCAACATTTGTGGCCGTATATCGACAATAACACGACGAATGTTGTCTTCCAAATGGTCAAGCGTTTGTGGCTTATCCGCATAGACCAATGACTTTACATAGCCCCACAGAAAGTAGTCTAGCGGTGTTAAATCACAAGATCTTGGAGGCCAATTCACAGGTCCATAACGTGAAATTAGGCGGTCACCAAACGTGTCTTTCAATAAATCAATTATGGCACAAGCTGTGTGACATGTTGCGCCGTCTTGTTGAAACCACATATCCTGGCCATCATGGTTATTCAATTCAGTAATGAAAAAGTTAGTAGTCATGGCTATATACCGATCACCATTGACTGTAACGTTCTGGCCACTATCGTTTTTGAAAAAGTACGGACCAATGATTCCACCAGCCCATAAAGCGCACCAAACAGTCAGTTTTTCTGGATGTAACGGTGTTTCGACATGAACTTGAGGATTACCTGCACTCCAAATGCTGCAGTTTTGTTTGTTGACGTAGCCATTCAACCAGAAGTGCGATTCATCGCTAAACAAAATTCGCTTATGAAAATCGGGAACAACGGTAATCTCGTTTTGGGCCCAAATTGCACAGCTGACAGCTGTTAAATCGGTCGCCATCTTGAAAAGTAATGCCAACTTAAAGTTCTATACCTCTATAAAAAACACCATTTAGTACACAAGTATATATAAATATTTATACCCATACAAACATATTCGCTAACACATATGTGTGCATGTAAAATCCCAGCCAGCAAAATATTCCAACATTATTTAAATCAGACAATTCTGAGAAATTTCTGACTGATATTTTGTATGGACATTTTTAGTTAAACTTATCTGGAAAATTTGATTAACAAGAAATCTCTTTCGTTAACAATTCTCTTTGATTAACAACATATCACTTTCTGATAGATTTCATGTCATTGACATGAAAGAATTTTATTTGTTTCAAACATCAATATGTCTGATAGATATTCAACTGATTTAAAACTGATTTAATTAATTTAGTTGTTTAAATTCAGAGTTTTTTACGAAAAAATCTAAGCAAAAGAATTGGTTGGATAATAAAGAATAATCGCCAGAATTTTCGCTGTTATATTAAAGTCATAAAAATTTGTGTTTTCTTTAAAACCTCCTTTATAGCTTTCAACGGCAGAAGAAAATACAAAAATTAACAGGGAACAATAGGAAAATGTAAAAAAGGCTCAACAGTTTAAGATTCTATACAGCAGATAGAGTGAAGTAAAAAGACAAAAATTACATCAATATTTTTTTTTTAGATATAACAGAATTTGCAGTACCTTTTTCATCAGATTTCCTGTCAATCGCTTATATTTTTGGGACCAAATTCTGTACGATTCTAACTTTTGAAATAGACACACATAAAATTTTTGTTACGAAATTAAGAAATGTTACGTGGTACGCGGACCACTTTCCTATTTTTGTCCAAACATACACTATGTCGTTACAATATGTGTGAAGTTAAATTTCGTAATTTAAATCTCAGACACAAACCAATTACGTTAACAGAGGTCTGTTAACATGCTAACATAGCGCAGTTAAGCATATAAATCCTGGGAGTATATCTCTCAAATGGAATTGTGACCACATTTTTGGACCAAATAGACTAAAAAAATGTAGCGGGCGGCTTGTGTTATTATTTTTTAATTAAAAATTTAAAAATGTTCGATATGTCCCAAAATTTTAAGGTTTTTCACATTTTAATATTTTAAGAATTTTTAAGGATAAATCTGAATTCCAAGAGCCCTGTAAAAGATAGGCAGCTAAAAATTGATGGATTTTAAAGGAATTATATCCTTTTATGATTCCCAATACTCCCAGGATTTATATGCTTAACAGCGCTATGTTAGCATGTTAACAGACCTCTGAAGGAATTCGTATACGATTTCGATTTTTTTTTGTAGACGTTTATGTCAGGCATCTTACGAATGTCAGACAATTTTGTTGACTTGGCTGATAAACATTTGTTATCCTCTAAACATATTTACAAAGTTTTACTAACACACACATACACATACATGCATACGTGTTTAAAAAGTAGGTCTATAATAAATCATCATCACTTCACAGTATGTAGAGGGGACACACAAGAAAAAAAAGTAAAAAAAATCTATGTGCATAAAACATATTTCTCTATAAATAAATGTAATCAGAATAATAAAAAATAAAACTTTATATTTAAACTAAAAATATTTCACAGAAAAAAAAGAAACTTTTTCCGGAAAGACTTTTAGAGAGAATGGAAGAGATATTATTTGGTATGTGAAAAATTTGTACTGACACATAAATAAAACTTTGTTTCGATTGTAGTTGTACTGCAAACAACAACAAAAATTGATGATGAATTTGCATTTTTGTAAATAATAAAAAAATTGTTTTTGATCTATACCACTTCATTTGTTTAAATAAGCGTACACTTGCTCCACATTAAACATTAAATTTATTTCAACCATTAATAAGTCCACTTGGAGGGGCATTAAAAATCTTTTTCTCCGTCTTAGTTCAGTTCTCCGCCTCTAATAAAACCCTCTTAAATAAAAACCGCTCAGTGTTGGTGTCTATACTTTCTCAGTGACAGGACTTCCATCCTTTTAATATATTTCTATTCTGGGTATATAGAGGCCCTAGCCTCAATTTTTTAGGAAGTTAAAAAATAAGCACCTTCGAGGTCTGACCTGTGATTAGACCTAGAGTACCAAAAACTTACGGTGCATGGGTTTCTGGCCACATGCCTGTCCAAAAATAAGTGGTGTCTGCGATTTAAGGCAACTTCGCAGGAAATTTATGTTTAGCATCGACGTGAGATGATATGACATCCAATTCCTCAACATGCAAAGAAAAACCATGCATCCCAACCATATAGGGTTGGGATGCAAAATTTGAGTTGTTTGTATCATTACTTTGGTCCCCATAAACAAGTTTTGGTTAAAATTTGATTATCGGTCAAGTCCCGAATTAGATTAAGCTACTTTTGTCGCTGCAATCTTTCTCATTTCCTTTCTAATATTGCATTTGTGTTTATATCGTGCAATTTTTATTGCAGAAATTTGTATAAATTGGATGTATAAATTTGTTTACATTTTAAACTTCAAAATTAAAACTATGAGTGAGGAGTACATGCTTATGTGTACCCTTTTTAATTCCTCTCTTCCCTCTCGCCTACTAATGACGTATTGCATCTACAAAAGTTGTTTAATGTAACTTGGCACTAAACAATTGTTTCGGGATTATATATACTTGTTTAATTAATTCCTTTTCGATATTGAATTTAGCGGGTGGCAAACTTTTTCTCTGGATTCCCGCAATTTGTGCCCTCTCGGTGTGAGACTGAAATGTATTTTTAATTTTTATGCAATAAAAAGAAAGAAAATCTCCATGTCATGAAAATCAACAAGGATGACGAAATGTTCGCAGATACTTACAAAACTAAATTGGTCGATGATGTAATTGACGAGATGAGATTAAACTTGAATATTTCAATCCCTCAGCTGAAGAAGCTGACGAGGGGACAGACTCAACCGTTGAGACCGGCGATGATGTTTTCAATCAACGTTTACAAGAATTCTTTGCTATCGGAGTCAAGAAAGGCTTCACTTTGTACTTGAAAGACTACATGAAAAAGGTGTTGGCTGAATTGGAAAAGAGATCCCCCGATCAAGAACAACATGAACAAAGTAATAAATTAATCTTCAAGAACAACATGAAGAAAGTAATAAAAGAAATCTTGCCGTTTAACCCGTTCTAAGGACTTACAATTCTTTACTGGTAAATCCATGAACTGTGAAATCGGTGGCCAAAGTGTTCCCGTCCTTATGTTCTTGAAACAGGGTTTAGAAGAAGAAAAAGGCTAAATCAACGTTAGCACGTTTGCTAATTTATTTATGTATTCTGTTTTTTATATAAAATAATAAAATAAAAAATTTGTAAATAATTTTGTATTTTAAAATTTAAAAAAACTGGCATATACCATATGACATTTCATAGTTTGTAGCTATATTATCATTTAATTTCATATAATGTTTATATTAATAATAATATGTTTATCTACAACTATATAATTTAATCATAATATGTTGCTCTAAGATTATGGTTACTTCAACCATGTTTTTTCTTTGCGTGAGCAATGGCTATAAGCAAAGTTCCAGCAGCTAATGCACAGTTTATTACCTTAAGAAAATCCTTGAAAACGTCAGTTTTATCAGGGTACCAACTGTACACATGTATTTATCATATATAACGATATACTTTAAGTTTTGCCCTCTTATTCACAAACCGCTTTTTATCATTTCTTTTATTTTCTTTTTTTGTATGGTCGTAAATTTACCTAACTTTATTGTAATTTTAAAAGAGAAATATTTTGTACTTCTTTACTACTGTAAAGCTTCTTTGTAATTGTTGTCTTTATACAGTACAGACAAATGATGTCATTTACTATAAATATAATTTTTTTTTTATATTTTTCTCTACACTTTTGTATCTATTGTATCGTTTTGTATCTATCGTTTCAGTATGACATTTAGTATATGTATATTGTAGAAAACATATCCGTAGTGAACAATCCAATGTTAAATGGCCTTGAATTTAAAATAAAGTAAACTAAAGTTTTGAGCTTTAGCATAAATAATTTCTGAGAATGTGTTTAAAATTGGCAAGCAGCAGGTGGCTTAATAGCTTAACAGCACGGAAAATGTGGTGAAGATTTAACTTTAGCAGCTGCCGCGAAGGTCCTTTCTGATGGCGGTCTTACCACCGGGTGATACAATAGTGTGGACCAGCATCCCCATTGTATAATGCAAGTACCGTACAATGAGCAGCAATTTATAGAGCATGGATAGCCTGAACGCATGTTCTAACCCTTTGTTTAGGAGGTTCTTTTTTGGAGACCATCAAATTCCTGGAACTCTGTTGCTGCTTTTTCTGTTGAAAATATAACACAGCCACCAGGTGTACCCCGAAGGGACCTAACCAATAACGGACCACAGAGACAGGCGGACTCTGTGGGGTTATCGGTTCCTGTAGTATCAGTCGTTTGGTGACTGGTCGAGTCTATAAGACCCTGCCTTACAGAAGATAAGAACATTCCACGTCTGACCAGTCTCCAAACGGCAGCTACCACGGAAACCGATAGCCCGACAGGGATTCCCCAAAAACACTGTGACCTATTATTGGTGAGGCTCATCCGGGAGTAACGTGACAGCTGTAGTTTGAACCGTAAATTGGTATGACACTACCTACCAATTGCAGTTCTCTACTGGTTATGTATTTTCTTGCATCTATCAGATAATACAAAATAATGTGCTGTTTTTGTACTCTAATCTAATTTTTACGAACAGCACTAAATTTTTTGAGCTATTTTTACACAGCTTTTCTAGACGTATGGCTTGTTTGGAATACTGAAACAGCACATACGTGTTTGGTGGATTCTTATGATAATTTTTTATTTTCTTTATAATTTTATTTTTTTATTATATTCTTTACTAGCTGTGCACACATACATAAGTTGTGTGCGTCCTGAAAACATTTTGTTCGATTTTGCTGACCAAATTTTAAGGCTCCTATACTGCTTCACGCATACGTGTTTACTTTATATAAAGGTTCCCATCTCTGTATTAAATTCTAAAAATTTATATGAAATTATATAAATTATATGAATTTTATTTGAATTATTTTTAAATGAAAAAATTATTTATTTAGGCTTAAGTTCTTAATTATAAAGAGATAAAGAAAAATTAGATACCAGCAGAGCAGAATGCATTTTCTAGACACATACGTCCGTCATCAGTACTCTTCGTATCTATCTACCTGGTAGTTGCAATTATTATTATCTCCTATGAAATATAATGTAAAATTAAAAATATCTCATATTCTATTTCTTTGATAAGTTTGTTTAAATAGAAAATTAATAACAATTGAAACTACCAGGTAGATAGATAGGAAGAGTACTGATGACGGACGTAGGTGTCTAGAAAATGCATTCTGCTCTGCTGGTGTCTAATTTTTCTTTATCTCTTTATAATTAAGAACTTAAGCCTAAATAAATAATTTATTCAAATTATATAAATTCTAAACTTCTTTAAAAGGTGTTTAAAATATTTTAAAATCTTTAAAATATTTTAATAATTTTTACTTTAATACAAGTAAAAATACAAATAAAATACAAATTTTAATCAATTATCTATTTGGCAGTCAGTAATTCATATTTTACAATTATGTATTTTAAAACAGCGCCATCTGTTAAGAAACTGTATTTAAAATATCCCACTAAGGTACGTCCTCACATAATTTTGTTAAAATCCATCCAATAGTTTTTGCGTGATGAGAACACAGACCTAGAGACAGACAGGCAGATAGGAAATGAGTTACCATTTTGGAAATATTCTAATCAGAAAAAATTTTTGGAGCCATTCACAACTCAGTAAAAAATTATGCATTTAATCAGCCAGATATTCTCGAAGCAGCATTCGTAAGAACACTATTCATAAAAAATCCCACTTGGCGGGCTTAGTGGGACGGTGGAATGATTGGTCCTTACTTCTGCAAAAATAATTCCGACGAGTGTATGAGTGATATGTAGCCAAGATAACCATTTATTTAGGACTCCCATTGGATGTGACGATTACTAAAATCATTATTTACAAGTGGATGGTTTCATATGCCATACAGGAAGTGAAACAATTGTCTTTGCGAACGCATAACTTCTCGAAATGATAAATTCATTAGCCAACAAAATCGTGCTGTTTAGCTCACTTGAGTTATTTTCTAAGGGGTTACATAAAGTCATTGATTTATGTGAACAAATCCGAAACTTTTGACAAATTAAGGCCCAATATTATAACTTGCTAATACCTAAAGTTAGGATTTTATCGAAGGGATAGGTAGATTTTCGTTATAATAACGAGGGAAAAGTTCGATACTATAAGTACCGATTTACATTATGCAACTTTTGTCGCTGCAATTCTTCATTAGTAGGAGAGAGGGGAGAGAGGAATTGAAAAGGGTACACACAAGGTATATTTATTTTACTAGGTAGTGGCATTCCTACAACAAATACAACAATACAAGTACAACATGGTATTTTGTTGTTGCTTTGTAGTTCGAAATGTCAAAAAACATATAAGAAAATTGAGAAGGCGTGTATGTGTTTTATTGCTTTCTCACTTCTACACTATAAAATTTCTGAACACATACAACTTTTGACATGTCGAACTACTAAATCAGCTGGGCGGATGACACTACCTAGTAAGATAAATATACCTTGGGTGCACATATGCATGTACTCTTGAAATTCGTTTTATCCTCTCATTCGTAGTATTAATTTTGAAGTTTAAAATGTAAACAAATGTATACAAATTGCTGCAATAAAAATTGCACGATATAAACGCAATTGCAATAATAGAGAAGAAACGAGAAAGATTGCAACGATAAAAGTTGCATAATGTACGTGATAGTTACAGGTGATTTTTATCTTACTTGTAATAATGAAAAACTACTTATGTCTCCGATAAAATCCTAGCTTTATCTATTGGCCTATGAGTTATAAGCTAAAACCCATATCTGACAAAAAAATACATATTGGTCTTCTCTGTTTAGCCGAAACTAGTTTCCGAACCAGAACAAGCACAGAAAACAAAAATGTCTGTATGCATCAAAACAAAATAAATTTTTACTTATACAAACAAATGTTGCTGGTACGAACTCTCTACATAACATACATACATACATATTTACATAAACATTTGTAAAATTAACTTAAGCTCACACATTTATTTTACGAACAAACATTCTTATTTTGTAAGCCAAAAATGTATTTCAAAAATTTCTAAAAGATTAAAGAAATTCTCTTCAACTTTGCAAACTCATCATGACATTAAGTGGCAGAAGAAATTTTTATGTGCCTTTTTTGTTGTTGTTGTTGTTGCGTTCAAGCTTACTAAAATTCTTAAAATTTTTCGTTGCTGGCTGGGTTTCTCAATATTCCTTGTACTGCAACGTAATGCTAAAAAAAGCAATAATAATTTGAAGTAACTCTTGATTAATGCCACAAGATTTTATGTAGTGCAATGGTAGCAACAAACTTAAAGAGAAATTTCTTAAGTTAAGACTGTGTAGCATTAGATATTAAGAAATAAATGAATATAACATCTCGGCACAAGAAGAAAATTAAAGTGAAAACGTCAAGATTTCTAAGGTACAATTGGAAAAATTTCATGTCAGAAAATAGACAAGTTTTGTGATTTTCCACTTCTCTTTAACTGTCAGCAGATTAAGTGTTTAGAAAGTAGATGTACCGTTGTCAAAGGTAAAAATTGCAATTTCTTCTTAAATAACGCCTATTTGTTACACTGCTTTCATTTTAAACCTTTTGGATTCCACAATGTGTCTAGGGTAACATTGTGAACCTTGCTTTTATTTTACGTATTATGTAAAATTTAATAAAAAAACAATAAACATTAGCAATTTTCTTATCGTTTTACAATTTTAGAGTCACTTAAAAAAATAATAAATTGTGTGATTTACAGAGCAGGGTAAATTAAAATACATTGATTTCAAAATGGTTCATGATTTGAAATCACGTGATTTTCAGAACAGGCCTGATAAACTAGATTTTAGCAGATTTTCCATAAAATTTTGAACTCAAGTAATTGTTTATCACGGCTCTATATTGCTCGTCATTGAAAGTAACTTTCTTGCTGGGTTTTTTTTAAGTCCCACAAATTGCCTTAAGAGACTGATTGTAGAGCGCTGGGGGTTGCATGTTCGATTCCCTGCAAGGACTCTGGGTGTTTTATGCAGAGCAAAACGATTCGCAGGTAGTGTTGTCTTAAAATAAAAACATTAATTTCTTTGTGGTTATAGCGGCCTTTGGATAAACTCCCACAGATTTTCCTCACTTCAAATATGAGCTTCATCAATGAAATAATTCTTGCAAAAAAAAAAACCGACTACAAAACAAATATATGTGCATCAATTCTAAACTAAAAATATAAAAGGAAGTAATCTGTAAGAACTAGTACCCAAATCAAATACTTTTATACTTGTTGCTCTAATAACGGGCATAGTTTTATACGTTCCGTATATTCAAATGTCTATCCATAACGGTTCAGCAGATAAAGCCATATACGACAAATAACATCAGATATGAGGACACCCTTTATTTTTTTACACTTATTATTACTGACACAGTAATAAAAAGTAACGGTTCCAAAGATATGGCCATATAAGTTAAACAATATCACCCTTTAATGTAAAATTTTAAATTAAACATTAATTATTTTAAAGGACAGATTCTTTGTAAATTTCAAATGTCTGTTTCAAACGGTCGAAAAGTTTGGCCATATGCATCAATTTACATCAACTATTGAGACACCCTTTATAATTTTAAATATTTATAAAAGTTATTATACGGGACATAGTAGTGATGATTCTGTCTAATTTTCAAGTGTTTGTCTATAACGGTTCAAAAGATAGGGCTAGATAGGTAAAATTACATCAATTATGGGGACACCCTTTAGTTTCCAAATTTAAATTATATACTTGATGTTATAAAGGACTTAGAATTACAGGTTCTTTGTAAATTTCAACCGTCTCTCTGTTACGGTTCAAAAGTTTCGCAATGTTCATCAATTTACATAAACTATTGGGACACCCTTTAACTTCTAATTATAAATATTTAATTTCTGATTATAAAAATTGGATATTCTGTCGAATTTTCAAGTGATTGTCTACAATGGTTCAAATGGTTCATATATTTAAATTGACGTCACATATGGGGACACCCTTTAATTTTTAAGTTTATTTTTTTTATTAATTTCTGTTATTGGCAGCTATAGTGATATGCAGTTTTTTTAAATTTTAAAAGGGTGCCCTTTACGGTTCATAATACACGTAAAAAACACGTATGTTGTATGGGGACACCCTTTAGTTTTCAAAATTCTGAATATCTTTAAAAATTGGACCAATCTGTAAGCATTTCCTTTCTAATGAAGAAAAAATTTTTAAAATCGGTTCAGAAATGACTGCGGGCACATACATAAAAAAGCAACATTCAGACGAATTGATAATCTCTTTCTTTTTTTGAAGTCGGTTAAAAATATTACGAACCGCGATCTTGGAAATAATTTTTCACAATTTTCAAGCCTTGTTATAGCGGTAGTATAGTAATGACAAATTGCTCTTAACATAACCGAAAACAGAAAATAATAAAAAAGTTGCCAGATCTAACAACTATCTGAGAGTTTACTCCCTGTGGGAGTAACGAGCCTTAAAAAACTGTCATAAATAATTTTAAGAATTGATTTGGGGCTGAGCCTGGTACACATTACCCGAATACTGTGAAATTTTGATAAGTCTTGTATTTCATCTGTCAAAAACTTCTCATTGAGCCCTTTATTTTCTTAAAAATAAAAGCTATAAATTTTATTAAAAACAAAAAAACTTTTTGTTAACAAAAAACTGAGTACTTGAATCGCTGGGAGGAGGCTGCATTTTTTGTTATACTTATTAATTATATTTTCTGACAATTTCCAATTGGGCATGCGATAGAAATTATAACTTCAGCATCTATTTTTTTTTAAATTCTATTTGTTTACTTGTTTCCTGTTCATAAACTATAGAGTAAATGATGAGAAATGTAATATGACTTGCTACTTCTTACTACGTACATCACTTCCATCTTTTTACTTTTGCGTACATAATCGTACTTATACATTCACTTATTTATGCACTCATTAATATGTATGTGAAGGAAGATATAAGGACATGCAATATGTTAAAATGTATGTACGTATGTATGTAGTTCTTGGGTACCTTGAACAAATATTTTGTTGTAAATGCAATTTTCCTTATTTTATAAACTTACAAAGTAAAATGTATAAGAGATGAAGTAAAATATACTCTTTCAAATGTTAAGATATGCTTAAACTAATACATTCATACATAAATATTTACAATTAGACTTGGGTAAAAAGTTATAGCATACTTATATGGGCGAGCTGGTTTAAGTATAAGAGGTGTTAGTAGAAATTGTTCAAAAAATAAATACACAGAAACAAATAATAGGTGTTTTTTACAGAGGTATAGAATTTTAAGTTAGCATTACTTTTCAAGATGGCGACCGATTTAACAGCTGTTAAGTGATTTTTTCTCAGTTTGGTTTGGCAATTCATCATGAATAGACTCACGCCTGAACAATGCTTGCAAATAGTACAATGTGGGCCCAAAATGAGATTACCGTTGTTCCCGATTTTCATAAGCGAATTTTGTTTAGCGATGAAGCGCATTTCTGGTTGAATGGCTACGTCAACAAACAAAACTGCCGCATTTGGAGTGCAGGTAATCCTCAAGTGTATATCGAAACACCGTTACATCCAGAAAAACTGACTGTTTGGTGCGCTTTAGAGGCTGGTGGAATTATTGGTCCGTACTTTTTCAAAAACGATGGTGGCCAGAACGTTACAGTCAATGGTGATCGGTATAGAGCCATGATTACTAACTTTTTCATTCCTGAATTGTATAACCATGATGTCCAGGATATGTGGTTTCAACAAGACGGCGCAACATGTCACACAGTTCGTGCCACAATAGATTTGGAGAAAGACACGTTTGGTGATCGCCTAATTTCACGTTTTGGACCTGTGAATTGGCCTCCAAGATCTTGTGATTTAACACCGCTAGACTACTTTCTGTGGGGCTATGTAAAGTCATTGGTCTATGCGGATAAGCCACAAACGCTTGACCATTTGGCAGACAACATTCGCCGTGTTATTGCCGATATATGGCCACAAATGTTGGAAATAGTCATCGAAAATTGGACGTCCATATTGGACTACATCCGCGCCAGCCGTGGCGCTCATATGCCAGAAATCATATTTATAATGTAATCCCACAAGATTATCTTTCGGATAAATAAAATTCATGTCCTTCGAATAATCCATCGTTGCTTTATTGCAACTTAATGTTCTATACCTCTATAAAAAATCACCCTTTATTTTCACCAATTAATGGTTATAAAT
This sequence comes from Phasia obesa, assembly GCA_949628195.1. Taxonomy (NCBI): domain Eukaryota; kingdom Metazoa; phylum Arthropoda; class Insecta; order Diptera; family Tachinidae; genus Phasia; species Phasia obesa. The sequence goes on from OX451216.1 coordinate 149,662,530, forward strand.
GGTTTCAGATTAAAATTTAATTAAATAATTAATTGATTCAATTAATTGTTTAACTGGGATTTTTTTTATTTGTTCTGGGTTAAACAAATATATATTTGAATCAATTAAAAAATTAATTGAGCTTTAATTTAAAACTGATGAAAACCTTTGAATTGGTGAAAAAAAAATTTTTTTTCTGTGTAAAGAAGTTGTAAATATATTTTCTTTTAACAGTAAATTTAAACATTTTCAAATAACACCTCTTTTTCAGAAACCATAAAAAAACACAATATACATAATGATTTAAAACTTACATTTAACACGTAACGGCAGTTGGTTGCTGACAGTTTCTCCTTCATCATTTATGGCGCTACATGCATAATTTCCTGCATAGTGTTTCGTTATTTTTTGCAACACCAAACTCTGATTAGAACGTATTACGCGCGCTGATGTATTATGCTCCAGGTGAATACCCTAACAAAGTAAATTAAAAGTAATATATTTTTATTTTTATTTTATTTTTTTGTTCATTTAGTTTATTTTTTCATCTTCATTTCTGCCTTAGAAATTTTATTTTTCTTAAACTTATTTTTCATTTCGTGTTGTAGTTGTTGCTAGAAATTTTCTTTTGCATATTAAGTAAATGTACAGGTGTGTAGAAGTTACTTGAGTGTCTGTGTGTTCATTTTAGTTTAATTTTTTTTTTTCACATTTTACATTTCCTTTACAGCGTCTATTTCTATTTTAACAACATGTAAACAAAATTATGAAAAATAAAAATAAAGTTAATACAAAAAAAAAAAAAAATTAAAATAAAAAAATTAAAATTCGTTGCTTTCATAGTGTGTTTTTTAACGTAAATTTATTATAGTGTTAATAATTTAACAGAACTGATTAGACGGCAGCAGCAAAATTTCATCTGCATGCAAATGACTTTAATCAAAATTTGTAGCATAAATTCATAAATTTATGAATATAAATTAAAAGAAATATTTGAATTTGATAATGTGTAAATGAAGGCACTTGAAAAAGTTTTGTTTTCTGATTTAAGATTCATTATTTATGTATAATAAAATTTTAATATTTGCGTGAAAATTCGAAAAGAATAACCAGTCAAATAATATTCAATTCTTAGTAGAACTAAGCGAAGATTTTATAACATAATTAGTCGCCTTTGTTCAGGTAGTTGCTTCAAGATTGTATGGTAATTGAAATAAAAAGGTAAAATTTAAAACATTTTAACAAACAACATTTTTTATATTGAACCAAATTTCGTGGGTAATATTAGCGAAAAGAATTATTAGAACCTAGTGGAAAAAAAAAACTTTCGAATTTATCAATAAGATACACATGGAATGAAAGGTAAGACTCCCACGATTCCAGAGGTGGTTTGGTTTTTCATGTGCCTTACACCTTTAAAGTCGAATTATTTTGATAATTTTTCCATAATTTTTAAGTAACGAAAAATGGGTTTGGAAAAATAAATCCAAAAAATTCATTTTTCAATAAAAATGCATGCAAATTTATTTTTTTTATTCATAAATGTAGCAGAAACAATGAAAAAATCCTAAAATTCAAATATTTATAACAACACTAAAGTTGTGAAGTTTTTAGCCAAAATATATACTTAATAATTTTTGCAAAAAAAAAACCGACTTCAAAACAGATATAAACTAAAAATGTAAAAACTAATCTGTAAGAATTAGATTTCAACCAAATAATAGATGCGCCAAAATTAGCGGAAAAAAGTAAAGACTATGTGAATGTCGAGCCTCTCCCTATTACTGTTCAAAATTTAAGCTATTTTCACCAGCATCCGTATTTTATGGGGACACCATTCAAGCCTCTGTCTATAACGGTTTCAAAGATAGGGTCACATAGATCAAATAACATCACCTATTCGGACACCCTTTAATTTATAATTTTAAATTAAAGACCTGTTGTAATATAACGGTTAAAAAGTTTAACCATATATATCAAATTACATGAACTATTGGGACACACTTTACACTATAATTCCAAATATTTATACTTGTTATAAATACCAGAGAAAGTGGTGTATATTCTGCCTAATTTTCAATTGTTTGTGTTTAACTGTTCAAAAGATAGGGCCATGTAGATCAAATTACATAATTTATGGAGACACCCTTTAGTTTCTAATTTAAAATTATATACTTGCTATAGTGGACTTTGCAATACAGGTTCCTTGTAAATTTCAGTTCTAAAGTTTGGCCACACATACATAGAATTACATTAACTAATGGGACACCCTTTTATTTCAAAATTCAAATTTTAGAATTTTTACTATAGCTGACTTAGCAATACAGCTTGTCTGTAAATTTCAGCGGTCTTTGTACAACTGTTCAAAAAATGCCCACATACATCAAATTAAATGAACTATTGGAGCACCATTTAATTTAAAATTTTGAATATTTATGCATTTTACTATAAAGGTCAGAGTAATCGACATTCTGTCAAATGTTCAAAGTTTTGCCTAAAACGGTTCAAAAGATAGGCCCAAATAGGTCAAATTACGTCACCTATGGGGACACCCTTTAAATTTTAAATTTTTTTATTCGTTTCTGCTGTTGAGAGCTATAGCGTCACGTAATTTTTTAAAATTTTAATTTGGTGCCCTTTACGTTTCTTAATACACGTAAAAAACATGTATGTTGTATGGGGACACCCTTTAATTTTTAATATAATGAACTGTTTTTAAAATGGGACCAACCTTGAAGCATAACCTTTCAAATAAAGCAAAAAATTTTAAAATCGGTTCAGAAATGGCTGAGTTCTGCGGTTACATACATAAAAAAAGCAACATTCAGACGAATAGATAACCTCCTTCTTTTTTGAAGTCGGTTAAAAAAAACGGTCAGCTTCGATGGACCCGAAAAAATAGGCACATCCAAAAACTACTCTTATACATCAATAATCTTATTTTCTGTTATATATACTAAAATATATATACAAATATTTAGGTGTTTTCTATGCCAACTTTTGAAATATAATGATTTTAAAAATTATCCATATGTGATATTTTTATTAAAATTATCAGTTGATATTTTTAATATTTGAAAATGTATGATAATAATAGTCTATGCTTTAAATCAGGGCGAACTAATACAAGGTGAGAGTACGGGCGAATGCTTTAGGATGCCTTCACAAAACAAATAAAGAAAGAACAGACTTGAGCACACTCGAAAAAATAGCGGAGAAAATTATAATCAAGATTTAATGAATAAACTCCTAATTTCTTCTGATCCATTAATTTCATCTAATAGAAATACAATAAATACAAGAAGCTCTTTCAACAATAATCAAGAAATTAGTAATTACATAATAGTAGATGAATCTATTAACACTGATTCAGACTCAGAGACTTATTTTAGTGATTAAGAAATTGTTTACAATTGTTATGCTATCTGATTTTGTTTGTAACTTTATTATTAATCTTTATATAAATTTGTGTTTTATCTTAAATAATAATTTAATTTTAAAATATTTAGTGTTGTTAATTTGGTAACCCTATTCATATAATGTTATTTGAATATCAATGGTTGTGAATATTTTCAAAACATTAAAAAATATAAAATACTAAAAAGTTTAAAATGCTGTTATATTCAAAAAAGATATACGGCAACCCTAAATAATTAGAGATTTTATAAAAAAACTATTACGCTTTATCATTTTGTATGTGAAACGATGGATTAAAATTAAAAAAAATAATAATAATTAATGAAATGGGGGAATTTTGGGTATTCAATTGTCCCCGCACCGGAAAAATAAAATGATTTCTAAAAATGTTAATTCATTTTTGAAAACAGTAGGCCAAGAGAGATATGTGCCAAAAATTTCATTAAGCTACCATAACTCCTTCGATTTTTTTCCATTTTTACTATGGGGACCGTTCACTGTGCGACGGTAAGGTTAATAGTTAAATCAACTTAATTTTTATTCAAATCTTTATATAAATTATTCATATAAAAATTTTTATTCAATATATTATATATTATCATATATCATACAAATTTTAATCAAAATTACAGAATGTAGAGACTGGGCATGAAATGATACCGAAACAGACAATTTATTTGTTGGACATTTGAAGAAGGTTTTCACCCCAAATGTATGTACTGATATAGCTGAGTTGCCATCAGTACAGACTAGTGCCGTAGTACCCCTAAGATTTGAATTTAGCGATATCGAAAGGGCAATAGCGGATTTAAACACCAAAAAAGCCCCTGGCGTTGATAAAACAAGTAACAAGATGTTAGTTGAGTTGCCCCGTATAGGTCGCAGAATTATTCTGTTTGTTTTTAGTGCCATCTTACGCCTTGAGTACTTTGCCACAGAATGGAAAGTCTCTTTGATTACTATGATACCTATACCAGGAAATGACCACATAAAAGTAGAATCATACAGATTTTAAACCCTTTTATCAAACATGTGAAAGTTGTTTGAGAGAATATAAATAACTAAGCTTAATCCAATACTTAGCGCGAAAGGATGTATTCCGAACCATTAATTCGGCTTCAGAAAAGAACATAACGATCAAACAAACACACAGATAAGTAAATGTAATTAAAAAGACCTTTAAAGAAAAAAATTACTGTTCTAGGATTTTTATCGACGTTTCTCAAGCATTCGATAAGGTTTGGCACGAAGGCCTGATATTTAAGTTAAAGCTGATCTTGCCCGAAAGCACGAAGAAAATAGTGAGCAAAACAAAACCTTTACATTTGAGAGAATTTGGCGTGCTTTTTTGGGGTCTTGATGACTCATCTGGCAGCTTCCATTGGGATAATTGAGCCTTGGTTTCGATGTCCTAACTATAAATTCACGTTTCGTCATCAGTTATGACCCTTTTGAGCAAGCCTAGATCTTCGCTGACGTCGTTCAACAATTCCTGAGCGATAATATACTGCAAAGGATCAATCGGCTCATGTCATGCAAATTTCTCAAATGTTTTGGACATGAATCGCATGGCATGTTTGTTTGTTCCAAAATTGCTAAGTTTCGAGCGAAAGCAACGTTGCATTAGCATAGCTCAGGAGTTGTTGAATTACGTCAACGATGCACCAGGTTGACGAAATGTGGGTATATGATTATGACATCGAAACCAAGGCCCAATCATCCTAATGGAAGCGAAGAGAGTTCAAAAGTAAAAAATCGAAGAACACACACAAACGTGACTAACCTATTTAGTTTTCACCAACAAACTACTAATCTAAATTGGCTGACAATGCCAACATATTACCAACACATGTGTACCAACAAAACAAATTTTGATAATCGAATGTATACAGCCTGCGAAAATTCACCTTTTCGTACATATGTACTAGTCTATTTTAGTATATTTTCCAAAAAATATAAAAACTATGAAATATAATTTTTAAACATACACTGGTGTTCCATAAAATAGAGCCAGTCTCATTTTCTACATTTTACTGTCCTTAATTCACTTGAAGAAACTTTATGGTCTGACGAATCAAAACTAAATTTATTTAACTCTGACAAGCAGCCACTGTGTACGAAGGCCACCAAACACCAAACGTCCTCTTCAATACACCTAAAGATCATTAAACACGTTGGTGAAAATATTATGGTGTGGGGATGTTTTTTATATATTGGAACTGGGCCTATCGTACGGGTGGACGAAAGAATGGATGCTATTTTTTACACAAATCTGCTTAACAGTTATTTTATGGCTTACGCAGAATAAGAAATGCCGCTTCGATTGTGTTTCAGCAAGACAATGACGCGAAACACACATCGAAGTGGGCAAAAGATTGGTTTAAAAAATATGGAGTTTTAAGTTTTAAGCTTGCCTGCGCAATTAACCCACTAAGAACTTGTGGCGAAAACATGCAACTAATAAAGATCACTTGTGGGCATTGAAACATGCCAAAAACTCGTTGACCCTATGCCAAAACGGTGTTCAGCCGTTAATAAAAATAAATTATATTCGGCGAAGTAACAAAATTTTGATAACATTTTTACAAAACAATTTAGTTAAAATGCTTACAATATTTTCCATAAATTTGTACAAAAAATGTTCAATAAAATTTTTCCAAAAAATTTTTCAAAAAAAATTTCCATAAAATTTTTACAAATAATTTTCGATAAAATTAAAAACAAAAAAAAAAATTCGATAAAATTTTTACAAAAAATTTTCGATAAAATTTTCACAAAAAATTTTCGATAAAATGTTCACAAAAAATTTTCGATAAAATATTCACAAACAATTTTCGATAAAATTTACACAAACATTTTCTATAAAATTTTTACCAAAAAATTTTGTTAACATTTTTACAAAAAAATTTCGATAAAATTTTTACGAAAAACAGTTCGATTAAAATTTTGCAACAAAAATCTCAATACAAAAAATACAGAAAAATTTTTTACAAAAAATTTTCGATAAAATCTTTTACAACAAATTTTCTATAAAATCTTTTACAAAAAATTTTCTATAAAATCTTTTACAAAAAATTTTCTATAAAATCTTTTACAAAAAATTTTCTATAAAATCTTTTACAAAAAATTTTCTATAAAATCTTTTACAAAAAATTTTCTATAAAATCTTTTACAAAAAATTTTCTATAAAATCTTTTACAAAAAATTTTCTATAAAATCTTTTACAAAAAATTTTCTATAAAATCTTTTAAAAAAAAATTTCTATAAAATCTTTTACAAAAAATTTTTTAGAAAAAAATTTATAATGTATAAGATATGTATAAGAGAGATCTTGCTAATTTGAATTAATTTGCAAAAAATTTCTCTGATATTATTGGATATTTAATTTTATTTAATTTAAGTAAGGCTTTTGTTCGTTTCTTCTTTCTGACTACTTATGGGATTGAAAGAATATTATTCACAAACTAGGTGATTACTTTTAAAGAAAAAAATAGATAATTTTTTTCTAGACACTAGCAGAATATAATGCATTTTCTGGATCACTACATCTGCCTTCAGTATTCATCGCATCTATCTATTTTGAGTGGTGTTTAGTTGCAACCATCTTCTATTCAAGCACCCAAAGAGAATACTAGAAATAGTATTTAATCATCGATCGTCAGTTTGTGAGAATGAACCATCATCTAAAACCTTTCATCTTGTTTGATATGTTTTTCCTTAATATTTACACAACAAAATTTCATAAATAGTATTAGCTAACCCGGGTATGTCTATTGAATGGTTAAGGGGTTAGTTTCAGTTAAATTTTCTTAAAAATAATTTGTTTGCCGCTTTTTTTTCGGGGGGGCGGGAGGGTGTCTAAAAACAAGATTTTAGAAGCATATTCAAAATTTCTAATCGATATCGCAACAAATGTTAAAATTATATGCACCTTAAAATGTAAGCCTACCCTGGTAGATAATTGCCGATATAAGGGTTAAACAGCCTAAGATAAATAATTTAATGAAAAGTCCATATAACTTAAAACAAAAGTGATTTGCAGCAAAAAATGCTGCAACTGTTAAAAGACTTTTCATTTGTTGCTTAAGCCACATTAAATTAATTATATTTTCTTTTCGAAAGTTATTTCATGAAATGAAAAATGGTTAACATCCAAAAGTTAATCCACAGATATTTTTAAAACACACGAACGCACGCACGCAAAACCACCGCAATTCCTTGTTAATTTACAGAATAATTAATTTAAATTTAACACTTCCTTATGGTTTGTATTTAATGTACTTTAGTGTACATAAAAAGAATACCGAACATAAACTCAATTTGCTAATGAAGTTTAAAACATATGTATGCTTACGTTGATGCTGTACAAATTTGTACAGTCTTTATGTAATTTTTCTGAACCATGTAACCGAGTTCTACGTTTTATGTAAAGAAAATGTTTCATATTACATTTATTTTTTTATGCCTAACCACAAGGGGCCATTTAACTTTAAAGAGTCATGGTTTGAAAATTCCTTAAATGCCACAAAACTCATTAATCAGCAATTAGAAAACGTTGTTTTCGCTTTAAGCTATTTTTTTTTCTGTTTGAGGTAAGAGAGAAAAGGGGAAGAAAAAATTTTATTTCTTGTAAAATAGGATTTATCATACTTTTTAACATGTAGGAATTTTAAATATTTAAAAAAAAAACTTCCATTTCTGTTTTGTTGAGATAAACGTTAAATGAAGCATTTAAAACGACTTGTTTAATCCTGTGACATACATTTCTTGTTAAATATTCCCGGTTAAATATTTCTTTACACAAAAGAAAAGAAAGGAAAAAATACATTAAAGAGCACTACAACTTTCTTCAATTGAATTTAAATACTTGCTTTAGTATTACCGATATGACACACGAAGCAACCGGAAATGTTTAAACTGATTTAAACACACACGCACGTTCACACTTAAAGAAAATTGCACAAAAACAAAATTCCTGTCATTTATTCTTCAGCAAGAACATCATCTATTCTATTAAATGTGAAAAACTTGTAGAAATACTTACATTATGCAGCCATAAAAGTTTACGCCATTGAGGATTTGATTGTACGTGACACTCGAAATAGACATCATCACCTTCTTTAATATCATCGGGTGCCAGTGTAGAGCCCAAACGTAAAGTGACTAAAGGTGGATCTGTAATAATCAACAAAATGTATAAAATTAACTTTAAAATATAATAAAAACTTCTGCAGGTAATGTTTTTTTATTTTACTTTCAATTAATATCTAACAACTCTTCAACACCTTTACGTTACACTCATTATTATGTCAGTTTAAAACAATTGAGAAAGCAATGAGGAGAAATCATTATCATAAAATAAATATTAATTTCCTCATCTACTGACATTACATTCAATAAGATTTCCTCTTCTTGATATTTAATTCAAATTCAAATTAAATATAAATTTTTAGAAAAAATGTTGGAGTTAAGAAAGGTGTCTTAATAATGCGCAATGGGGAATTTGGTAAAAAACAAGTAAAAGTGCTATATTTGGCCGTGCCGAATCTTCTATACCCTTCACCACGGTGATTCTATTTATACAGACATGTACAGCATTATCCATATTGTTGACTCTTTACTTAAATAAAGTCGTATGAAAAATTAAATAACTTTTTCAAAAACTTATAAATATTTCCTCCAAAACTTTTTGTTTGTATATGAATTTGTAATTTACAATTTTGTGACATTTTCTTATGTTGAATAAAATAGAAATTAGCCTAAGTTGACGACAGCCACATCGGTGGTCGTGTAGCCATGTAGCTTTGCTGGCTTCAAAATAATCGTTTACCTATAAACATGTGTATTTTATTTTTGACAGTTTGTAGTCGGTATCCTGATGATGTCTATGTGTTTAATGGTTTTAAAACAGAGATATCATCTATTTAAAAATCAAAATCAGAAAAAAATATGTTACTCTATATACACACATACATACATATGTATATTCTTAATATTATTTATATGTTATGTTACAGTCATGATTTTCATTTTCAAAGAAATATTGAAATTTTTGTTTTAATTTTTCGAAAATTGTGTGTAAAATTTTTTTATAAAAATAATTTTTTAAAAATTTTTTGTAAAATTTTATTCAAAAATTTTTTAAAAAAATTTTTTTCGAATATTTTTCTGTAAACTATATTTTTGAAAATGTTTTGTAAATTCGTTTAAAAAAATTTTTTTTTGTAAATTTTTTTGTAAAAATTTTTTTTCAAAAATTTTTTTTAAAAATTTATTGAAATTTTTTTTTTGTTAAATTTAGGACCTTTTTGCAGTCTATTTTGAGTTAGAATGGTCAGACTAAAGCAAAAAGAAATCCTTACACAAAAAAAATTCCTCATATTGACACATGGGGGGTCCTTTTAACTGCTCCTATTTATCAGTGGGTACCCTGTGGGTACCTCTATATGTATTGCTTTCTATTCTGCTTCAAAGCAGAAAAAACATACTAATCTAAAAATCATACAAAAATCGCCCGTCGCAGGGGGTTATTGATCCCCCGAGATCTGTATGCACTCCTTGCGATCTACCTATCGCAGTCTAATATTTATTTGACAAAAAAAGGCAAAACAGAATCATTAAAGCCGAAGAAAATTTTTAAAAAATATTTTTAACACGGTGTTTTTCAACACAGTATTTTTCAACACGGTCAGTTTTTCAACACACTTTTTTATTTATTTTTATTTTACTATTACGCAACAGATGGCGCCAGTTGAATACAATTTGTATTTTTATTTTGTGGAATTACATTGTTATTAAAATATTTTAAACACTTCTTACAGATCTTTACAATAATTTTAAGAATTTAAGAATTTTTTATAAATCTTAAAATTTTATCCAAGGATGGGCTTTATATAAAGAAATACATAAACCATAACTGAAGCACTATAAAAGTAAGATTGTTACAATTGGTGTGGAATATTTACAAAGCAAAATCGTGTAAAATATTGTCAGGACGCACACGACGTGGCGGGCACAGCTAGTACTTACACAGAACTTATGCAGATGCGATCTTCTTTTCAATTTTTAGGCCGATTTTAAAAGTTGCATTTCCTTTTCCCAACTTGAGTTATATACAGACATATTCGTCAAATCAACCAAAAACAAAAAATGTTTTCAAATTTACCACTCTCAATTGAAACCGTTAAGGACTGGCAGTACATATTATTAGTATATATTTGTTTTTTAAATCTCCTACTGTGTATCGTTAATAAAAAGTTCTTTAAAGATTTATACTTACAATTGTATAAATTAGAAATAATGAGTTGTCTTTCATTTTGTTTAATTTATTTAATTGAATTTAGATGAAAGCCACACGTTTACAAATGAAAAGAAAACAAATTCTATAATTGACTTTATACTTTGGCTGTAGCAAAGTGAAAAGTTTCTAAAAAGATTTTGAGTGTTATGCTACTACCATTACTCATTTCCCTTTGTTTCTGTTTTTGTTGTTCTAAAAACTGATTTCGAATACAACCGACTAGCTTTAGAAATTCAGAAGACTTTTTTTTGCCGGAAACGAATTAAAAGAAACATTAGTGTGTAATAAGGATTTGAATAGTATGACAGGAGTGTCCACAATGTGGCACCGATATGCTTGATTTTATGAGAGATTACAAACTAAACTTAACTGACCTTAAAGTAAGCGAGAAGAAAGTCTTAATATAAAGCATCAGGGATAAGATAAATCACAAACAATTTATGTTTAACCATTAATATTGATAAACTTATAAAATGGTTATAATTAACCATTTCTATAAGATATATTTTATTCTGGTCATCGCAACCAATTTTAGTGAGAGTTTTGCTTTTTTTGTTATAAATAACCACTATATCAACCCCTATATCAACCGAATAGATTTTTTGGTGAAAAATAACCATTACATAGGTTTTTCTTTTCTTTTTTGGTTATCATATTTATGTAAATAAAATCAAATGTCGTTCGTTGGTAATCGCAACACTTAAGAATAAGTTCTTGTCATTAGTATAGACATGTTTCATAAGAATTTACTAATTTTCTTGAGACAAATTTAGTATCAGTACATTTTTATTTTGATTTTTGTATTGTCAATGATAACCAAATTTATTTTTACAATTGTTATTTCTAACCAAATAAAAGTTTTAGTTGACAAAATGGTTATTTAAAATAAAAAACTTTTTTGTTGATATAATGGTTACTTATAACAAAAAAAAAATATTTCTTACTTTAATTGGTTACGATAACCAAAATAATATATATGCAATGATAATGGTTAAAAATAACCAATATTAAATAAAATGAATTTTTTCGCAACCTTTTTATCTGAAATAGAAAATAACGATTATGTTCGGTCCCTGTAAAGCATAGTCTTTTTTAATTTCTTAGCCTTAATGAGGGTGTTTTTCCTTTTCGTAAGGGAATTTGTAAATTTATGTTTGTTTTGTTTTTTTTTTTTTTCAAATATCAGATTATATTCATGCTATTTTGATATTCATTCCTATACATTGCTTTAAATATCTTGAACAAAAAGTTAGCATTATTTGGATTAATTTCACTGATTGCTCTACTTATAATTCATCTATTATTCAATCCATTACAATATTCGAGAATTTTAAAAATTCATAAATTGGTCCTTCGAGCATTTACTCTTAAAAAATCAGAATTGTATGGAACCGGTTTCTATTTGAAAGCCTAAATTAATAAATGCCTAATTAGTAAAAGCCTAGCTAAAAACTTTAAGTAATCAATAACTTAGATTAAACTGATATAACAGTGATGATACTGTTCTTTAAAGTCCACTTTTTAAATAATTTCAAACTTAAATAACGCACTAGTTAATTCTTGATATAAACAAATGGTATTAACGACTTAAGATTGATACATGTAGACCTAATACACTTAAATTACAATAAATATAGATTGTCCTAAATCAAATAGAAAATTCGAGGATTTTAAATTTTCATGGATTGGTCCTTCGAGCACTTTGTCTTAAAAACTCAGAAATGTACGGAACCGTTTTCTATGTTGAAAGTCTAGATTGATAAATATCCAAATGTGTAAAAACCAAAATAAATACATATTACTTAATAACTTAGTTTGAACTAATGATAAGGGTAAGGAAACTGTTTTAAAAGTGATATTTGGTATAATCAAATGGTATTAATGACTTAAGAATAACATACGTAGAATCAGCAATTAAAGAAGATAAATAAGTGATTTACATATTGAGATGATTGAATTTGTTCCGCCAGTAAGTGAAACACTGTTGTCATGAATTTGGATGAAGACCGTCGATATTGGTTGTTTGTTTGTTGATGTTGGCGAGCGCAACCGCCATTATTTATATAACGTGATTCATAAAAAGGCCTAGTTAATTATGGAAACGGACTTTGAATACGAGAATAAAATAAAATAAAATAAAATAAAATAAAATAAAATAAAATAAAATAAAACAAAATAAAATAAAATAAAATAAATTAAAAAAAAAATAAAATAAAATATATAAAATAAAAAAAGAATAAGAAAAGAATAAAAAATAAATTAATTAAAATAAAATAAAAAAAGTAAAAATAAAATAAAATCATATGAAATAAAACAAAAAAAGAATAAAAATAAATTAAATTAAAGTAAAATAAAATAAAATAAAATAAAATAAAATAAAAGAAAATAAAATAAAAATAAAAAAAGAATAAAATAAAAAAATTAAAATAAAATAAATTAAATTAAAAAAAGAATAAAAAATAACTCTATTAAATTAAAATAAAACAAAATAAAAAAGTAAAAATAAAATAAAATAAAAAAATATTAAATAAAATAAAGAGAAGAAAAGAATAAAAAATAAATTAAAGTAAAGTAAATTAAAACAAAACAAAACAAAATAAAAAAAGTAAAAATAAAATAAAGTAAATAAAAAAAATGAATAAAAAATAAATTAACTAAAATAAAATAAAAAAAGTAAAAATAAAATAAAATAAAATAAAATAAAAAAAAATAAAATAAAATAAAGAAAAATAAAATAATATAAAATAAAATAAAAAATGTAAAATAAAAAAAGAATAAAAAATAAATTAAAATAAAATAACATAAAATAAAAAAATAAAATAAAATAAAACAAAATAAAATAAAAAAGTAAAAATAAAAATAAAATAAAGTAAAGTAAAATAAAAAAATATAAAATAAAAAAGAATACAAAATAAATTAAAATAAAATAGAATAAAATAATAAAAGTAAAATAAACTAAAAAAATAAAAAATTAATTAAATTAAAATAAAATAAAATAAAAATAAATAAATATATTAAAATAAGATAAGATAAAAATAATAAATAAAAAATACAGTTTTCGCGTTTTCCTTTATCTGAATTTGGTTGTTTAAATAGATAATGCTTGCAACTAAAACACTACCCAAAGTAGATAGATACGAAGATAGCTGATGATGGACGTAGCTGTCTAGAAAATGTGCATTCTGCTCTGCTGCTGTCTAAAAAACATCAATTTTCCCAATTTTTCTTTAATATTATCAACTAATATGTAATTTAGTTTATTCTTTCTTAGAGAAAATAAAACGAACTTAAGCTTGACTTCAAATTTCATCTGAGATTTTATTTAGTTCGACTAAATAAAATTTCAAATATTCTATTTTCAAAGAATTTTATTTTTTTTAATTATATTTGGCCTTTAATCTTAAATAAATAAAAATAAAAATTGTAATTATTAATTTGTAAAAATAAAATAAATTGAAAAAAATATAAATAAAATATAAAAAAATAAAATTAAATAAAATAAATCTGTGAGCAGATAGTACGCTAGTCTATCAGTTCGAGGTTGTAGGTTCTATTTCAACGATTAACTGGTATTTTTCACTATAAAATAGCAAGAAAAAAGAAAGGGTCTTCAATGATTTCACTGAAATAGCAACGGTTCAATAAAATTTCAAGCATTATCTGGCCAAAATAAAAATTGAGGTATGACAAAAATGCAAATTGAGATCGTAGCGTACATTTTGTGTGAATATCTGGCATACTGTTTATTATTAGGCTTTGGACCACGCTGGCAGATACATATTAAATATGAAAGATATAGGGAACTTAGTCATATAAAAATATTAGAAACTAGACTCTATGAGGATGAAAAGAACGACAGTAAGAAATTACTGCAGTTGAGGGAAAAAGGCTAGTGATAGCACGAGACTCAATGGAAAGTAAGTTAGTCGTAAATTACCAATCGGGTACCAGGAATTATTGAGGCTTGAAGGGAGTCGAAAAAGGACCCATAAAATTATTGGTTTACTTCGATATTTGTTCCAAGCACTCTATGAATGTTATTATTGCTCTTATAATTTTCTTTTTTAATTTTTTTCATTATTGCTTATGTATTTTGGGAGAAAACTGCAATTAAAAATTTAAATAGCGATCTTAAATTTTCGTTCTATAGGTTAAAAATTCTTATAGATTTTATTTCCACTTATTGTCAACTCATTTTAATTTGCCATAAATTTCCTTCACAATGATAACTTCAATTTCTCATATTAAATACTCGTATCATAAACTTAAAATTAAACTTTTAAGCATTATGTTAATGCGAACTATAGCCTCCTTTAATTTCATTATAATCTAAAGCCAGCCTAAACCCTAAGCCCATATTTTGCCATGCTAACAACTTGCTTCTTTACTGCATCTCAAAGTATTATAAGTTAAGCCATTTCTGATATTAAAGCTTTTGTTTTTGCCCTAATATTTCGCTTTGAGTTACAAGCTGGTTAGAAAAAAAAGTTAAAATTACTAAGTAACACGTGCGGGAAATTAGTTCAGCTAGACCAAACCGCGTAATAAGTTTTTACTCTCATGTTTTCTTGTAAAAAAGTTTTCTATATTTTCAGCACCTTCTCTTTTCACACTAAAATGTTTAGTTTCTTTTCAAGAAATTTTGTGCGATTTCATTATAAGGATTTTTGGTTTATAAATTTTTTTCTCTGTTCTACTTATTTGGTTTCTATGCATTAAAAACTATGTTCATGTTACATCCTGCCATGACGTTACATTTGTCTGCTTGTTAGTTGTTTGATGTATAACAAGTGTGTGTGTGTGTGTGTGTTTAGGTGCTAGAAGATAAAGTAGCATGAAGCCAAAAACCAATTTATTTTTCCGCCAGAGTCAGTTAGTACTGTTGTTTGTCATTATCATGAATTATTAGCAATACTGGTACATCCTCTATGCTTTTGTATGTTTGTACATATTATTTACACTTCTATTCTTTGGCTTATTGCTGTTATTCTTTTCTAAGAAACTGAAACTGCTGATGTTTACAATATTCAAGAAATAGAACAAAACAAAAGTTAAATAAATTTGTATTTGTTTCCTTCTTTTATTATGTATTTTGTTCTCGTTTTCAATTGAAACATATTGAATATGTGCGTGTTTGTGTAAAACTTCCAACACTTGGGAATATTTGTTTTTTCTTTTTTTTTTCAAGTGCTTTTATGCTTCTAGGTAATTTGAGTAATGGTGGTGTTTATTATTTGTATATTCCTTTTTCCCCAATGGGCTCTCTATTTAAGTTTTTTGCTTTTACTTTGTTTTTTTCCAAGTGTTTCATTTTAAACTCTAGTAAAGAGAGGTAGGTTTGGAAACAAGTTATTCTAGAAGCTAATTGTTCTGGAGAATATAAGATTGTTAAACATTTATTAGGAGGCTAGAAAAATATTGAAAAATAGTTAAAGTTATTTAAAAATTATTTAAAAATAAACCCAATTATCAGTCATGTACTTCAGATTCGTGGGCTATTGAATCTTGAGATACTAGTGTAAAAGACCTCTTTCATTTTCAGTCCCTGACAAACTGTTCATCATGAAGCGGGGACATAATGCTCCTAGGAAAAAATCAAACTAGCATATCGTGAAATTCCATATTATGAACGCAAAATACGAGTATGTATATAATTTTTTTTAGATTTTGTGTCGATTATTTTTTATGACTGACAAATTATTTCTAAAACCACCTTTTTCCACAACGAGACAATCTTATCTACATTTTTTTGTACCAAAGTAAACAAAATTTTTACTTTGAATTGTTCACCTTTAAAGCAAGCATTCTGCATAAATTGTTTTATTCATTTGATGAAACATTATTCAATCTTACAAATATTACACATACGTTTAGATGCGCAGCCTAATGAAATAAATATTAATCATACGCACCACCTCAACCTTGATACATTTTTTTATTTATTCTATTCATAATAGAATCTTTTTAATCATTTTACCTCAATTATATTGGAAGTTTTTCACTTTTACGGCTACATAAGCGCTACCTAAACGGTGTTAAGAATCATTCCTAGGAAGTTCATATTTTCTAGAAAGTTGTTTATTGAGATCTTTGGTTCATTTTTGTAGTTGATTGTTTCCTTGAATTTTGAACAGTTTGCTACCTATGGACCTGAACAGGGGAAAAAAGGTAAAACAAATTGAATTTTTTAAAGTTTTTTGCGATTTTGACCTTGTTCTTTATGACAAGAGCTACAACTTTGCCTCAGAGAGTATATCAAAATTCCAACCGGTTTTCAAAATATGAGCTTGAGTAAATGATCATTTTTTTACAAAAATTACATCGAGGCCCCACATCTTTGAGGGCCCATAAAAAAAAACCTGGAGTACTTTGGGCAAAACTGGGAGACAGGGGTCTTCTTTTTTTTGGTCTTTTATCACGTAGTGGTGTCCGTATATGGTTATTTTTGCACTGTGTAATTGAACTTTAATTTTTTTATAGTTCTTACTGTAGCTTCGTTTAAACCGAACATTTTGCTATGAAATGTTTAGCCTTCTCCATTTCGAAGGCGATCTAAAATTGCAATTTTGTTTTCTAAAGAAATGGCTTTACGTTGTTTTTTTTTTCGACGTCTTCTTTTAGAGATGCATTGATAATTAACAAAATATTAACATATTTCAATTGCTCTAACAACTAAAAATGCTTGTATGCACAAAAAGGGAATTCCTCGAAATTTTTGATATCAAAATATTTCGCAAAACTTAAATATTACAAATAAAATCTAAACTCAAAAATTTTGAATCGTACAAAATGGAATAATATCGTGTAAAAAAATTATTTTTTTACTTTCAAACCGTATTAAAAAAAAACCGTGTAAAAAAAACCGTAAAAACCATTGCGCTACATTGAAAAAAATTAGTATTTTTACTTTGTGGAATAAAATTGTTAATAAAATATTTTAAACAACTCTTACTGAGCTTTACAATAATTTTTAGAATTTTTTGTATATTTTAGAATTTTATCTAGGGATGAATACACCAATTCTGTTTTTACGCGGTCTTTTTTCACACGATTAGATTTTACGGGGTTTGAAAATAAAAAAAATATTTTTCTACAAGATTTTATTCCATTTAGCACGATTCAAAATTTTTTCATAAGCAACCAATCACCTATTTTGTATATGATCAATGTCTTCTTTTACACGCTTGTTTTACACGGGTTTTTTCTGGAACCAATCTACCGTGTAAAAATAGAATTATGTGTACATTTATATGAAGTAAATACATAAACCATAACTGAAGAACTATAAAAGTAAGAGTCTTACAATTGGTGTCGGATGCTTTCAAAGCAAAATCGAGCAAAATATTGTCAGGACTCCCACAAAGTAGCGGGCACAGTTAGTTATAACTACATTATATTGAAAATATGCAATTTAATATACTACAGAATGGAAAGTAACTTAAGTTGGATAAGAAAAAGTATAATGCAAAGATTTATAAAGTGAATTTGTCTGAGAATTATAGATAAGAACTTTTTTAAAGTCTAGAGCCCGGAAAACCCTGAGGTATATTTTCAGTTTATAATTGTTTTAAACACTAGCATTGCACTTTATTTTAACTGTAGCTTTTACATAAGATCACATATTTCAGCTTCCTATTTCACATTTTATAACCTTTCTGTATATTACATCTACCTACGTCACATCAAAGAGCATAAAATTTTTATTATTTATGAAAAACTAGCTGCATGAACCCTTACTCATTCAACATTAAATAACAAAAATGTACGAAGTAAAATATTCTTCGAAAAACAAACGAAAGTAAGAATCATACATAAGGAAACTTGAAAATTATTATATAGTTTGAATTTACAGAAAAAAGGTGTTAATCGCATAATATACCAGTGCCTTTTGATATTGACAAGAGGCAAAAAAAAAAATAAATAAGAAAAACTTGACTTACGAATTTTGATTGACTGGCGTGTATTACAAAAGTAACTATAAACTTTAACGTATGCAGTTGTGTTAAAGTAAGTTGTTACAGAAGTACCTTATACAAGTAGTAAGTAAAGCAGTTTTGTAACATATATTTATTAAAATTTTATAGTATATTTATTAAAATATACTATAAAATTCTTTATTTGGAACGAGCATGAAAAAATATTTTTCCATACTTGTTATCGTAAGTGGCAAAAGACTCTTGTCAAGACAAGAGCGAACAAATATCTTAAAATCGTTGGAAAATATGAAATTTTGTTTTTACTACGGAAGAAAAATGCAAGTATTTAAAAAAATCCATAATAATGAAGGGAGTGCAAACAAAGAAAAAACATGTTTGAGATCCAAATTGTTAAGTAAGCCACACCTTGCCCCTTTCCGATTATGCTCAAAATTTATACAGCTCTTCATGCCCCATAAAACAAAGGCACATACTTAAATTCAATTTGATATGCCATACGGTGTGACGTGTAGAGCGTTTACAAAATCTGGCAGTACTTAAGGTACCTTACCCCTTGTCCAAAATTTACGCAATTCTTCATCACCATATACCAAAAGCACGTACTAAATTTCGTTTTAATATGTCATACGGTATGACCTGTAGAGCGTTCACAAAATATTCCCAAAAAACTATACAGCTCTTTATCTTCATATACCAAAGGCACATAGTAAATTTCATTTTGAAATGTCAAACGGTGTGACCTGTACAAACTCCACAAAAATATTGGCATACATACCCACCAACCCACCAACAGACATCATCGTTAAAATGGTCAAAAGGGATTCAGGAGACCTTAAAACGTATAAATCCGTCGAAATCCCGACCTCGATTTTTTTTCATGATTACTATACTTTACCTTATACTACGTATGGTAAAGTAAAATAATAAACAATTAGCTAATTCACTGGGTCTCATGTATAAAACGTGAGCTTGAGCTCGGACTCGATTTTTTGAGTAAAAGGTGCTTGTCGTATGCATAATAAAATTTGAAGTATTTGCTTTTACTCACGGCTCACGTTTCATCTCGTCGTGCTCAGTTTGAACTAAGTGAGATGAGCTTGAGCTCATTTTCATTTGCATAAAAACAAGCTTTTGCTTTCTTTTGTGAGCTCTTGCTCAAATTTTGTTGAGTCTGCCTTATAATTGACTCGCGTACATAAAAAAGGAATCATGGCTGAATATTTTGTGCCACAAAGAAATACAAAATATTATCAACAGCGTAAAACAAATTTAGCAAGTGAGGATAAAAAATTATACAGGTTTGTATTTTAATTATTAAAATTTGTATATAATTAATAATATAATACATAGACATAGGTTTGATGATAGTAGTTGCTGGTTGGCTAACTATTTTTTTGAGGGTTCAGAAGGCGCAAGATTGATAAAATTCGACTGTTTTTAAGATTTTGTGCAGATCCTGAATTCCAAAATGGTATAGCCACAGATATTGCAGTCCATCAATCAACTGTGTCGCGAACTATTGCGGAAGTTGTGAAACTTATATCTGCCAAAGCAAGCGAGTGCTTTCCATTTGCAATTGGAGTGATTGATTGTACTCATATAAAAATTAAAAAAACCATCAAATCACAGCGATGAGTATATTTGTAGAAAAGGCTTCCACTCTATAAATGTGCAGGCATCTTGTGATGGAAAAGAACTTTTTACAAGCGTTGACATATCCTAGCCTGGTTCAGTTCATGACTCACGCATATTACGAAACAGCGAGGTCTGTAGAATAATGCAAAATGCAACGAATGATGCATTACTTCTCGGGGATGAGGGCTGTGGAATATGCCCATGGCTAATGACACCATTCCGAAACCCAACAACTGACATAGAAAAAACATTCAACAAAGTGTTTACAAGAGAACGTGTTATTATAGAACGGTGTTTTGGGCAATTGAAGCAAAGATTTTCGATACTTCAATACAAAATTCGGGTATCGACAGAGTTATCGCCGCACGTAAAAGCCAGTTGTTTCATTTTGCATAACATAGCTAAATTTTTAAAAGACGTTTATATCCTTACCAATGACGATTACAACAATACTGATATATGGCAATTAGGAAACGGTATCGAACAACAAACAGCAAGAAATTCTGATTCTACTACACTTTCACTTGACGGCATGTTTGCACTTCAATAACAATTAGACGTTTGATCTCCCTTTGCTCAAGTAATTGCAATTGGTTTGAACTCATTTTTATGCATGCAAAATTGAGCAAAAGCTGTTGCTTTTTGATTGAACTCGACTTACGAGCAATTGCTCACCTGCCTCAACTCAGCGCTTTTACTTGTTTTTATGCATGAGGCCCACTATGTCTGCTAAATTTCTAAATCCTAAAGTGCTATTTAGGGTCAAATAGCGCTATGTGAACGACCTGTCGTATGTCAGCCATTGTGTATTTCAATAAACGTCATACGACTACACAGAAATTTCATAAACAACAGAAAAGATATAATAAAATCAATCATGTCAACTTTTCCAAACAAAAAACGCAGAAATATGAGTGTGGCATCACTGAATTCAATAGCACGATGAGAAAACATAGGTTTCAAAGTACTATTGTCATATTGTCATTTTTTATTGAGAAATACCAACAACATTTTTATGACAGTAATAAATATTTATGACAATAGAACACAATAGCAGACATAGTGAATTGGCTAGATATATATTATTTAAAGATTAAAGCTGCTATCTCTGTTTTGGCCGTCGTTAAAACCAATGTGCAGAGGTGAGAGAACTGACACCCATATTAATCGTATTATATTAGGGATAGGAGTAGATAAGACCGATTAAATTAGATAGTAAAGCTTCAATATCGGCAACACTGCAATTGCACGTTATGTTTATTTTGGAACAGCATTGTAGTGCCTCTGGTGTTATGTAGGCACATACATTTCAAACTAGTATAGCCATTTTATTATTTTATTTCTAGCTGTGCCCGCCAGGTCGTGGGCATCCTGACAATATTTTGCTCGAAAGTATTTGCTTTGAAAGTATTCCACAACAATTAAAAGACTCTTCTTTTAATAGTGCTTCCGTTATGGTTTATGTATTTAATTTATATAAAGGTACCCATCCCTCAATAAAATTCTAAAATTTATAAAAAATTCTAAAAATTATAGTTAACCTGTGTAAGTGGTGTTTAAAATATTTTAATAACAATGTAATTCCACAAAGTAAAAATACAAATTTTAATCAACAAGCGCCATCTGTTGCGTGATAGTTTCTAAAATATTCCCTTTCAAAAATAAAAAGGTGTGTGGTGAAAATTTAACCGTGTTGAAAATATCCCAGTTCTAAACCGAAAATTTCAACACCTTTAAATCGGAAATTGCCTTTTCCATTGCTTTTTCTCCACTTCCTCTAGGAAATAAGATATTTTTGTGGAAAAAAAGTATCCCATTTTGGGACCAGGATACTAAGGTACCTGCTCACAAAATTTTGATAAAATATATCCAGTAGTTTTTACGTGATGCGAACACAAACAATGAAGGACAGACAGACGGAAATGAGTTACTATTTTATTATATGTATAGAAATTACTTCGCCGCCAATTTATTGATATACGATGATACTGGTGGAGAAGGGCGCTGTGATATGTACTATCGTGAATAGCATTATTGCATATCATAAGGGCTGGCTATCGCACTCGTGACTACTTGATTTAGTAGTCAACGTGCTAACTACGTGACCCGAAGCACCCTTACGTTTGTTATTTCCCACCCTTTAGAATTTAACTTGTGGGGTGTCGTTAAAGACCAATGCTAAGCGATTATTCCAGAAACCACCAATAAATAATAGGTTTATTTACATAATTTTTTTTAATGATACTAGTTTTTGGACCACCCGTTATGCACATTAGCAATATTTAATGA
The DNA here is from genome assembly GCA_949628195.1 of Phasia obesa. Lineage (NCBI taxonomy): Eukaryota > Metazoa > Arthropoda > Insecta > Diptera > Tachinidae > Phasia > Phasia obesa. Next base: position 149,685,087 of record OX451216.1, read on the forward strand.
TGCTACAACGTATGTGCATGTTTGTATTTTTGATTTTTTTCGCTTTTACTTTGGTTGGACGTGTGTATGTGTGATTGTAAATGAATTTCTTCAACGAAATAAGCGTGATTGCGGCAAATAATACGTAAGCATACGTGTTGGCAATAAAATAAATTTTCAAGGCCTTTTCTTTCCTTCAAACATTACGTGTGGTGGATACCAATGCTATAGGAAGGCTATTTTATAAGTCACAGTTATCTCCTGAAATATTGACGTCATGATTTTGAATTGATAATAAGGGGAAGCAATCAATTAATTAAAACGAAGTTAGCATTTATTAAAAAAAAAAAAACAAAATCTAAAGATAGCAAAGATAGCAAAGGTAACTTAACGTGTTAGTATGCTTAGCGCAATGCCTGTAAATGAGTTATCAATAAAGGAAATGTGGCCGAACTTTTATGCTGCGATAGAACCTCTAACGGAAATGCTTATTTTAAATTATTTTTCAAAATTCATTGAAGCTTTTAGTTTTAAAGCAAAGTTTTACGCAAAAATAAGGCCAACATTTTTCAAACATCCTTCTTTCTTATTTGCTTACTGCTGCATGCGAAAAGCTTTTGTCGATACTTACTTTTATCGTTGACTAGATGTGTGGATGTACTATATCGTCAATATGACAAAAAATAATTGTGAAAAAAATATATTTATTAAAAAATGTCCGTTGAAATTTCATGTGTGTACCGACATTTATTCATTCACTCAAAAAAGGCACATTTGGTAGCAGCATAAAAATTTTACATTTTTAATAACTTTTTCAGAAATAATAAAAGATATTCTCATATAGGTTCATTTTTTAAGAGTTTTCGTTGTCGTAGTACGAATACAAATATTTTTAAAAATGTGAGATTTGGTTGTCTCAGTCATCACATTAATGATTAAAATTTATTTCTGCAATAAAATGTAAATCGTGACCATTGTTATGTGAACACCATTCTGCATTGCAGACTAAAATTATGAACACTTGGTTTCTTTATAGGGCAATCTATACCTATACATATAATTAAAAAGTAACCCATATCTGTCTGTCTGCCTGCTTTTCATTGACGTTCGCATCACGTAAAAACTACTAAATGGATTTTGACAAAATTTTGTGAGGAGGTACCTAAGTATCCTGGTCCCAATATAGGATACTTTTTTTCTGCCAAAATATCTTAGAAAGTGGAGAAAAAGCGGTGAAAGTACGCAGTTGAACTAACCGGATATGAATACTTTACTTTTTATAAAATAAAACTAAATAAACTGATATGTAGCATACCTTAAGGAGGAAATAAAAACGCCGGTATTACCACATAGCACTAAATCACCAGCGCAGTAAAATAATTATTAATTGGCAATTCGCCTAAAGAACTCCAGAAGCACTTGCGAAGCTTTACTATCGCACTAACCATCCATAACCATATAGGCATTAATTACCTGAGTATTACTTCTCTAAAAAAAAAAAAAACTAAAAACGTAACGGTCTTTGGTGTGCATTGCTTTCAAAGCAAAATCGAACAAAATATTAAAGGACGCTGACGAAGTGGCTAGTGCTTAATATAACTGAGTTTGAGCGAACTAAATCATCAGCACAGTTCTTGGCAGCACATTTCCCTACAAACAAGATTCTTAATTGCTTAAATTATCATTGTGGATAAATCTGGGTTTGGGTTTTCCTTAAGTAAGAGTTAGTGCATGTAATCTCAATTTAGCTCATCAGTAAGAGATGCTGTAGTTATTTAAATCGGACCCCATCGACCCATAAACTCACCTTATAAGTGCCATTGCTAAAGAAAGTCTAATGTTCATCAAATAAGCGGCTTAAGAAGAAGCCGAGAATGCCAAACACCTTAAATGAACGACTTTTGCTAGAGTTTCCAAATATTTTTCGTGCCTCATCCCTAATTTTCAAATTTTCATCCCCAAATTGAGCTTGCTGGGATTCACTACAAATGTCCTAAAATGGATCTCATCATACTTGTGTGAGCGGAAGCAACGGATGCTATTTGAAATCACCACCTCGAAATATATTTCAGTTTTATCTAGAGTATCCTAAGGCAGCCATCTTGGACCAATTTTATTTTGCTTTGTTATTAATCATCTCCCAAACATCATCCGATTCTCCAACATTTTAATGTACGCAAATGATGTCAAAATTTTCTTTAGCTACACTTATCTATCAGATCAATAATTTTTTTTAGACTGACTAGGATTGCTTTCAAAGATGGTGCAATATGAACTTAAGGAAATTAAATCTACTGAAATGCAAATGTATTTCTTTCTCGGCCCTCGCAGGGGTTATTGACTCCAGCGCACTGTATGCACTCCTTGCGATCTACCTGTCGCGGTCTAATATATATTTGCCAAAAAAAAAAAACAAAAGACAATCATTAAAGTGAAAAAATATAGGTGGGCGTGGATTTTGGCCCGCAATCTCCAAAAGAATGTTTCGATCTCTTCTAGTGCCTTGGCACATGGCATTACTACCCGAACACCGACAGACGGACATCGCTAAATCAACTTATTTATGTATAAGGATCCAGAGTACATATACGTTATGGGATCGGAAATGAATATTGTAGAAATTCCATACGTAATGACAAACTTATATATACCCTTTTCACCTGTGGTGAAGGGTATAAAAACTATTTTTTAATCATTGAAATGAATGATGTGGAGTTAAAGTCTATATTTGGTTTTGGTGATTTAAAAAAAAACAGGGGCTCTATCAGCACACGAAATGTACTTTTTTCAATTTTCATTCAAATTAACGAGGTTATTTCCTTTAATGGCTGTCATACACACACCAGATGCGTCATTCACCAAATTCGACAGCAGACCAATAACAAATAAAAACACTGGTCAACAAATTGACGCATACATTTTAAACAAGGCAGCAATTTTTCTCCAACAGATTTTTTTTTGAGTTACAGCTAACGATCTACATTTTCTATTTTTACTTAGGTTTCCGTTTTTATTTGGACACTAAAATATATGTTGTTGTTGTTATAGAAATGGCTTCTTTGAAAAATATCGAATGCCGATAACGTAAATGTGAAAACTGCATTATTATCATTACTTTAAAATGAAATTGCATAGTCAGGACAAACTATGGATTCCCCATATTGTATGCTAAAAATGTGTGCTATACGAGCACCCACGGTTATGATCCAGTGGAAAAGGAGTCGCAATAATTTCGTAATATCCGTGATTTAGCGAGAACACGAAACCATCATTACGACATCTACTTCTGTGATGTGAAAGTAAATGAAATTAACCGTGAAAATCGAATAGAAGCGCTGAAAATTGTTACAAAAAAGGTTATTGAAATCTGTTATTTTTTATGTTCCACAGATTAGGCAACTTTTGTTGTTGTTGTTGTAACAGTTTTATTGTTATCGGAAGTTCTTTCCTGAGGTAAATACTTTCGGTTGGTACAGCTGTTGCTGAGTTGACAATCTTTGGCTGAGTGATACTCGGGTAGTTCCGGATCAATGACTGATATCGAATCAAAAGCTTGGAATTCATTTGTTTTGGTTATGAGAATTTCCTAGGCAACAAGACGACTTTTTTGAGTGCATTCTATCGATCTTGCAAGAGCTAGGGTGCTCCTGCCACTTTCTGCATTCGCATGTAGGCCGATTAGTGAGAATTCTATGACAATGGTATAGCTTTATCAGGAAAGGTAAGATTCACATATGATGGCAGACTACTGCTGGAGTTTGTAACAAGATCTTCCTGAAGTTTTTTATTCAAGAAAATCTTGTAACACATCACTTAGTAGTGTTTAATTGAAATTTTAATTGAAATTTTGTTAACGGGTCTATTCATTTTCTTGTATTTTTTGACCGAATAATAAAACTGTATATTTAAGAATCTCTTAGAAAGCCTGCAGTATTTTTTTCATAGTCAGGGACATTGAAATATAAGTTGAAGGAAAAAAGAGTTGTGTTGCCCAGTGTAATTAAAGGCAGCAATGTTGAGTTGAAAGTTTCTGTGCTGGAAGTCACATAATTAGGAAATTTCCTTGTATAGAAAACTAATTAAAATGTATGAACTCAATAAATGTCACACAGCATACAGGAGCTAAGCCAAGCATTAAAAAAATCACCCTATGTGCTGAGTACAAAACATGTGCGGTTAAATATTTTGTATAGAGGTTTATAGGCCATTAAATTGTGCTTATGAAAAATTTATTTATTGAGAGCTGTTGTCTATTGTTCTATTGTTTGTTTGGCACTTTTTGTTAAATATATTTTTTTCTTATATTATTTATGGCACAGATTTTTTTTTTTATAAATTCTTTATTATATGTAAAAAAAAAATACTTTTTAAGTATATTTTTTATATTAAAATTTTTGTGAGTATTGTTGTTGTTGTTACTTACATACTACATTCAATTTCCACATGGTTTCTAAATATAAACCATTGACATTTGGGTTTTCTGCTCGACATGTTATCGATTTGCCATCATCATCTGTTGTTGGCACAAAACTCAATTCAGAACGTGTTGTATTGCTCGAAATGTCATCCTGCAATGAAAAGCAAAAAAAAAAAAAATTAATAAAAACAATGAAAATGCAAAAAAAAATATACAGAGTTTAAAGTCACAGCATTTTTTGACCCTTTAAATAAAAGCAATGTTAGTAGTTTTTTTTTTAATGGCCAGTTTTATGTTTTGTATAGTCTTTAACACAATAAATTATTGCATTTAATTTAAAATCATTTGCAGTTGTGGTTTAACATACACATTTTTAATGAAGTACTTATTATTTCTTTTTTAACTGGATTTACAATAATTGACCTGATTTGCTTAATTAAATCATAAATCATTTTCTGTTCAGACAATGGCAAATGTTTAAAGTGAAAGATTTAAAGTAAATTTAGTTGCAATTAATTTTAATTGGAAGTTTATTGTTAAAATTATTAACGAATGTTATAATTGAAAACATAAGAGAAGAGAATATTTTTCCTACACTCCCTGTTGATTTATTTGGCCAAACTTTTGCTGAACTACCATTTTAAGCTCAGCAGGTTTAAAGTTAGCGACATGTTTCGTTAAATTGATTGTAGGAAATATTTTGTAAATAATCACTTTTCACTTTTTATACCCTTCACCACAGGTGGAAAGGGTATATGTATACAAGTTTGTCATTCCGTGTGTAATTTCTACTATATTTATTTCCGACCCCATAAAGTATATATATTCTGGATCCTTATACATAGAGAAGTTGATTAAGCGATGTCGGTCAGTTCGTCTATCCATCTATCCATCTGTCCGTATGTCCTTCTGTCCGTCTATCCATGTTCGGCTAGTGATGTCATTTCCGAAGGCAACAGAAGAGATACAAAAAATTTAAGCAGATCAATCTGTCAGGCATAGTTTCGAAAAGTTTGGGATTGCAATTCAGCAACAGCTTTGATTTGTATTAAAGACCTTTATATATAGCAATACACATAGAGGCAGCTACTGGACCCACAGGGTACCCACTGGTAAATAGGAGCAGTTAAAGGGCACATAGGGGGCCAATATGTGGAAATTTTTTTTAAGGAATTTTTTTTTTTGCTTTAGTCTGACCATTCTAACTCAATTTAGAATGCAGGAAGTTCCTAGATTTAAAAGAAATTAAATAAAATTAAAAAAAAAAAATTTTAAATTTAAGTGCGAGGGGCCACTTGTGTTTGTTTTTAGGTTGGTAGGGTTTTTCTGCTTTGATTTGTATTAAAAACCTGTATAGAAAGCAATACACATAGAGGTAGCCAATGGACCCACAGGGTAACCACTGGTAAATAGGAGCAGTTAAAGGGCACATAGGGGGGCAATATGAGGAAATTTTTTTTTAAGGAATTTATTTTTTTGCTTTAGTCTGACCATTCTAACTCCATTTAGAATGCAGGAAGGTCCTGGATTTAAAAAAAAAATAAATAAAATTTAAAAAAAAAATTTTAAATTAAAAAAAAAATTTAATTAAAAAAAAAATTAATAAAAAAAAATTTAATTTACACATAGACAACATCAGGATACTGACTACAAAGTGTCAAAAATAAAATACACACGTTTAAAGGTAAACGATTATTTTGAAGTCAGTATAGCTACATGGCTACACGACCACCGTTGTGGCTGTCTTCAACTTAGGCTAATTTCTATTTTATTCAACAAAAGAAAATGTTACAAATTACATTATTATTGTAAATTACAAATTCATATACAAACAAAAAGTTTTGGAGGAAATATTTATAATTTTTTGAAAAAGTTATTTAACTTTATAAAAGCAAAATAAGTATTTCTACAACAATGTGAGAGTTTACGATGTAGCTGTCGTCTTCAATATCATTAAGTAGCTGACAACACGACGACAATTGTAGCCAACGGAATTTTGTTCATTTAGCTGCACAGCCGTTGTCTTCTATTTCTTTAAAGCATGAATAATGAGTTTTTTCTCATACGACTTATTTTAAATTATGTAAAGCGTCAACAATATGGATAATGCTGTACATGTCTGTATAAATAAAATCACCGTGGTGAAGGGTATAGAAGATTCGGCACTGCCGAATACAACGCTTTTACTTGTTTACATTTATTTTATTTATTTTAATAAAAAAAAAAATTTATATTTTAATTACAATTTATTAAAATATTAATTTAATTTATAACGCATCTGTAATAATAACAAAATTTTTCTGATAATCTAATTAAATTTATTTATTAAAAATAAATATTTAACACTAAAACAACAGGCAAATAAGCAAAAATTATATTAAGTAAATAAACATTTTAACAAAAATATGCTTATTAGTGCTTGCAAATTGATTAAAACATGGCGTGCCATATAAATTATGAATTATAACTTATTTCAATATTTATTTTAAAATTACGCAGTGAACTCGAATAAATAAATAACATTTTTGTAATGATAAAAACTATTTTAATTAGGTCTCATTTGTATAATAATTAAGGCATGTGAATTACAAAGTTGTTCGTTAATCGAATCTTTAATGGCCATCAGCATTAATCGCACACTTTAATTTAAAACTTAAATGAATTTATTTTCGCCTATTTGGCAAATCTACTATTTAAATGAGAATTTACAAAAGCATTAAGCAAAAATAAATTTAATTTAATCCTTTTTATTGCAACATAGCCCAATTTAAAATTGTTAAACTTTATTCAACGATTAGCCATTTTCTAAGCCTTTCGCATAATAACAACTCAGGTGATTCTTAAAAGAGGATTTTAACAAGGAAATGATCTTCTCATTCCTAATATTTTTATTCAATTTCCATTCACCAAATTTCATTGAAATTGCAAAAACTCTCTCTTTAGAAATTTCCAATTTGAAAATTAATAATTTCTAAATGAAAATAGAATTTTATTTTGAAACTTTCACATAAATATGACCCTCCCAATTTGAAATGCCTCCGTCGATCTATGGAATATGATAGGCGTCTACACGATAAGCTGGAAATATTTTTGGGAATCAGCATAGGTCAGCAAATGAATGGTCAACATACATATAATACGATTTTTTGAATCTAGACGATATATTATAATATATATGCTGACACGTAAAGGGAGTTTGTTATAGAGGTATAGAACTTTAAGTTGACATTACTTTTCAAGATAGCCACCGATTTAACAGCTGTCAAGTGATTTGGTTTGGCAATTCATCATGAATAGACTCACGCCTGAACAACGCTTCCAAATAGTGAAATTTGGGCCCAAAACTAGATTACCGTTGTTCCCGATTTTCATAAGCGAATTTTGTTTAGCGATGAAGCGCAGTTCTGGTTGAATGGCTACGTCAACAAACAAAACTGCCGCATTTGGAGTGAAGGTAATCCTCAAGTGTATGTCGAAACACCGTTACATCCAGAAAAACTGACTGTTTGGTGCGCTTTATGGGCTGGTGGAATCATTGGTCCGTACTTTTTCAAAAACGATGGTGGCCAGAACGTTACAGTCAATGGTGATCGGTATGGAGCCATGATTACTAACTTTTTCATTCCTGAATTGAATAACCATGATGTCCTGGAGATTTGGCTTCAACAAGACGGCGCAACATGTCACACAGCTTGTGCCACAATAGATTTATTGAAAGACGCGTTTGGTGACCGCCTAATTTCACGTTTTGGACCTGTGAATTGGCCTCCAAGATCTTGTGATTTAACACCGCTAGACTACTTTCTGTAGGGCTATGTAAAGTCATTGGTCTATACGGATAAGCCACAAACGCTTGACCAGTAAAATAAAAATTGTGAATAATAAGTTTTCTTATTGATTTAAAGGGATTCGCTTCTTGATAAAAATTAAAAAGATTTACCACATGAAAATGATAAGTAATCACTTCGAAAAATATTTTTTTCCATAATACAAAAATATATTTTAATCCCTTAAAATGCAAAACCCTTAATATCTCGAAACAAGAAGTATATGACTTATACCACTTTCATAATCAAGGGCTCATATAAAAAAAAAAAAAAAAATAAAAAATAAAAGTCCAAATTAATTAATGGTCCGCATTAATTGCTATTTTCCGAGCTAAAAACAAAATGAATCTTTAAAAATCTAAAAATCTAAATTCAAATAGTGTTGTAAACCTTAAATTTTAATTTAAATAAAAAGTTAAATTAAAACATAATACAATTTTCATTATTTTCTATTGATATTGGTGGTTTTATTTAGATTACGCGTAAACGGAAATAAAACTACATTTCCCTTTACAACAATGCTTGTGGGTTGCAAAAGTGTATGTGTGTGTGTGTGTGTATGTGTCTATGGGTAGATAAATGGCAAATGCTAGTGTTAAGAACAGAGGGCAAATTTTTGCAAATAAATGACTGGTTTGTTTTTAGTAGAGAAGCGCGTTTGAATTTCATTACAATACAAATTTTTTTTTACATTTGAATTCTATGGTTGTTGTTTTTGTTTTCAAAAAATAATGATGGCTAGTACGATTACTTAAACCACAATAGTGGTATTGAGACTATAATGGAAACATTTAAATCACATTATCGTTGTTTAGTTTAGTCTCAGTAGTAAACACAATGTACTTATAGTTTATTTAAATGCAACCTCAATAATAGGAAAATAAACACAAAAAAAAACAAAATAGAAAAAGAAAAAGAAAAAGAAAAAGAAAAAGACAACATTACAAATGTTAGGTTAGAGATATGGCAAAAGGAATAAATGCTATTGCACTTTGAAAATCCATTTCATCCATTGTTCTGATTAAGAGTTTTGAAAAGATTTAAATATACAATTCAAATGGAGTAAACAAAACAGCAGACAATTTTATAAAGTTGCATTCCATTAAATAAGTCTTAGTAATGTAAATACACGACAGAAAATTAAATTGTCAGAAATATCAATCTGATACAGATTTTTGAAAGATAATGGGATATCTCAAATAAATCTTACTTTTTCTGATTGCTTATGCCGCTACGAGAGGGCATTAAACTCAGAGAATTTTATGAAAGATGGTTTAACAGAATCAAACATCAGTCAAGTGCGAGTTAGTATCACACACGTAGGGTTCCGTACTATGTCTAGTACGCCTTTAAAAACTCAAGTTGTTAATTTTTTCATGTCGTAAAAAACCTCTTGTAAAAACTTCAAGAGTCCACTTATTATTGTTCAAAACTTAGGCCATATACACGCAAAGCACGTCACTCTCGAAACACCCTTTAATTTTAAGGTTTAATTTAATAGAAAGCGAACATAGAGTTAATTACTGTCTGCAAATTTTAAGTGGTTGCCTCCTATAGCTCAAGAAATAAAGACATAACGGCAAATAACACCTCACTTTCGGAACACCCGATAAGTTTTATTATTTATTGCTATAGTGGCCACAGTTATACACCTTCTGTGAATATTTCAAGCGTCTACCTATTATGGTTCACAATTTAGGCCTTATACATGCAAATCACACCACTATCGGAACACCCTTTAATTTTTAGGTTTATTTTTGTATACTTGTTTATATAGCAAACTAAGTTTTAATTACTGTTTTTAAATCTTGCGTCCATGCCTCCTACAGTTCAAGAAATAAACACATATTCGTGAATAACACATCTCTATCGGAACACCCTATAAGTTTTAGTATTTGTTGCTATAGCGGCAACAGCTAGACATCATCTGTGAATATTTCAAGAGTCTACCTATTACGGTTCTAGAGATAAAAGGCGCTGACAGACATTGTAGCGAAAACAATAGGGTTACGTTTTTACACTTTGTTTTAGTTGTATCACAAAAATAGTTTTCAAAAATCCATTTTTGTTAAAACTACCCTGCAGGAAATGTCAATAGTGAATATGTAGTGACTTACTATTGACACAGTCACCAGTACTAGTGACTTATAATACCCCAGACAATGCTATTTACTATAGATATTTAACACGTGCATGTCATTGAAAATCCCCTACTGACATTGGTACTATTGACTAGGTAGTTCTTTTGGGACCATATGTAGACATTGGAACTAGTGATTCACTATTACATTTTAGTAATTCTAGTCTAAACTTTTGGTTTTTCTGGAATAGATTGGACAATAAAAATGCATATTTAGAAAGGAAATGTTTACAGATTGGTCCCATTTTAAAAGCAGTTCAGAATTTTGAAAATTAAAGGGTGTCCCCATACAACATACATGTTTTTTACGTGTATTATGAACCGTCAAGGGCAACCTTTTAAAATTGTAAAAAACTGCATATAGCTGCCAATAACAGAAATAGATAAAAAAAATAAACTTAGAAATTAAAGGGTGTCCCCATATGTGACGTCAATTTAAATATATGAACCATTTGAACCATTGTAGACAATCACTTGAAAATTGGACAGGATGTCCAATATTTATAATCAGAAATTAAATATTTATAATTAGAAGTTAAAGGGTGTTCCAATAGTTGATGTAAATTGGTGTATATTGCAAAACTTTTGAACCGTAACAGAGAGACGGTTGAAATTTACAAAGAACCTGTATATCTAAGTCCTTTATAACATTAAGTATATCATTTAAATTTGGAAACTAAAGGGTGTCCCCATAATTGATATAATTTTACCTATCTAGCCCTATCTGTAGACAAACACTTGGAAATTAGACAGAATCTCCACTACTATGTCCCGTATAATAACATTAATAAATATTTAAAATTTTAAAGGGTGTCCCAATAGTTGATGTAAATTGATGCATATGGCCAAATTTTTGAGCCGTTTTAGACAGACATTTGAAATTTACAAAGATTCTGTCCTTTAAAATAAGTGCTTAATTTAAAATTGTACATTAAAGGGTGTCCCCTAGGTGATATTGTTTAAGTTATATGGCCATATCTTTGGAACCGTTACTTTTTATTACTGTGTCAGTATTAATAAGTGTAAAAAAATAAAGGGTGTCATCATATCTGACGTAATTTGTCGTATAAGGCTTTATCTGCTTAACCGTTACGGATAGACATTTTAATGTACAGAACGTATGTTACTATGTCCGTTACAGCAACAAGTATAAAAGTATTTGATTTGAGTACTATTTCTTACAGATTACTTCCTTTTAAATTTTTAGTTCAGAATTGATGCACATATATTTGTTTTGTAGTCGGTTTTTTTTTTTTTTGAAGAATTATAAAGGAGGCAATAACATTTTTTTTTTTGCAGCAACAACACTCGCTAACAACCTTAGTCCCTAAACTTTAATCTTCAATACAACAAAATACTCCTCCTTCCTTTATTGAAACAGTTTATAAAAGGAATATAGCGAACATAAAACTGGAATTGTTAACAAAATTAGATGAAAAATAACTATGTATTTCCAACAAAATAACGCAGTTGTTAGAGGGAGGAATATACGTATACAGTTGCAAATGAAAGTAAAAAATAAACAATTGGCATGAATATAAAAGTGCAAATAAAGTTCAAATAGTATTGCACTCCTTTCTCATTTATTCGACGTAAATAACTAGACAGTAGTGTCTGCTACAAATAGTTAAACACTAAAGGAAATAAATTAAAAAAAAAAATGCGCCAGGATTGTTAGAAAACAGAGACAAACGTTAAATTTACGTGCACTTATTTTGCAAATTGCATGCGGTCATCCATAAATACCTCACGCTCAAATAAATGATACTAAACCCGCAAATACTCCTTCGATGGAATTTTATAGTTCTTGTTTGTCGGTTTGTAGATTTTTGTGTTACACACAAATATATGTAGAAGTTTATAAATGGATACAAAAACTCGTTCCATATTTGAAGTTCTGATAGGAAAAGTACAAATCTAAAGCACTGTGGTACGAAAATTATTGTAATCGAATAAAAATTTAAAATGAAATAGCAACAGAAATATAACAAACGTGTAAATAATTATTTTTATTATTTTATTTCATCTGTGAAACAAGTATAACAGAGGTATGATGAAGCCTTTTTTGGAAAAGATCTTGAAACGGTCAATATAAATGCGTGTAACTCTAATAAACCAGATAATATATCAGATACCTACTGGTATCAGATAATATATCAGATACCAGTAGGTATCTGATATATTATCTGATATATTATCTGCCGAAAATTTAATAAACCAAATGAGAATTTTATTTAGTCTAGAAAGCAAGAAAAATCCATATCCCTAAATCAAAAAACTATAGGAACTATTTCAAATTAAAAATTTTTAATTTCTTTAGTTCGACATGCCTTTAGTAAAATAAAAGAAACTTAGTAATATAAACGATCAAATGTCAAATCAATAATTTATCCATTGATTTGACAAAATTTCAGTCAGATTGACTTCTTTTAGGGATGTACTAATTGGTGAATTTTTTTAATTTTACAGAATTTTATTTAAATTTTAATAAGTTTTTTTAAGTTTTATTGATTTAACTTTTCTCTCTTATTGTTTGCCATAATTCCTGAATTATCAAAGGATTCGGGGGACGTGGTTCAAAATGTCTTGGGGCAGTAACTGGCTGGGTTTTTGTTTACCACCAATTGACAATTTTTTAAGGAATATTTTTGTGCTTTTCTTTTCAGAAATAGAAAATTTGCAATACCTCACGGTTTTATTTTCATATAAGCATCATCTAAAGGATATAATAAAATGTCAGTTAAATGACAAAAACCAATATTATCTCTTTCCTGCTAAATTGCAAAAAATCACTCCAAATTATAACTTGCCAAAGCAAAAATTAACCTTTAACTATCACGTAGTTTAAAGGCATATTATAGTAACGAGCCTTACCCTAGTCATTATAACGCAAAACTACTTATCTCTTCGATAAAATCCTAACTTTAGCTATTGGCAAGTTAGAACAATGGGCCTAAGTGTTCAAGCCAAACTGATGTTTTTTTTTTCAAGAAACGTCTAACTGACTATCTGTGTTCGCATCACGTAAAAACTGCTAGATGAATTTTAATAACATATTGTGTGGTGAGAGAACCTTAGTACCTCGATTGAAATAAGGGATACATTTTCTCCATAAAGGTATTTCATATTCAATAGAAAATAGGGACAAAAACCCGAATGTACACAATTCATTCATTAATCCTTCTTAAAGCACCCATTTTGTAATGGGAAATTTTATACACTATTCAATACGGTTCAATAATAGAATTTTAAATAAAACCTGTGTTTCAACCCATAGCTATGTTTCAATCAAAGTAATTATACAAAAACAAAGTTTAGACAAAGACCACTTTTACACCTTGCAATAAACCCCGCAACTTTTTCATGCAAGTTTTTTCTTGTTAGTAAGAGGGGTTGGGAGGCAAGCGGGGTTGAAAAAGTTTCATGACAAAGCCTGACGAGGCATTTTTTGTTTTTTGTTTTTGACTATTTTCATTTTATTTTTTTAAAGTGTTGTCTACTTTTTGACTACAGAAAAACCGACATGTTGTATTTTTATTTTGTATAAAAAAATTATATATAACTTCTTACGTCTTATGAGGCATGCTTTAATTTTAAATTATTTTTTCTACTAGATCATAGTACTAAATATCCTGTGTAAATATCAAGTGTTTGCCTACAAGGTTAAGAAGAGAAAGGCAAATTCCGCAACTTGAAGGCATTAAGGGAACACCCCATTATTATTACATTTATTTTCGTTTCTTGTTGTTACTGTAGATATTGTTAAATATAACATGTGTAAATTTTAAGTGTTAATATAAGGTTATATATGTAAAATCGAGTCATTATCGAAACACCCTTTAATTTTTTTTTTTGTTATTTGTACTAGGGGACAAATTTGTACATAGTTTGCGTAGGTGTAAAGTGTCTACCCGTTCCGGTTCAAAAATTGGGCTACAACTATTCGAAAATATTTGCCACTCTCGCAAATTTTTATTTTTTTCCATAAATTCACACACTCTGTATATACTCGCGTTTAAAAAAAATAACAGTCATATTCGTGAAAACTGCATCACTATCGAAATACTCATTATATTTTAGTAATTATTGTTATAGCTTTATATGATAACAATAGGAGCCTACCTATTGCGGTAAAAAAGGCAATATAAGTGAAAAATATGTCCCTGTCCTAACACAGTAATTCACCTCCTGTAAAAATTTAAAGACTCTAACTATTATGGTTCAAAATTTAGACCGTATACATCCAAATCTCCTCACTATTTATTTATATAAATTTTAACTTTATTCCTCTTACTGATTAAGAAATAAACACACTCTAAAAGTTTTAGTAGTTGTTGTTATAGCGGACACAGATATACACCTGTGAAAATTTCAAGAGTCTACCTATTACGATTCCAGAGATAGAAGGCGCTGAAAGATATTGTAGCGAAAACAATTGGGTTACTTTTTACCTTTGGGAAACATTTTAGGTGAAAAAACAAATATATTTTTATTTAATTTTCATTCTTTTTGTCAGAACATAGACAAAAGAAAATCCTTTAAAAAAACTTTGTTTTTTGCTTGTTTGATATTTTATAATATTATTTATTAATGTCAATTTAGTTAGATAGTACCTTTAATTACCATTCCAGTGATACTCATTTTATCTCATTCCATTAAATAGTTGAGATATACAAAACTTTACATAGAAACTTCAGGGGTCCGTAACTCCAAAACAAATTAAAATTAATTTTACAACAATATAATACTTATTTTTTAATATTTATAATGTGTGTGTTTTAATATTATATTATATTATATTATATTATATTATATTATATTATATTATATTATATTATATTATATTATATTATATTATATTATATTATATTATATTATATTATATTATATTATATTATATTATATTATATTATATTATATTATATTATATTATATTATATTATATTATATTATATTATATTATATTATATTATATTATATTATATTATATTATATTATATTATATTATATTATATTATATTATATTATATTATATTATATTATATTATATTATATTATATTATATTATATTATATTATATTATATTATATTATATTATATTATATTATATTATATTATATTATATTATATTATATTATATTATATTATATTAATATTATATTATATTAAGAATGTTTAATCGCTTAATCATAATAAAATACGTTTAATTGACAATACAGTTTTTTGTTTATTTATTAATAACACAGAAAAGCATAAAAAACAAAACTTTCAAAAATAGATATTTTGAAAACATTCAAATGTAAAAGAATACAGGGTTTCGAAGCAACTTTCAAAAAGAATAGGAAAAAAAAACTCGGCGTTTGTTGCAAGGTGTAAAAACGGTCAAAGTAAATATATGAAACACATCTGCAGCACTACAAAAGTAAAAGTTAAAATTTCGTGTAGATTTCTTTCAATACAAAAGCCAAATTCTATCAAAATAATACCAGGACGCTAATTATCACGTGGGTATCGGACAACCCGATAATAGTTAAAAATCTTGTCGTGAAATGAAATCTCTTTTTATAAAAGCTTAAATTAAATAAATATTCCCTTAAAAATAGTTTTCTTGGCGATTTTTATTTCAAAATGTGCCACAGTGCACCCTGATGAAGGAAATTGGTTTAAAACTATTGTTTTATCTTCCCTTATCTAGCCCATGGTATAACTCCCAGTATTATTTAGACATAAGTACAATGTAAATGGTAAAACTGTGTTTAGTTTTTATTTTAGTAACCTGTAATATTGCAACTAGAACAAATAGCGTACTTAAATACTAAAACACGTACATTACACGTTCTTACAAATACGATTGCAACAACCAAAGAACCCCCCACAAATACAGCCACAGATACAAATAGAAAACAAAAAAAGTAAAAAAATAAGTTAAACTGCAAAACAAACTTACCTTCGTTCGTCGTAATTGCCTTTTTCCTTTATACCAGGTTATAATGGCATTTGGTCTAGAACCGGTTGATTCACATGTAACTTCGTATCTTCTATCAGCCACCATCGAGTTAGGCGGGTCAATTATTTTCACTTCAAGCGGTTTTACTGTAAATACATTAAGGGTTTTTTTATTGTTGTTATTAAGTTTTTCCTGTGTATAAATAAATTGTTTAATAGAGTTGTGTGTTTTTTTTTTTGTCTTCTTTTTTTTTGCTGTTTTAACATTCTATTGTAGTTATTTTCAAATGTCTAGATATTTATTTCCCTTGGAGTTGTTGAATGCAAAAGGAAAAATAAAATTAAAAAAAAAATTGGCAACATTTAGTAAACGATTTTATATTTTTATTCTAGTTTTTCCTCATTTCAATTTCAGTTCGATTTGCATGTGTTAAAAGTAGGAGTTTTGTGTTAAAATATCCTTGTTGTCGGAAACTAACAGAAAACAACCCCTCTGAAAAAAACATTTCAAATTAATTTTTATGTCTGTTAAATGCCTTAACTTAATAGAAAAATAACTTTAGCTTTATTATGATTTGGCTTTGTTTTTGTACTTTAAAAATGTGTTCCTTAGATTTGAAAAATTAAGGATTAATTAAGCTGAAAATGTCTGCTGAAGTTTTTTTTTTTTTTCTTAATTCAAAAAGTTTAATAAAGTTTGTGGCTTAATAAAGTTCCAAGTCAAAATCTTAATTAAATTACAAAAAAGCTTAAGCTTTACATTTTTCCATTAATCTTAAAACTTTTAAAAATGCCAACATAAAGGGGTTATAGTTCTATAACTATGTGCTTACAAGGCAGGCATATAAAAATTAAAAGCAAGAAAGAGTTTTTTATAATCATTTCTAAATAAGTAAGTTTATTTTAAAACTTATATAATTTTAGAGTTTTCATTTATAGTAAGTCTCTGCTGGAAGATTTTTTTAAATGTAGGGTGAATATTGAAGCAGACCACTTCCTTAATGGGTCCCTTTTCGACCCCCTTCCCTACACTGTGATTATAGACAGCCGAAATGTAATTACAGCAACCTTACCCTCACAGAGTCACGTGCTACAAAAAGACTTTAATCTTGACTTTAGTGATTTAATATTGTCGAATGGTAACTGTTGGGCTTTCTTTTCATCACTCAGTCTCTGGTAATTGCTAGCATATGTTCGAAGCTCAGGTCCCCCATGGCAGCCACATTTAACAAGCTTCTACCAGTGGTCCTTAGTCTTATGATAGCCAGTTCCGCACATTCACACAAAAAGTGCGCTCAGCCTCCACCAGGCACACTCTGGCTAGATGATACTTCAAGTTACCATGATCTGTCACAATGCAGTTATTCAGCTTAGAGTACATCTATTGCATCCGAGTACCTTGCTGGCTTTCCTGCCCCATGGGCTCTTTGAGCACCATTCGAGCTTACCTACACGCAGTGGTCTCCTAAAACCTTTTTAGGTTTAATGAGTCCATCCATTGTAGGATCTTAGCTTGCATTATGCCATTACCCAGCTAGTTTTGCTAGTTGGTCTGCTGCTTCATTCCCAGCTGTGCTTAAGTTTCGCTTAACCCACATCAATGTTACCTCATTAACCGAGGCACTATGAGATGCGTGCTTCCGAAAAGGATTTATCTAAGCATGCATATAAAAATTAGTTACGTGCATCTCACCCACATTCACCTCCATAGCCCCAGAGGTCACAAATTGACCCGTCCAGCCCTTGCGAGTTTTCTTTGCTATTCTCATCCAATAACCCCCATTACCCGGGGACAACCGAAACTCCTAAAGGATTAACCTCTCCACCTGTAACGAGGCTTCCTTGTGCATTCCTATCGGAATATCTTGGTTCAACATCATAGGAGAGCCCTTATAGATTAACCTGTTCACCCCTTGCGAGGCGTTCCTGTCCATCCTTTCTAAATTCTTTTTTAACCGGACTTTCCTGACCTTTCCGGCTCTTGTGAGATTTCCTGGTTTATCCCTTTCGATTTTCCACGGTCATTCATGGAGATAATAAAGTTCACCCATACAGAGTTGCTTATGCGTGGGTAAGTATAGATTGAAACTGGAGTGGGACCGGTATCCAGAGTTTCTTAATTCTTTGTTTCTTAATTTTCTTTGTATATTAAGATTTACTTTCAAGCTCAAAGAAGTGCTTTACCTGATGGATTTTTTCATATTGCGCAACAGATGGCGCTGTATTAAAATAATGACAAAATATGAATTAAAACTGCCAAATAGCCAGTTGAATAAAATTTGTACTAGATCTGTATTTTTACTTTGTGGAACTACGTTGTTATTAAAATATTTTACACACCTTTTTAGCTTTAAAATAATTTTTATAATTTTTTATATTTTATTTATGGATGGGTAGCTTTATATAAACGAAATACGTTTACGTGAATAACTATAAAAGTAAGAGTCTTCAAATTTGATAAGGATTACTTTCAAAGCAATATCGAACAAAATATTGTCAGGACGCACTCAAAGGTGTAACCACAGCTAGTTAAATTAATTCAAATATGTATAACGTTTATTTTTTTATTATTATATGTGACCCGGTCTATGAAAAAGGAAAAGGTGGCTTATGACTCAAAAACAAAATTTCGAAAAATTAGCTGTTAAAGATAAACAATGCAACAACAACAACAAAAAGTGGAAAATTTTTTTTTTTAGTCATAAGGCACCTTTTCATAGGCCGGGTCACATATATTCAAAAATTTTTTTTAAATGGTCATACCTGTTTACCTAAAAAATTGCAACATATACAACAAACTAAGTATAACTTAGCATATCATATATTACAGAAACAAAAGTTATCTAAGCGTCCTTTCACTTGACACTAAAATAACGATTAAATGCAATTTTTTTTAACAATATTTTCTACTCTTGTCATTTCTTCTACCAAACAAATTTGTTGCCCTCTATTTTTTCTCCATTTAACATTCATATTGGTCATGGTTTCCGAAAAATTTTTTAAAGTGATTTTTTCCTCTTTGTTTTATATGTATTTTGCTTTATTACTAATATTGTGTGTTTGGCTATATATATGTGTGTGTGTGTGTATTTATATACTTACAGTGCATATCCAAGATGAAACTTTTTTCCTTGGGTTTATCTAATTGCGTATTCAATGCCTGGCAAGTGAATACAGAATTTAAATCTGTACGTTGAACTGATGGCCATAATAAACGATTCTCGATAACATCACCGGAATTGTGTTCATATTGGTTGTCGACCAGTAGACCATTTACAAGCCATCGCACTTGTGGCTGAGGGCGTCCTGTATTTTTCCAATTTCGTTGTCAAAATTGTTATTAGATGTTATTGCGGTTGTTTGTTAGCGTAGGACACAGCAACAGCAGCAGCATCAGATTTTTTTTTAAATATTTGGTTTGTAAGAGTGCGATCATAATGAACGATTTTCATGGTTGGCCACAGCAACAGTAGATATTATAGAAATTGGTAAAAGATACAAATAGAAAACGAAAACGAAATATGTTAAAAGTGAAATAGCATAGAAATTTATGTGGGTCTTATTTTTGTTAGCATCACTAATGAAAGTTGTAAAAAAATAAAAATACAAAAACGAAATAAAATTTTTTTCTTGGAAGTTTATTATGTTTATTTCTCCTTCTTCTTTTATTTCTGTGTGCTATTTCTTTTCTCAGGCAAAGTCTATGAGTTCATCAGTGTGGAAGAACCAATCGTTGTGGTCGCGTGTTAGTAAATATTTTGATATTCATGTACATTGTATGAGTATGTGTGATTTTTTTTAATGCTTTTGGGAAATTAAAAGGGAAATTGAATTCTTAAATTAATATGAAAACGTATAGAATGGACATCTGGCCACATATGTATGTATGTATATGAACATATTCAGCATACACACATATGAGAGCCTGAAATCACTCATAGAATATCTTTGGTAAATTTTTTGTTTGTGTATTTTTTTTTTATATAACGACATAAAGAGAATATTATTTTTGTGCCAGCTGCTAAAAACTTACCTCCCACAACACGACAGGTAATAACAATATCATCACCTTCCTGTTTTGGCCCTAATTTTGTACCATTTAGTTGACGACCCCATCTATCTAAAATAATGGGTTGCTCTGGAAGAACTGCAAAATAAAGAGGAAAAGATTTAATATTAATAAAATAAGTATTAAGGAAAATTTAAAGAATTTAACTTTAAACTGTTTATAACAGGAAAAATATTTTTAAGTGAAATAAAAACAAATCAATCAGTTTTTTATTGCAAACCAACTTATAATTTAATTTAAATACAAAACAAATATTGAAAGAAGCATGTCTAGAAATAAATACAATTCAAATACACACATCACAAGGGAAAAATGCATAAAAACAAATCAAAAGGAAATTGTTGGGGTTTAGTTGTAAAGAGAAACTTTTGGTGATATAAAATTTCTAACAATTTTATAAATTTCTAACAATTATATTTACATACGCGGAAAGTCTGAAAATTATTCTTTAATTCACAATTTCTTTTGAAGTTAATTAAATGACGTTCATTCTTAATTTTTTTACTTTAGAATTAAATAAACAACCTGTAAAATTAATTTAATTTAATAGCGTGATATTAAACCCAAATTAATATAAACCTACAAATCGATTATTGTAGGGCAAGCTAGTCTCTAAGGCCCCTTCGCTAAGTGCTTTATGTAGTTCATTAGGAAACCTTTACCCAAATATTAGGTAAACATGAGCATAAAACGTCTTGTTAGACTAATAATGAATTGGTCTCTTTTTTCTTGCACTTGATTTCATGTGTATACAAATATTGTTGTGCTCTTAAATAAAAACATACAATAGCATATGCTCTTCTTCCAACCAATGCAATATTTGTTGTTGTTTGAAATTAAATTTCAGTAGTGAATATTTTGTTTCAATAGTGTCTCTTGATATGAAATACTGTTATAGCAGACAACATGTATGTAAATGTATGATGTTAAAAGCAAGGGTTTGTACTTTGTATTTTAGTTATTTTATATTAATTTGCACGTTGAGTGGTTGAAAATAGAAAACTGTAGTAGCTTGAATTTTTTTAACTTTTATTGATGAATAAAAAAATCTAATTAAATTTTTTCTCTCAAAAATCACAGATTTTACTCTCAAGAAAATTTAAGTAAAATGAACTAGTGAACAATATAAATGCTCAGCATATTTATTGCACTTGATAAAACTGTCCGGTCAAATCAGGTGTACTGATTTTTGCACTACTTGCTCTCTTGTTCTCTGTATTTACTGTTTAGTAATATTCGACTACACATACAATCAATATTTGCGTTTCAAAAACATGCAATACTGTACACTTTTTAACATCTTGCGCTCACGTTTAATATTAGGCAAGATAAAGATACCTTTAAAATGAATTTTTTTATTTATTTTAGGCCTGGTACTCCTATCAGTTTTTCATGGGGAATGCTGTCATAAAAAAATTTTATGAAAAAGTCATAAAAAAATGTTGCTGAAATGTTTCTGGCAACATTTTATCAAAGCTGTGAAATAAAGCAAATGGGCACTATTTCATGAGGAATTTTCCAAACAACAGTTGATCACCTGGCTTTTGTTAACATTTGTAAAACAATGTGGTATACCTAAACGCAATAAAATGGTAAAATTCTTCCAAATCGCGAGATAGACACCACATTTTAAATGTCAAACTTTCCTTGTGAAATAATAAATGTTGCTCAACATTTTTCACAAATTCGAACAGAGTGCTAGGCTTTAGGAATTAAGATTAAGTCAAAGTAATTACGAATTAAGTCAAAACATTTTAACACCAAGTATAAAAATTTCAACAAAACAAAAACAATCGCCCGTAGATTTATATTTTCTGAAGATATTTCTACTCTGATTGGCTTATTGCAACTCTAGTTGTAGTTGTAAGAAATAAAAAGATCTTTAAACAAAAAACAACAATACTATGTTGCTTCTGCGGATGATATTATATAACTGGTAAAAGGCACAAGCTTATACTCGTAACGGTTAGAGGATTCAACCAACACGTTTATGTTCAAAAATATTGTTCCGCAACTCTAGTAATGTCGTTTTACTAGTACTCTTTCCAAGTGGGCGTCGTTATTTTTTCTTTTAGTAAAAACCAAAGTTGGGTTATGATGAAGATTTAAAATAATTCTTGCAAAATAAAAAAACGACTTCAAAACAGATAGAAGGGCATCAATTCTAAACTAACTAAAAATGTAAGAAGTAATCTGTAAGAATTCGATTTTAACCAAATAAGAGATGCGCCAATATTAGAGGGGAAAAAAGTAAAGACTAGGTGAATGTCAAGCTTCACCCTATTACTATTCAAAAGTTAAGGTATTTTCACCAGCATCCGTCTTTTATGGGGACACCATTCAAGCCTCTGCCTATAACGGTTTCAAAGATAGGGTCACATAGATCAAATAACAACACCTATTAGGACACCCTTTAATTTACAAGTTTAAATTAAAGACCTGTTGTTATAGAGGACTTGGCCACAAAGATTCTTTGTAAGTTTCAACTCTCTGTCTATAACGGTTCAAAAGT
Organism: Phasia obesa; assembly: GCA_949628195.1. Taxonomy (NCBI): domain Eukaryota; kingdom Metazoa; phylum Arthropoda; class Insecta; order Diptera; family Tachinidae; genus Phasia; species Phasia obesa. The sequence continues at coordinate 149,707,977 of OX451216.1, forward strand.
TTGGTCATATATATCAAATTACATAAACTATTGCGACATCCTTTACATTATATTCCCAAATATTTATACTTGTTATTAAACCAGAGAAAGTAGTGCACATTCTGCCTAATTTTCAAGTGTTAAACGGTTCAAAAGATAGGGCCATATAGATCAAATTACATAATTTATGGGGACACCCTTTAATTTCTAAATTCGAATTGTATACTTGCTATAGTGAACTTTGCAATACAGTTTCCTCGTAAATTTCAGCTGTCTGTCTATAACAGTTCAAAAGTTCGGCCACATACATGGAATTACATTTACTATTGGGACACCCTTTTATCTCCAAATTAAAATTTTATACTTTTTGTTATAGAGGATTTAGATATACAGGTTATTTGAAAATTTCAGCGGTCTGTGTACACCTGTTCAAAAGTATGGCCATATACATCAAATTAAATGAACTACTGGAGCCCCCTTTAATTTAAAATTTTGAATATTTATACATTTTATTTTAACGGTCATAGTAATCGACATTCTGTCAAATTTTCAAGGGTTTGGCTGTAAGGGTTCAAAAGATAGGCCAATATAGGTCAAGTTACGTCACCTATGGGGACACCCTTTAAATTTTAAATTTATTTTTTTATTATTTTTTTCTGCTGTTGGGAGCTATAGCGACATGCAATTTTTAAAAATTGTAAATTGGTGACCTTTACGGCTCTTAATACACGTAAAAACCATGTATGTTGTATGGGGACACCCTTTAATTTTTATTGTAATGAACTGTTGTTAAAACGGGAACAAACTGAAAGCATAACCTTTCAAATAAAGAAAAAAAATTTTAAAATCGGTTCAGAAATGGCTGAGTTCTGTGGTTACATACATAAAAAAGCAACATTCAGACGAATTGATAACCTTCTTCTTTTTTGAAGTCGGTTAAAAAAGCGGTGCATCCCGTATGAAGAGATGCCATTACCAACGATATAAATGATATTTCCAAAAAATACTATGCCGGAGCTACACATGTTTGAGTACCATGTGTTCCCTTGCATCGTAGCCGTCTACGTGAACAAATCATGAAAGATGAAATTCATTGCTGCGTTCATGAGATAAGGAAAGCTCCATTTGGATTTTAATGCTTAGTAATGATAAAAAAAATTAGCAATGTATGGGTCGTTAGAAAATTTCAGACAATTTAGTTTGAATTTTTCTAACGAGCCATAATTCTTAGTTTTTACGTTTTTTGAAGCGTACACGCAAAGAAAAAACATGGTTGAGGTAACCATAAACTAAAAGCAACATATTATGGTTAAATTATATGGTTGTAGTTAAACCATCTTATTGTTGAACATTATAATATTATGGTTAAATTAAATAAATTATAATATTATGGTTAAAATAAATATTAAATTGTTGAACATTATAACAAAATGAAATGTCTTTTAGAAATTGTTTATTTTTTTCTTTAATTTATTTTGAAACATACATTTTATTATACATATGAATACATACATAAATATAATTTTCAAATAAAACACAAATTTTTTAAGAACTTGAACGGGGCTTCTTTTTCCTATACCAACAACGAAAGCAATATCAACGACGGCGTGAACTTTACGACCAAACACGGAACTAAAATTTCAACCCTCAATATTTTTCCGAATAGCGGAATTTTGTTGTTTATATTCAAACCCAACTTTTTCAAGTGCAATTACTATGGTAAGGAAAGCACCACCAAAAGAATTAGCCTTGCATCTTGTATCCAAATGAGCCTTCTTGTAGTCTTTGTCAGCCCAACGTTGATCATGATGACATTTCAAAAAAAAATATTTATTATTATTAGAATAATTTTAATTTTCCTAATTTTTGTATCAAAATATTTTTTTTTTCTGTTGTCAAACCCGATGATTAATAACAAACAATTTTTGGTTATATTTAAATATATTATTTTTAAATATTTATAAAACTTTGGTTGTAGTTTGAAGTTTATCAAAATTTGTAGAATAAAAACCAACCATATTGAATTTTTTGGATGTAGTAATCATTTAATGATAAAACCATAACCAAAACTTGTTTATCGTGACCAAAGTAATGTTATAAACAATTAAAATTTGTTCGTTGCAACCATACATTGTTACAGAGAACATAATGTGATTCCTGTGACCATACCATAACCATGTTTTTTCTTTGCGTGTAGTAATCAATTCGTGTAATTTTATTCTTCATTAATATTGAGAGATTGTTAAGCTTTAGAGTCATTCATAACGGTGACAGTTGTGTCCATGTTAAAAAATTAATTTATATGTCAGTGTCGATAGCTTAAGTACTGCCGTCGTTTCTATATATAACTTAACAAAAAGTAATTTATTACGTCAAGTTTTGTAGTGAAAATAAAACAATATAATTTTTTTTTTTTTTCAACTTTCCACAGATCCTGGCTGGTTTATTTCCACTTCTAACTTTTAAAAAACAAATAAAAATAGAGAAGTTCATTATTTAGTTGTGTTGATTTATTTCAGACAGTATTTATTTCTAATCCCGTTTCTTGTCATTTTTGTTTTTTATTTTTTTATTTCTATAGCGTAGACTCGTTAAATAAATGCAAAACAACAACAATAGTAGAACTAGGAAGCAAAACAAAAACATAATACTTAGTATTTGATTTTATGATAATTTTTATATGCATACTCCGTGCCAAGGCCCAGTATAAAATTAATACATGTACATGTATATTTTCACACACAAACACATACACCCGCAAACAAATAGATGGTAAACCCAATTGGTCATATCTTAAGGATTTCTTTGATAGACGATACCATACAGATCAAAGAAAAAAATTGTAATTTTGATACAAGTGTTCTTTAGTGCCTAGATAGACCGATTGGTAGAGCACTAAGCCAAAAACTGGGTGTTAAAAGCGAGAAAAGTTTCGCAGGTAGTGTTGTTTTAAAACCAAAAAAGTTCTATACTGAAAGAGCAACAATAACGATTAAATTTTCGCTCACGATAGAAGACAACGTGCTATATAATGTTACTCAATTTGAATTTGTAAAAGTATTTTATTATTTATACCTTCAAGGCCTGAATCGAAGCGGGTTTGTCTGCATAAACTTTAGAATTGACATATCCCCACAGAAAAAGTCCAACGGTGTGATATCACACGATCTTGGTGGCCAATCAACCGGCCCAAAACGTGAAATTACCGAAATGTTCTATCAATAAAACCTAATGTTGCCGAGATCACGATCTTCAATTTCAGGCAACAAATAGTCGGTTACATGGCACGATAACGGTCGCCATTGACGGTTACGTTCGCACTGGCATCATTTTTAAAGAAATATGGACCGATGACTCCACCGGCCTACACACCACACCAAACCGTTGTTTTTTTTCTGGATGAAGTGGCAGCTCTTAAATCTCTTCAGGTTACTCTTAGTCCCAAATGCGGCAATTTTGTTTGTTTACATACCCATTGAGCCAGAACTGGGTCTCATCACTAAAAAAAAGAAACACGAAAACACATTCCCCACAGAACGCGAATTTTGTTCGGGCATAAGTCTTTCCATTATGAAATGCCAAACATAAATCAACAAAAATAACATCACATCATAGTACGACTCACACGTGATCTGTCAAAACAAGGCTACTGAACAAAGTATCTCTTCTTGAATCATCCATTATATTCGAATCGAAAAATTATTTATTTTCAGTTTTCCGATTATGCCCAAAATTAATACTCTGCTCTTCATCTCCACATACCAAAGGCACATACTAAATTTCATTTTAATAAGTCATGTGGTATCACCTTTAGAGCGTTCACAAGATTTGGGAGTAAGGAAACTAACCCTTGCCTCTCCCGATTATGGTCAAAAACTATACAGGTCTTCATCTCCATATACCAAAGGCACGTACTAAATTTCATTTTGATATGCGAAACGGTCAGGAGACCACAAAACGTATAAATTCGTCGAAATCCCTCGATTTTTTCACAATTACTATACTTTACCTTACGTACGGTAAAGTAAAAATAATACAAAACCTTGTATTTTTAAATAAAATAAGACGTTTAAAACGTTATAATATCGAATGCTATATTTATATTGTTTATTTTTTAGTGGCATCTAACTGAAGAGATAACTGACAATGTTCCGAATAAAAGCAGAATAAACCAAGATTGACAACATTGGATGGCCGTAAAGACCGATACCAAATATTGGGTCATAAAGCTACTGTAAATCTTTTAAGTGATATATGTATATCTTGCTCATTCTAGGAATCCGTTGAAGAACCATTTAACATTCGGTAAACAGCAGTTCCTTTAAACCAAGTATCTGTGGATACGCCCTTTACCTATTATTATGACGAAATAACTGCCGGAATTTAAGCGCAGAATACATAGAAAACTTATTACTGCTAACACTTAATACAACACTTATTGATAAATTGACTATTAAATTGCAAATATCGTTTTATTTATGATTTTATAATATTATTAAAAAAAACCCAATACTCGTATCTCTTAAAAGAAACTTAAATTTTTCAATTAAAATATTTTTGGAATTTAAAAACAGAAAATTACATATAAAACGTTTTTTGTGAACTTAAATTGTTTTATTCACAAGACCCTGTTATCATGTTATAGGGTTTATCGTCAACTTATTTTACAATAGTTTATGTTTGTTGTTGGTAATTTGCTTTGAAAAATTTGTCATAAATATACAATTTCATTTCATGTGTTTTGACCATACCTGGGACTTAGTTTTTTATTTGAATAAATTATGAAAATCTTCGTAATATGTAATCATCGGTGTCTTTATTTTATTTTATATTTAATGTTTTATATTTAGAGTGCTTTTACCCCGCAAATTTATTCAATCTATATTAAAATTACAAATTGTGTAAAAATTATTTTTTACAATATTTGTAATTGCTACTTCCCATGCATGACTCAATTTAATTTTATTATTCAAAACAACGTTGCCATTGCTAAAAGTTTTTATTCTACCACTTTTTTAATCTACTATAATCTTTTACAACAAATTTGCAATTAGTAAAAGTATGATTTTATTATAAAAAATGAAAAGTAAAATTGTAAAGGTTACAAAATATTTAAACTAGGAACAATTCAGTCAAACTTTCTGTAGAAAATACTATGGAAGATGTTATTATTTGTAAAATATTGCCATCTTCACACATAAAATCAAATTTAGAATAATTTTGGTTAGTTAATAATACAATACAAGGTTTAATATTTTTAATTTCATTCTAAAACTTCTTCGAATTAAAATTTTTATCAATGTATATTTCGAATATTAAGCCAAAAGACATTTATTGGCAATTTTTAATTTTTCAATCAATTTCAGAATTGTTACCAATAACCAAATTATTTTTTATTAAATTATTCAAATTGGTTAAGAGTAGAATTTATTTTTGAATATAAATATTGTAAACATTTACTTTCTGACTTTAATTCATTGGTGAGATTAATTATCTGACCTGAAATATACAAATATCTCCTCCGGCGAACTCGAAGATTCTTATCAGTTAAGTTTTTAAATAAATAGTAGATTTTACCATTAAAACTATTTCAAAAGTAATATATTTTCTCAATCTTACCAAAATTAGCTATAGCCTACCATTCTAAAAATCTCAAAAATATCTACCAAATTTGAGGGAAAAAATCCAAAAATGGTAACTTTGGTTCTGAAAATATTTATTATATTTTGAGTATTATTATTTTTTGTAAAAACGCTACAATCAAGGTATATTTATTTTACTAGGTAGTGGTATCCCTACAACAAATACAACAATACAAGAACAACATGGCATTTTGTTGCTGCTTTGTAGTTCGAAATGTCAGAAAACATTTAAGAAAATTGAGAAGGCGTCTATGTGTTTTATTGCTTTCTCACTTCTACACTATTATAAAAAAATATTTTATATTTTACGCATATGTTTTTTTATGTTTAATGACAAATTAAAACTTCAAATTTTAGGTTTTCAGTTTTTTATTTCTGATGCCTGGTTAATGTGCCAACAACTTCAGGTTTATAGCACTAACCAATATCGCCAACAAACTCTAAAAAATATCTCTAATTTATTCAATAACATTAACTTCATTGTTTTTGAAAACAATTTACAAATTGAAAAATGTCCTATATCATTAGTTTAAAAAACTTCTCTAATTTACAACAATTTGACTAACTGGGAAATGATTTAATGTTAGTGAACATACACTCACATGCATTGTCACGCATAAATAAGCAAACAATCAAGCAGAGCTAAATGATAAAATAAAACACATACAATCAAAGTACAACAAACACATTAAATGTCGTTGTTGTTGATTGCTATCCACATAATCTTATTTATCTTATTTATCGTTTCGGATAATAAGAACAAAAGTTGGTCTTCCTGTTGTAGCATATACTGACCTAGCGGTGCTAATTTCCTTAAATTCCCTATCCAAATTAAAAAAAAAAATGAAAAGTTTTTTTTATTTTTTATGTGTAAAATCAGAGCGGAAGCAGGAAGCAGGCTGAACATTCTCACACATTGTGTGACATTTTTTATTTTCAGAGCAGTTACTATTAATTTAGGGGGATATGAAAGCAGAACACTTTCTTAATTGATCCCTTTTCGAACCTCTCTCGTCCTCATTACTCTTGATTTCCAACTGCTGGCTAGTAACTGTCAGCCTCATCATGGAAACTCTAGTAATTGCTAGTATTTGTCCAGTTGTTTAGTTGCCCTATAGCATTTACATTTAACAAGTTTCTGCCTGTGGTTCTAAGTCTTATGAGGGCCGTACTGGACATTCACATATAACGTGACACAGTCTGCAAGTATGAGTTTCTTCTTTACAAAATGATACTTTAAGTTTCTATAAGCAGCTTAAAGTACTTATATTATACTAGCTGTGCCCGCCACGTCGTAGGCGTCCTGATAATATTTTGTTCGATTTTGCTTTGAAAGTATTCCACACCTATTGTAAGACTTACTTATATAGAGTAGCACCTATAAGAGAAAAATGCAACTAAACTAAGAAGAAACTAACAATAACAGAATTTTATAGCCACATTCAAGTCGTAGTATTCTTACCAAATTTTACAAATTAACTCTAAATAAAAAACATAATGTAATCACATAATAACCTGAGTATGTATTTTACAAAATAACCGAATTATACAAGACGTACGCGACTTAAAACAAATACAAATTTTATTCAATTGGCTAATTGGCAGCAAGTAGTTCATATGTTTTTAGCGCCATCTGTATTGAAATATTAAAAACTAAAGGTGCCGTGCCGTACTAAGTAGTTAAAACGATGTGTGTTTTAAAATATACAACTATCAAAAATTAAAGGTGTCGTGCTGTACTAAGCAGTACTTAGTTCCTCCTTAAGATATGCTACTTATCAGTTTATGTATTTTTTTACTTTATAAAAAATAAAGTATTCATATCCGGTTAGTTCAATTGCGTACTTTCACTGGTTTTTCTCCACTTTCTCTTGGAAATAAAATATTTTTGCGGAAAAAAAGTATCATATATTAGAACCAGGATACTTAGGTACCTCCTCACAAAATTTTGTTAAAATCCATCCAGTAGATTTTACGTAATGCGAACGTAAATGAAAAGCAGACAGACAGACAGACGGAAATTAGTTACTACTTTATTTTATATATAGATATATAGTTATGAGCACCTTACTGGCCTTCCAGCCAAGAAGCACTTTTAGCACCATACGAGCCTGTCTACATGTAGTAGCCTCCCCTCTCCTTTAAAGGTTTAATTAGTTCTTCAACGTAGCTACTTTCAATGGAACATTACTCCCTTTAACTGTCTTGTTTTTTGGCACCATACGAGCCTGTCTACCTGTAGTAGTCTCTCTTCACCTTTTAAGATATCATGAGTTCTTCAGCGTAGTTACTTTCAAGGGAACATTGCTCCCTTTAACTGTCAGCTATTATCGACTGGTAATTTCGGTCGAATGTTGAACAACCTTCATCTACTACATCTTTTAACTACAAATAATTTTACTGCAATTAAAAAACAAATGTCGTACTTAACAAAGGTCCAAATTGTTTGTTAAAACTTCGTTACAAATTAATTGGTAAACCCAAAAATCAAAATACAATGAAACAAATCATTAACAGGGATAACAACATTCATTTCAATTATTTGAAAAATAAAATTAACGAAACATTTATATTCAACAGCTTGCTGTAACTTCTTACATGAGCTCTTTACTCGTTAACCAGGTCGATTTTATACGACCTGATGGCGTTTGGCCAAAACTGTTATGCTACATTTACACTCGTAAGGGTACTTTGAAAATTCTACTTCTAGTAATTTAAACATCGTATTCTAATCACATTTTGTATATTTTCATTTTCATGAATTGACATATACAAAGCACAAAATCTTGACAACATTAATTTAAATCTATTTAAAATTCGTTAGATTTTTCTTTTATTGTATCTTTTGGTGTTAAGGATAAGGACAGAGGAAAGAAAATATAAACCCAAAGAGAAAAAAAAAATCAACAGAATTTTGTTAAAAAATATTTTAAAAAGATGTGCGATGGCAGAAAACGACGTTAAAGAAAGAATCATGGAACTGTTAAGGTCAAATGATATTTAATATCAAAACAATGTTGTCGACAGGTTTTGGATTTCAAAGTTTCTTTAAAATCAGCGAAAAGGTTATGTATAAAAGGCATTTACTTTAGCTTTAATTAGAAAGTTTGGAGCTGAGCAGTTTAGGATGTTTGCATTGTGATTTTTTATCGTTATTAAAAGGACAGAGAAAGTTAAGTATTTTACAGTGCTCCATCTTGCCGTTAAATATTCACCCTCTTTTATTTATCAACACAGAAAAAAAAAATTCACCAATTAAAGGCTTTAATTTTAATCGCGCACAAACAGGAGGAATGAGTGGTTCAATCCAGAAATGAAAAGTTGAAAAGTGCTATCCTCAAAAGGGATAAACTTTTTGTTTGCTAGGTGGAAACGTTACACGACAAATGATTTTCATGAGGAATACTGTAATGCAAGAAGGCTGGTAAATCGCACAATAAAGAGCGCTAAAACTGCTTATTATTCCAGAATCTTCAGTTCTTGTTTTGACTGTAAAAAGAATTGGAAAAATATACGTCAGATGGGCATTGGTAAATCTAAATCACCGGAGGAACCTAGAGTTGATGTTGAAGTTTTAAACAACAAATTTGTCACTCTTCCACTAGTACAAATGAATAATAACTACTACCACTACAACACTGGTATCCCTGCAACGTCTAGTTTATATAGTTTTGAATGTGTTACTGAAGATGATGTTTTCTCTTGCTGTCTGGATATCAAATCAAATGCTGTTGGTTTTAACAATATCCAACCGAAATTTCTTAAACTTATCCTACCAGTTATGATTACTTATATTACTTACCACATTTTTAATAATATTATCACAAAAAGCAGCTTTCCTGAGAACTGGAAGTATGCTAAAATAATACCTATACCTAAAGCTAATGACGATTTTTGCCCAATTTCAATTCTACCATACCTTTCTAAAGTATTTTAAAGACTTTTGCATAAGCAGATATACAAATATATTATTGATTATAGCTTAATAACTGATCGACAATCTGGTTATTGATGTTTCTGAGGAATTATGAAATAATATTGATATCGGTCATGTTTCATTGCTTGTTCTTCTGAATCATTCGAAAACCTTCGATATGGTTGATCATGAGATTCTCTGCAAAAAGCTTGATTGTTTTTTTAACTTCTCAACTTCTTCAGTACGTCTAATACGCTCATATCTTACGAATCGTCAACAGTCTGTATTTGCAAACAACATCACATCTCGATCGATCCAAGTTACAAAAGGTGTTCCCCAAGGTTCCATACTAAGACCATTACTTTTCACTATTTATATAAATGATTTATCCAAACAGTTATTGCATTGCAATATACACATCTATGCTGATGATATTCAAATTTATAAAGGGTGTTTTTTATAGAGGTATAGAACTTTAAGTTGGCATTACTTTTCAAGATGGCGACCGATTTAACAGCTGTCAAGTGATTTATTCTCAGTTTGGTTTGGCAATTTATCATGAATAGACTCATGCCTGAACAACGCTTGCAAATAATGCCCAAAACGAGATTACCGTTGTTCCCGATTTTCATAAGCGAATTTTGTTTAGCGATTAAGCGCACTTCTGGTTGAATGGCTGCGTCAACAAACAAAACTGCCGCATTTGCAGTAAAGGTATGACGAAACACCGTTACATCCAGAAAAACTGACTGTTTGGTGGGCTTTATGGGGTGGTGGAATCATTGGTCCGTACTTTTTCAAAAACGATGGTGGCCAGAACGTTACAGTCAATGGTGATCGGTATAGAGCCATGATTACTAACTTTTTCATTCCTGAATTAAATAACCATGATGTCCAGGAGATGTGGTTTCAACAAGACGGCGCAACATGTCACACAGCTCGTGCCATAATAGATTTATTGAGAGACACGTTTGGTGACCGCCTAATTTCACGTTTTGGACCTGTGAACTGGCCTCCAAGATCTTGTGATTTAACACCGCTAGACTACTTTCTATGGGGCTATGTAAAGTCATTGGTCTATGCGGATAAGCCATAAACGCTTGACCATTGGAATACAACATTCGCCGTGTTATTGCCGATAAACGGCCACAAATGTTGGAAAAAGTCATCGAAAATTGGACGTCCAGATTGGACTACATCCGCGCCAGCCCTGGCATTCATATGCCAGAAATCATGTGTAAAATGTAATGCCACAAGATTATCTTTCGGATAAATAAAATTCAAGTCAATCGAATAATCCATCGTTGTTTTATTGCAACTTAAAGTTCTATACCTCTATAAAAAACACCCAGGATAAGTGCTACTGATAAATAGTTATATTGACGATTGTGTGAGTAAACTGAACCTTGATCTTGAACGTATACATGAATGGGCAACAGCAAATGTACACTCTGTATTAATCCAAGCAAGTCAAAATGCTTTGTTATTAACAGGAAATCATCTAAATTAAGTTTCTCTCCGGAAGTAGTATTGAACAACCAAAGAATTGATAACGTAAAAAAAGCGAAGAATCTTGGCTTAATATTTAACAACACCCTAACCTGCAATGACCAAATTAATGCAGCTTCTGGAAAAGTATATTCTATTTTGCAAACATTGTGGAAAACACAAAACTTCACACCCTTGAGGTATACCTGTTGCAAAGACGTATATAATGCCAACCCTGCTTAACGGTTGTGAAATATTTGGAAATAGTGATTCCACGAGCATCAGAAAGTTCGAAACTACCTTTAATGCTATAATTAGATATGTGCATGGCTTAAAGAGATTTGACCATTTAACCAACCAAACTCAGATAAAGGGAAGCGTGGAACAAACGTGATGCAGGATCAATCATCGTATGGGCGGTATTTTTTATCAATATCTATCAAGCTATATGACTTGAAACAGCTAAAAAAAAGGCCATATTAGTTGAATGGGTCAATATCGATGTGTCTGCTCTGAAAAAAGTGGTGGAGTCAATTCCCGGTAGTGTCAAATTGGTCAGGATACGCAAGGGTAACACAACCTCTTTTAACATATATAAAACTTTTATTTTGTAACTAAAATAATATTTTAAATTTTATTTTAAATTACTCGTATAAATATATTACATGGAGATGTAAAGAAATGATTTTTTCAGGTTAAAAAAAAAAAATAGTTTAATAACATTTCAAGGTCCTTTTTTCAATAGCCTTTTTTGACAAATCACGTGTGAGTCGTGTCATGCTGTCATGTTATTTTTGTTTAGTATTGTTTGGCATTTCATAATAGAAAGACTTACGCCTGAATCGCTTCGCTCTATGGGCTCTTGAAAAGTTCCGACGTTTTCGAGGCAAATTTTGTTTAGCGATTATGCCCTTTTCTGGCTCAATGGGTATACAAACAAACAAAATTGCCGCATTTGGGACGAAGAGCAACCTGAAGAGATTCAAGAGCTGCCACTTCATCCAGAAAAAACAACGGTTTGGTGTGATTTGTAGGCAAATAGAATCATCGGTCCTTTTTTTTAATGATAAAGGTGCGAACATAACCGTCAATAGCGACCGTTATCGTGCCATGATAACCGACGATTTGATGCCTGAAATTGAAGCTCGTGATCTCGGCGACATTTGGTTTCAGCAGGACGGTGCCACTTCCCACACAGTGCATCAATCAATGGATTTATTGAGAGAACATTTCGGTGAGCACATTATTTCACGTTTTGGGCCAGTCGATTGGCCACCAAGATCGTGTGATATCACACCGTTAGACTTTTTCCTGTGGGGGTATGTAAAGTCTTAAGTTGATGCGGAAAAACCCGCTTCGATTCAGGCGTTGGAGGAAAACATCACGCGTGTCATTCGCCAGTTACCAGGCAAAATGCTCGAAAGAGTCATCGAAAATTGGTCTCAAATGATGGACCATCTGCGACGTAGCAACGGTCAACATTTGATAGACATAATCTTCAAAAAATAAATACCAGAGAATGTTCTCTCAAATGATAATAAATATTCTCCATTAAATTTGAATTTTCTGTGTTTTTTTCCTTAAAAAATTAGAGAACCTCGAAATGGATCACCCCTTATAATTTTGTTGTTTTAATTTTATTTATTTTCGATTTTCCATTGTTTCTTTTAACTCAAATTAAAGTGGAAGCATTGTCCGCGTAATTATTTGACTGGGGTATGAAGACGATTATTTTGACAGCTACATGGCTACAAGGCTATAGCTAACTGAAGCATTAAACACATAGACAACAGCGGCTACACCGCTACACGACTACAAATTCCGTGGGCTACAATCGTATCCGTGTAGTCAGCTACTGAATTATGTTGAAGACGACAGCTACATACTTCAAAACTATGAAAATATTGTAGAAATGCATATTTAACTTACTTTTACTTTTTCAGAAAATACTTTCATCATATCAAAACAAATAATATATTTGCTCAAACCTTTTGATTGTAAATAAATTTGTTTTTTTTATTTTTGTGACATTTTCTTCTGTTGAATAAAATAAAATTGTCTCAAACAAATAATCGCCTTAATATAAACGTGTGTATTTTAGTTTTGACAGGTTGTAGTCGGTATCCTGCTGTCATCTATGTGTTTAATGCTTTAGGCTAATTTCTATTTTCCTGTGTGACAATTTTATTTCATTCAACAGAGGAAAATATCACAAATTGAAAATTATAAATTTATTTACAATCAAGAGGTTTTAAGAAAATAAATTTATTTGTTTTGACACACAGGATAAAAATATTTTTTGAAAAGGTTAAAAGTTAAAGTTAATATATGTATCTCTACACTGTCGTCTTCCAAATAACAAAACAAAATTTTTAAATTTGGGCAATAACAAAAAGCAATAAATACCATATATTTTACAAGTTTATCACATTTTAAAAATATAATAAATAGAATCATACTTCGCTACAATTTGCATCAACAATTTTAAACGAAACTATGATGAATATCAAAAAAACACATTGTTATCGCCAGCACGTTTCGTTTCGTTTTATATTATTATTTTTTTTGTATAAAAAATTCGTTACCAGATTATTAAAGTTTTTCGAACACTTACTTTAAATTTGATCAGCAATGTAAATTATTTCTTTTTGTTTTAGTAAATTTTATAAAAAAGTTGTTTTAAAGTTTGAACAACTTTTTCTTATTTTTATTTTTATTCAATACTAGCTGTGACCGCCACTTCGTCAGCGTCCTTCAATATTTTGCTCGATTTTGCTTTCAAAGCAATCCACACCAAAGACCCTTACGATTTTAGTTTTTTTTTTTTAAAGAGATGTAAAACTCAGGCAATTAAAGCCTACATTAACTGCGTTACCAGCGCTTCTGTTGTCCTTTAGGTGAATTAGTTTGAAGCTAGCATAGCCAGTTTATAATTATTTTACTTCGACGGCGATTTAGTGCTAAGTGGTAATACCAGCGTTTTTAGTTCCGCCTTAAGATTTGCTACGTATCAGTTTATGTATTTTTTCACTTTATAAAAAGTAAAGTATTCATATCCGGTTAGTTCAACTGCATAATTGCACTGGCTTTTTCATCACTTTCTAAGATATTTTTGCCGAAAAACAGTATCCTATATTGGGACCAGTATACTTAGGTACCTCCTAAGAAAATTTTGTTAAAATCCATCCATTAGTTTTTACGTGATGTGAACGTTAACAAAAGCAGACAGACAGACAGAAAGACGAATATGAGTGACTATTTTATTAAATGTATAGATTTCTGGCATATATCCGCCGTGGCTATGGATAACGAGGTCCATTCGGTCAATAAAATTTTTAATAATTTTTGCAATAAATCTAGACGTATGGCGCCAATGGTGTCTTGAATATTACCTTTCCATGCTTTAAGATTTGCTAGTTTGTCGGCATAAACCAATGACTTATAATAGCGCCCTACATAGTAATCCAAGGGCGCTTAATCGCACGAAGGACGGGGGCCAGTGAACAGTACTACTTTTGGAAATAAAGTTGTCACTATTGATTTCGCAATAAATGGATTGATTAGCACGCTATCTGGTAGGTTCCGCTACCTTGTTGGAGCCTAATGTCGATGATGTTTAGCTGATTCATTTTTAAAAAGAAAAAATTAGTCAACATAGCTCGATAGTGCTGGCCATTCAACGTAACGACAGCTCTTTGTTTATTTCAAAAGAAATAAGAAATGATGATTGAGCCAGCGGGTAAACCGCACCAAACTGTCGATTTTAAGAGACGTAATGGGCCCTATACGCTCCTTATAAGGACAACAGGAATTAATATAATGGTGATCCTTAAGGTTTGGCTTCACTCCAACTACAGCAATTTTGCTTATTGACGTAACAATGAGCTTCATCCCTAAACACAAGTCTTCAATATTCGTATAAGCGCTCATCTTAGCCCAGTTTCAAATGAGCACAATCAGCAAGAATGCTACGCAAGCGATGGTCGTTTGGTTTCAATTCTTGCACAAGCTATATTTTATAAGAACGTAAGAGAAATCCTTACGTAAAATGTTCCATGTAGTCGAGTGACTGAGGCCGACAGGTCGAGAACGAACGAACGACGAATTTGTCTTGTTCTGGCGTTAAATGATTCACTATGACTTGACCAAACCTTACTGAACTGAAATGTGAAAACAATTTAACAATTTAATTAAGCCATAAATGGATCACCATTATATTTATTTCTGTTGTTCTTATAAGGAGCGTATAGGGCCCATTACGTCTCTTAAAATCGATCAACGGTTTTTATTTCTTTTGAAATAAGCAATGAGCTGTCGTTCCGGTAAATGGGGAGCTCTATCGACCTATGTTGACTAAATTTTTCTTTTTAAAAATTAATCAGCTAAATAAACATCATCGACATTAGGCTCTACCAAGATATCGCAACTTTCCATATAGCGTGCTAACCAATCCATTTATTGCAAAATCACTAGTGACAACTTTATTTCGAATATTTTGCGTCATTTGTATTGGTACAGCTACAACAGAATTCAGTAAACTATTTTTTTCCCATTGAAATAAACGGTGCAAGGTATATTGCGATTTGAAATGTAAAACAGGATCAAAATCATGTGGAATCCCTGCTGTGGCCTGACAATAACTAAACCAAATTTTCATCGCAGCTGTTATATCGGATCAAAAAGCCTCAGATGATGATAAAATGCTATACGTTTTATCCCCCCCGGGGGTACAAACTGCCACTACAGCATTTTCAAAAGCTTTGACGAAGTGCGCTCGGGAAAAATGGGGTCACCAGACGCCACAGTTGCGGGAAGCTTAATCTAGAACAACAGTTTTGTTTTATTATTGGTTCTTTTCGAAGCTGGACCATTGTGCAAGCAACTGGTACCACGAGTAGCCCTAAAGCCCCTCCTCTCTTTAGCCGGTTGTTGGTGAGGTTCTCTTCGGGGGTTCACGTGGTGGCAGAGCACGTGGTGGTAAGAACACCCTAATATAAGGGCCAACACGGCTAGGCGCTAACGTTAATCTTGATCACATCATCATACGCCATATTTCACTGAAAACAGTTTTATTTATTGTATAATACCATACACTTGCGTAGGGTTCTTATATTCTATATTGATCGAACAAAGTGCAGTTTTCAAGTTGATTCATTCTAAGTTGTTATTTTATTGTTTTAAAAATTTTTATTTTTCTCTTTTTCTTTTCAAAAAAGCATATAACATTTTTTTAATGATGTTTACATATACAGATGCAAACGAAAATACACATATAGATATGCAAATATGTATGTATAAATACATAGATTCCAACATACAAACCCTGTTGTTTGCATGAATAATCCTTGTATCTTGTTAAATAAACAAATTGTAAAATACATGACATTGTTGCGTTATTACTCGCAATGCATGTGGATTATTAAAATAAATTGAATCAAAAATGAACATCGGAAAAGAAAAAATTCAAGTTAAAAAAAACTTTTGGCTTTTTTATTGTAAAGATACTTACTTATGACTGATAAATTGAAACGGAAGCTTTGTGTTTGACTTGTACGAAAGTCAATGCGACAACGATAGATGCCTTGATCGTGACGTTTGATATCCTGCAAATAGAGGTAAAGAAAAAAAATTATGCATTAGAGAAATATTTATATTATTCAGTTTAAAATTTAAATTTCTATTTTGGGGAATTCAGTTAATTCAAATTTTTGGTGTTTGAGAACGACAAATAATGCTAAAGCGTACAGTTGAGAGCTAACAAGACTCTTGATCCCTAGACAATGGTTAAGGAAAAGAAATGGAAACTTAAAATATAATGTGATATGAAAGATGAGAAAGATAAGGTTAACTATCAGACAAATGTTAAATAAACTTTTCACGGGAAATCTTAGCCTTAGTCAAGGCTGAAATTACTCAGAAACTATTTATAGGAAAGTCTGGACAACCAGATTATTAACTAAAAAACGTAAGGCTATTAAAGAGAGTTACTGTTTTTGTATCATCACAGAGGTTATTGTTTTCACCCAGAGGTGAGACCAACGTAAAGTGTTAAGGCAGCACGGCAGGCACTGACGTAAATCTGTATCACACATCTGTGTCACTGATGATCACATTTTTTTATATTTTCCTGTTAGTGACTAGTACTTGGTATATTTCTATGAACTATTTTATTTGAGTTGTTATATGTTTCATATTGGCAGGCCGTACACAAAGTGTATATGCCCACACACGTTGTGTGCGTCCTGATTTTATTCGATTTTGCTTGAAAGTAAATCGTACTTTAACTGCTTTTCTCCTATTTCTCTTAGAAATAAAATATTTTTGTGAAAAAAATTTACCCTATGTTTTAATCAGGATGCTAAGGTACCTCCTCATGAAATTTTATATAAATCCATCAAGTAGTTTTTACGTGATGCGAACACGTAAAAACTACTTGAAAAAAAGTATCTGTCATATGTATAGATGTTTAGCTTATTTTATGTTAAGTAAATAATGTAATCGCAATTGTGACTTTTTTCCATATTTTTTTTTTCATTTTTCGCTTAGAAATAAATTTACCATGTAAAACGGGGTATATGTGTATCTAAAAAGTGAAAAGAAGCTAAATTTCTTTTCTTTTCCTTATTTCCAAATATTTAATGTTTATTAATGCATTAAGTTGTTAGTTTGGTTGCTTTTGCTGTTGTTGTTGTTTACAATACAACATTTAATTCCTTCAACATTCAACATTCACCATATCAACTTCTTTAATTTGCCAACGCACGCGAATACTTATTAATAGGTTTGCATGTTTACAGGTAACTTGATTTACTTCTTTGTTTTCAAATCATTCATATTTGAATAATACCCTGTTCTGTCGAAATTCGTAGTTCCTTTAAATAAAACATTGTAACACAACCTTAAGCCGTTAAGTATTTATTTGGATTTTTTTCTTCTACGTTCGTGTTGTGTTACATTTTTCCGATCAAAATGAAAAACAATTTTCTTATTTCTTTGTTCAACTCTATTTTAATAGAAACATAAATAATCTTAAATGTTAGAAAAATGACAGGAATAGGGAATGATTTGCAATATGGATTTGGAATGAATGATATGCCCAAAAAAAATTAGGTAAAAGGTGTCAAATTGGATTTTTGAGAATTCAAAATTTTTTAGTGTCTTAATGTTAAGTCTGGTGAAATATATTTCCAAAAAAAGAAAACGTTTTATTGTTTTAAGATATATTACTGACATTTATAATGTCATGCAAAATTGCCCAGATCAGCTTAATATGGCCACTTTACAAAATTTTATTGTCATATTTATCTTAAGCACGATAGAACTTCAAATTGTCAACGCTTTCAAACAGATTTTATTATGATTTTGATTTTTTTGTGAACAATGTTGCTAAAGTCTTTTATTCTACCAATTTTTTTCTTAATCTACCATTATTTTTAGAAACCAACAACATTGCAAAATCATCCACATGTAATTAGTATAAGTATGGCTTTATCAATACATATAAAAAAACTGTACAGGACCATTTTTGTACGTGAAATTTTTTTTCAGAAATTTTGTAGTAGTTTTGGTGTAGTTAGCAATCGAAATGGAATACAAACAGCAATATTTAGAATTTTTGTCTCTCTGTCCGTCTGTCTGTGTTCGCATCACGTAAAAACTACTGAATGCATTATAATACAATTTTGTACGTCAATTATACGTTGCATTAGGAATAAGAATATAAATTTGTAGGAGTATTTTATGTAGTGAATGCAAAAGACAAGTGAAAAACCGATGAATTCCAAGCGTAGTCTCAACTCTGAAGATGTTGCGGCATTATTAAAGACCCAACTGCAACAGATAATTATATCGAAAAAAGAATTGACAGAAGCCTAGAATATTACACTTACAGTTTGTGGTAAAATATAAATTACATATGTAAACAATTTTTCACATCGACCCGGCTTTCGAAGAACATTCTCGAGAAAAGGGAAAGAGAACATAAATTTGTAGGAGTATTTTATTATTATTATTATTTTATTGCAAACGTTGCCAAAGAAGCGTATAATACCTACATATGCATCTAATAAAAGTATGCAAAGGTTGTATTATTTTTATTTTTAACCGACTTCAAAAAAAGAAAGAGGTTATCTATTCGTCTGAATGTTGCTTTTTTTTATGTTTGTGCCCGCATAACTCAGTCATTTCTGAACCGATTTTAAAAATTTTTTCTTTATTAGAAAGGAAATGCTTACAGATTGGTCCCATTTTAAAAGAAGTTCAGAATTTTTAAAATTAAAGGGTGTCCCCATACAACATACGTGTTTTTTACGTGTATTATGAACCGTAAAGGGCACTCTTTTAAAATTTTAAAAAACTGGATATCACTATAGCTGCCAATAACAGAAATTAATAAAAAAATAAACTTAAAATTAAAGGGTGTCCCCATATGTGACGTCAATTTAAATATATGAACCATTTGAACCATTGTAGACAATCACTTGAAAATTGGACAAAATGTCCAATATTTATAATCCGAAATTAAATATTTATAATTAGAAGTTAAAGGGTGTCCCAATAGTTGATGTATATTGCAAAACATTTGAACCGTAACAGAGATACATTTGACATTTACAAAGAACCTGTTTATCTAAGTCCTTTATAACATCAAGTATATAATTTAAACTAGAGGGTGCCCCATAATTGATAAAATTTTACCTATCTAGCCCTATCTTTTGAACCGTTATAGACAAACACTTGAAAATTGGACAGAATCTCCCCTACTATGTCCCGTATAATAACATTTATAAATATTTAAATTTATAAAGGGTGTCTCAATAGTTGATGTAAATTGATGCATATGGCCAAACTTTTGGCCATACGCATCTGTTCTTTAAAATAAGTGTTTAATTTAAAATTTTACATTAATGGGTGTCCCCTAGGTGATATTGTTTACCCTATATGGCCATATCTTTGGAACCGTTACTTTTTATTACTGTGTCAGTAATAATAAGTGTAAAAAAATAAAGGGTGTCCTCATATCTGAGGTAATTTGTCGTATATGGCTTTATCTGCTGAACCGTTATGGATAGACATTTGAATCTACAGATCGTATATTACTATGTCCGTTAGAGTAACAAGTATAAAAGAATTTGATTTGAGTACTATTTCTTACAGATTACTTCCTTTTAAATTTTTAGTTAAGAATTGATGAACAAATATTTGTTTTGTAGTCGGTTTTTTTTGCAAGAATTATTTATTTCAATGTAGGGGGAATATCATAGTGATCTGCTTCACTTCCTTAACGGGTCCACTTTTCGAACCTCTTCCGTCCTCTATGATTATAGACAATAGAAATGTTATTACGGCAACATTAACCTCATAGAGGTCACATACTACAACAAGCCTTTAATCTTGACTTTAGTGATTTCAGACTGTCGACTGGTCGGCCATCTTTCTCAGCACGCAGTCTCTGGTAATTGCTAGCATTTCTTCAAGGCTTATATCGCCATGGCATTTTTCAAGAGTCTACCTGTGGTCCTAAGTCTTATGCTAGCCAGTGTCACACATTCACACACAATGTGCGCTACCGTCTCAGCCTCTTACAGACACAGTGTGCAAGTATCATCTTCTTCGATTTTCTTCTAGGCTAGATAATAACGGTTCCGCCAAATAACTTTTTTTTTTAAAAGGTTATAAAAAAAACTACTGAATATTTTCTCAAATTTCTATTTTTATTTGAAAGTACAATCCTTCCGGTTAATAATGGAAAATAATTTCATTAAAATTGATGCCTCGGCTGGCCATGCAGTAGCCTACACGATCGGCCTAATTTTTAAGCACATTATCTATTGTGTGCAGCTGTATGGCTTCACGAATATTGTCCTTTAAAGCGTCAATTGTGTCAACGGTGTCGGCAGCTCCGAGCTGGCCAAACGACATCAGCTCTACGGCTGATAATGCGATCTTCAAAAACAGGGAGCAAAACATCGAGTTTAGCTTCGGCTGTATGGCACAGCGCCGTCCTGTTGAAACCAAATGTTGCCAATATCGTCCTCTTCAATTTTTGTGAACAAAAATTCGTTCAACATGGCCCGATAACGATCGCCATTGACGGCCACTCCTTGCTCATTTTCGAAGAAAATGGCCCAATTATGCCTCTGGACCAAAATCCGCATCGGCTTTTCAATGTATGCGTGCGGGTTTTCTGTGCCCCAAATGCGACAATTTTGCTTGTTTACATACCCGCCAAGATCAAAATGAGCTTCATCTGAAAAGATGATTTTTTGGCAAAATCTGCATCTTCTGTAAGTCAATATTTCCCAGCGTTGTTCAAGCGTATACAAGCTAAGTGTTACCATTCACGAAATAAGCACTAGTTGAAAAAAAAAACGTTAGATCGCGGACCCTTTACTTGAAGTTTCCCGCTTAGAGTACATGTAAAGGCTGTATTATATATAACTACGACTGATGATATATATGTACATACATATGAGCATTTATTTTATTTAAGTTATGATTGAAGTTTTTATTGCATTAAAATTCGTTTTCTTTATCTTAATATAATTATAAATAAATTTTTATTATTCAATAAATAACCACTATTAAAATATAAAAAATTATTGAAATAATAAAATTAGTTGAAAAAATTCCACTGTACGTAAAATTTTAGTGGCGTTAGATTAATGTATTATTAAACAGCGTTAGTTTTATGGGGTTAAGCACTATTAATAGAACTCAACAATGATTTTAGAAATTGATATAAATTTTAGAATTTTATCCAGGGATGGGTACCTCTATATAAAGAAAATGTATAAAATATAATTCAAGCATTATAAAAGTATGTCTTCAAATTTGATTGTGGATTTCAAACTTAGCATACTTTGTTTACTATTAATATATTATGGTTAGAAATACAATATTAATTTGGAATACTAATAAAACTTTTTTTAATTATATATTACAAATAACACAATTTTATTACAGAGGTCTTGCCCCGTATATCTGGAAAAATCATTATTTTTATTTTTAATGCCATTTTACGACTTGAGTACTTTCCCACAGTGGTGTCCTTGATTACCATGATTCCTCAACCAGGAAAAGACCACGCAAAAATTTAATCATACAGACCTATAAGCCTTTTATCTAATATGTCAAAGCTGTTTGAGAGGTTGTTAATAACTAAGCTGAATCCTAATCTAAGCGACAAAGGATGTATTCCAAACCATCAATTCGGCTTCAGGAAAAAACATAGTACGATCGAACAAACTCACAGGTTAGTCAATGTTGTTAAGAAGAAATTTGCAGAGAGAAAATACTGCTCTGCGCTTTTTATCGACATTTCTCAAGCATTCGATAAGGTATGGCATGAAGGCCTAATATAATGGGTGATTTTTTTGAGGTTAGGATTTTCATGCATTAGTATTTGACAGATCACGTGAGATTTCAGACATGGTGCCAAAGAGAAAGATGCTCAGT
Source organism: Phasia obesa (assembly GCA_949628195.1). Lineage (NCBI taxonomy): Eukaryota > Metazoa > Arthropoda > Insecta > Diptera > Tachinidae > Phasia > Phasia obesa. Next base: position 149,730,459 of record OX451216.1, read on the forward strand.
ATGCTTTGACATTTCATCATGAATAGACTTACTAACGAGCAACGCTTGCAAATCATTGAATTTTATTACCAAAATCAGTGTTCGGTTCGAAATGTTCAAATGTGACAAATTTTGTTCAGCGATGAGGCTCATTTCTGGTTGAATGGCTACGTAAATAAGCAAAATTGCCGCATTTGGAGTGAAGAGCAACCAGAAGCCGTTCAAGAACTGCCCATGCATCCCGAAAAATGCACTGTTTGGTGTGGTTTGTACGCTGGTGGAATCATTGGACCGTATTTTTTCCAAGATGCTGTTGGACGCAACGTTACGGTGAATGGCGATCGCTATCGTTCGATGCTAACAAACTTTTTGTTGCCAAAAATGGAACAACTGAACTTGGTTGACATGTGGTTTCAACAAGATGGCGCTACATGCCACACAGCTCGCGATTCTATGGCCATTTTGAGGGAAAACTTCGGAGAACAATTCATCTCAAGAAATGGACCGGTAAGTTGGCCACCAAGATCATGCGATTTGACGCCTTTAGACTATTTTTTGTGGGGCTACGTCAAGTCTAAAGTCTACAGAAATAAGCCAGCAACTATTCCAGCTTTGGAAGACAACATTTCCGAAGAAATTCGGGCTATTCCGGCCGAAATGCTCGAAAAAGTTGCCCAAAATTGGACTTTCCGAATGGACCACCTAAGACGCAGCCGCGGTCAACATTTAAATGAAATTATCTTCAAAAAGTAAATGTCATGGACCAATCTAACGTTTCAAATAAAGAACCGATGAGATTTTGCAAACTTTATGCGTTTTTTTAAAAAAAAAGTTCTCAAGCTCTTAAAAAATCACTCGTTATAAGATAAAACTTAATTTGCTCATAAACCTATATAAACTGCTAGTTAGTTATTTATTGTGAAAGAAGGAGATTTCTTGAGATCACCCCAGCCAATCGAAGTCGGAGTTCCCCAAGGTAGTATATTGGGGCCCTTTTTATACTTATTGTATACTTCAGACATGCCAACTAGTAACCGAGATCACACATCGACATTTGCTGACGACACAGCTTTTTTGAGCATTCACGAAAGACCCGAAGTAGCATCACGATATTTACAAGACCACATATCCAATTTAGAAAAATGGTTGAAGAAATAGAGAATAAAAGTGAATGAACAAAAATGTACTCACATAACTTTCACACTGCTTAGAGAATCTTGCCCCCCTATTCGGATAATTAACCAAACGATACCCCAGCTTTCAGACGTCATATATCTCGGCATACATCTTGACCGGCGCCTTACATGGAAACGCCGCATAGAAACAAAGTTAACACAAATGAAGTTGAAAGCAGTCCAACTAAACTGGCTTATTGGCAGAATTTCTACTCTTGCTTTAGATTGCAAACTTTTATTATACAAGTCAATTCTAAAACCAATATGGTGTTATGGCATTCAATTATGGGGAACTGCCTCAGCTACCAACGTAGAAAAAATTCAAAGGCGCCAAAATAAGTTTCTTCGTATAATTAAATCTGCTCCTTGGTATATAAAAAACTCGAACATCCATAAAGATCTAAACGTGTAATCATTTAAAGCAGAAATAGCGAAACTTGCCATAAGGTATTTAAAGAAGCATGAAACTCATCCGAATCCACTCGCCCGTAACATACTAAATGAACCTGGTTACATTCGACTAAAAAGGAGGGACACTACTTCTCTCATCCGTACATCAGAGGGATGTCCCGGAAATAACAGTAACAGTGAAACATACATTTTGTTTTTCCAGCAATGGGGGGTTATTACGTATTTCGATTCGAAACGGAAATCATTCAAATTTGTATGACTTTAACATTGTGTTTCGCAGAAGATTTCTTTCGAATGGAATAACAAGTATATTTATATTTTTTTAGACTTAAAACATGAGTAATTATTGATAGAATTGAAAATTGCGAAAAAAAAATTATGGAGGCCCTCTATTGTCATGTACCTAAATAAGTCCTTTGTTTTATAAGAAAGAAAATTTTTATTTTTGTCTGACGTAACCACTAATCTCTACTGTTCCTAAGTTATTCTAGAGTATAATTGATTTGTGTGTTTTTAAACATTTCCTAATTTTCTCCTGGGATACGCACGTGTAAAAATGACTGGTCGCGCTTTTCTATGCCTCAAGGAAAGCCATCAAATTGTAGGGCTTTATAGTGCTAACACAAGAAAATACAATATAATTTTCCTAAAAAAAAATTAACCTAAAATTAAAAATGTTTATGGGGAACATAAGCAATTTGTTACTTAAACTCACACACATAAGGACCCTAAATAATTTTAGGGTTTTGATTCTTCTACTTTCTGTTAACATTTATTTTTACATTCTGACATGATTTTTTTTTATTTATTTTTTTTTTTTTTTTTTGCTTCCATAATAATTTGATGAGTTTACGTGTTATTTGGTCATAATCGCGTAAGAACTTAGAAGCAATATGTTTGTTGGTAGCAAATTAAAATGGAACTGAAAACTCATACACTCTCACCAGAATCTTTTACACCTACACCCTCATACATATACATGCATAGTATATGGAACTTTTATATTGTCATTATTTTTATGGATTTTTTGATGATATTTAATGACAGTTTGATAAAATTTAATACAAATTTTATGATAAAATTTATTTGTTGTTTATTTAATTTTGTATTTGTTGCACAAAGTAAAATAACAACTAATCATGGTTTATGTGGCAATTTAATAGTAACATTAAAAAAAACACACACACTCACACAAAATTAAGGTGCTTAAGTATAATTAGGAAATTTTATACTCATTAGTTTATATAGAAATTTAATGATTTTGTACTACAAATATAAAGCAATGATAAGCTTTAAATTATATTTGTAAAATGAAATGTTAATGTTGTGGTTTTGATATCTATGCGTGGGTGACATTAATGTAGATTTTCTGCGAAATGTAAACGTTATCGTTATCATCGTATATTGAATAAAGGAATTTATATCATAAAGGATTGCTATTATTAAATCATCTCGAAAGCTTAGGCAAATGTAACATAAAAATTGGGTTTTATGTTAATTGGGATATATTTATATAAAATACTAGCTGTGCCCACTCACGTTGAGTGCGTCCTGACAATATTTTGTTCGATTTTGCTTTTAAAGTAATTCACACCAAATTTTAAGACTCTTAATTTTATAGTGACTAACATAAACGTGTTCACGTGTTCAAATTCTAAATATTATTACCTAAAAAACTAAGCTCCGTAAAAGGTGTTTTTTTAAATATCACACTGTGTAATTTTTTAAGTCATGGCAAAATAACCATATACGGACACCACTACGTCATAAAAGACCAAAAAAAGACCCCTGTCTCCCAGTTTTGCCCAAAGTCCTCCAGGTTTCTTTTATGGGCCCTCAAAGATGTGGGGCCTCGATGTCATTTTTGCAAAAAAATGATCATTTCCTCAAGCTCATATTTTGCAAACCGTTTGAAATTTTGATATATTCTCTGAGGCAAAGTTGTAGCTCTTGTCATAAAGAACAAAAATTGTGAACATATAAAATCAAAAAAAACTTCATCTTCAAGGTCAAAATCGCAAAAAACTTTAAAAAATTCATTTTTTTACCTTTTTTCCTCTGTTCAGGTCCATAGGTAGCAAACCGTTCAAAATTCAAGGAAACAATCAACTACAAAAATGAACCTAAGATCTCTATAAACAACTTTCTAGAACATATGAACTTCCTAGGAATGATTCTTAATACCGTTTAGGTAGCGCTTATATAGCCGCAAAAGTGAAAAATTTTCCGGCTACCTAAGCGCTACCTAAAGTGAAAATTTTCCGGCTACCTAAGCGCTACCTAAACGGTGTTAAGAATCACTCCTAGAAACTTCATATGTTCTAGAAAGTTGTTTATTGAGATCTTAGGTTCATTTTTGTAGTTGATTGTTTCCTTGAATTTTGAACAGTTTGCTACCTATGGACCTGAACAGGGGAAAAAAGGTAAAAAAAATTGAATTTTTTAAAGCTTTTTGCGATTTCGACCTTGAAGATGAAGTTTTTTTGATTTTATATGTTTACAATTTTTGTTCTTTATGACAAGAGCTACAACTTTGCCTCAGAGAGTATATCAAAATTTCAAACGGTTTGCAAAATATGAGCTTGAGGAAATTATCATTTTTTTGCAAAAATTACATCGAGGCCCCACATCTTTGAGGGCCCATAAAAAAAACCTGGAGTACTTTAGGCAAAACTGGGAGACAGCGGTCTTTTTTTTTTGGTCTTTTATCACGTAGTGTTGTCCGTATGTGGTTATTTTTTTCCGTGTTGCATTGTGTATTTTAATAAAAATGTAATACCACGATTTTTTCTGAAGTCAGACTTGTCGTGAGGAATTTCTTTAGACATTTCGGTAGTTTTTTGGAAATCAGACTTTTCGTAACGAATTTGGTAAGACATTTCGGATGTTTGTCTGAACAAATAAAAAAAATATATAAAACTTTCATTTATATGTAAGAAAGTAAAAACTAAAATTTTATTATACAGAAAAGAACAATAGTAAATACGAAAAAATTTAATAAATATGTACATGCAGGATGGACAATTGAAATTGAATTGATTACGGTAAAGTATTGAATAAGCCTTGAATACCAAATCATTGACTAATCATTATATTCACTTAAACTTCAGAAAAAGAAGTTCCAGCTTATACGAATGTACCGACAGAAAACATGTTTCGATTTTGTAGCTGTATGTCGATGCGATTTCGTACCTACATTTCGTTACGATTTTGTAACTATATATTGTAACGATTTCGTAATTACATATCGTTGCGAAGTCGTAACTATATATCGTAACGATTTCGTAACTACATATCGTTGCGAAGTCCTGTCAACCCTTTCATATAAAAATCGTTACGATATCGTTAATATTTCGGTTCCGAAATCGTTACGAATTCTTTACGAAATCGGATCATTTGGTTTGGTGGGTAATTGTCTATTTGGCAGTAACTCATTTATATTTTATTATTTTAAAACAGCGCCGTCTATTGCGCAACCGGATTTAAAATATCTCGCTTTAAAAAAGGTGCTTTTCTTTTACTGCTTTTTTTACACGTTCTCTTGGAGATATTTTTGCGGAAAAAAGTATCCTAAATTGGTATCTGGATACTAACATACCTCTTCACAAAATTTTGTCAAAATCCATCTAGTAGTTTTTACGTGAAGCGAACACAAAGAAAGAAAGGCAGGAAATGATTTACTATTTTGTTATATGTATAGATATATGAAGAGGTTAACTCTGTTGTTCAAGCTTCTTTAAGTGCCCTATTAGCCAGTTTGAAAGCTCTTCTTGGCGACTATTCGGAATCTTGTGACTAAATTTCGCACCAAATTTACATTACGAGCACAAAAAAAACATGGTTATTGTATGGTCACTACAACCACGCTATGTTCTCTGTAACAACACATGTTTGCTGTGAACGAATTATAGTTATTTTAAACAATATTTTGGTCACAATATTATAAAACGTAATGGGTAATTAGCATTATATTAAATAATTAATATTTAAATTCCCAAAAATTTTATTAATAAAAAAGATTTTGTTAACAGTTAATCATTCAATGGTTATACGCACAAAAAACTAACATGGTTGATTTGCACCATATTAAAATTCCAACCACATCCAATTTTTTTTTTTTCAATATTTAAAAATAAAATTATATTTATAACCATAATATATTATTATTAAACATAGTATGTTAAGTATGACTAAAGATACATATTTTGGTTTTGGTTTTGGCCGTTTGTCAGTTCAGAAATATGTGTGTAAGCTATCGGTTTATTTAAAACCGTAAAAACATTAAATACACATTTGTTGTCAACAAATAAATTTCTTTTTTATTATAAATAATATTTTTATTTAATAATATCACCTAATTTGTAAAATTAAATTTATTCTTTCGAAGAGAGAATAAAAACGAACTTAAGCTTGATTTAAAATTTCATCTGTATGTAATATTTTTAAATTAATAATATCAAACATATAAAACGGTAAGCAGAAAATATCAAAATATGTATGTAAGTCTAAATGGAAATATTCGTGTATTTGTTTTTTGTTATTTAATAAATATATTCTTACGTTGTGACATATAACGTTGTGACATATACGTTGTGACGTATAACATGTTTCACATTATATCATAGTATGTTAATATTAATATTATAAACATAATTATAGTTGTATTTTACAATGTTATTTTTATGTAACACAATATTATTATTATGATTTAAAATAATTTGGTTTGAATATAACCATAAAATTCATAGATAACATGTTGCTCTTGGATTATGGTTACCTCAGCCATGTTTTTTCTTTACGTGTATTAGACACTAAACCACCAACACACATATGTAGAGGGCGGAAAGAGGAAAATATCGCAGCTGTATCCGCCAGTGTTGATGATGACCGTGAATTATCGATTAGGTGCCGTTCGCTGTAATTGGTCTTCTGTTACACCAGTATGTGAAAAAATTTGCGGAATTATTTTAAAGCATTGAAGCCACACGACCTACTTACACAACGGCTTACTTTTGGTGAATAGGCGCTGGCAAAATTGTGTTAAGCGACGAAGCTCATTTCTAGTTAAATGGATACGTGAACAAGCGCAATTACCGTTTTTGGTGTGAAAAGGAGCCAGAAGCATTGCTATGGGCCGGTGGCATCATTGGACCGTACTTTTTCAAAGCCGTCGAAGGCAGGAATGATATTGTGAATGGCGAGCGCTACCGTACGATAATTACGACTTTTTTTGTCCAAAGTGAAAGAGCTATACTTGGCTGAAATGTGGTTTTAACAAGAAGGTGTGCGGTGATTTGAAAACGATTTATTTTGGACATAATTCGGTATCTCCTGAACCACTGAAGATATATTGATGAAATTTCACAGAGGCAAAGCAGAGGTGTTTCTGAGTAGAGCTGCATAAGATAGGGTAACGAAATGTCATAAAAATTTTAATATTTACTCAAACGTTATGAATTTTTTAAATTTAAGTAGACTTTGATTGTTGTTATTCTAATTTTTTTCCAATACTCTTATGGCTTTCTCGTCTATGCATAATTTGCAATTTATACACATTAGGTATGTTTGTTAACATATTTTTGAAACAAAAAAAAAATGTTCTATCATAAAAGCCCACGATTTTTGGCTGTCCATCTCTATGTTTAAATTTCTTTGCTCTTGTTTTGTAGGACTTCAAATGTTGTAAATTTTTCTGTACGGTACGAAAAGACACATTGAGATTTTTTGCCGTGGACCTTCAAACCATTGCTAGCGATATTGCTGTTGTTGGCTATCCATCTCCATTAGGTTTTTCGATAACAGCAACATTATCGCAACCTTAAAAGATTCGGTAGACAATTTTAACACGTAAAAGACGTACTGCATTAACAATGGCTGAATGCGGTATTTTAGCTAAAAATAAAGCAATAAAACTGTTGCTCTTGATACTTTACTGAGACATCAAATGGCGGGCTTAAGTAGGTTTGTAATCATTAAATAAAAAGCTGATGCTTGGCAATGTATTAGCTCACTGCCAGCTAGTTTAATTGCTACATTTGCGACAATTTGGTAATTCGCCGCGGTTCACCCTCTGCATAATTCGGTTTTACATTTTAGAAGTCTATTGAAAAAGGCGAAGAAAATATTCCAATAAAGCATTATTTTTCACACAAATTAATTCGATTGACTCTAAAACGATATTATTTGGTTAGAAAGCCATTGGGTCTTAACTAGAGAATTTCGGTCCTATTACCAACCAATTTTTGATTGTCTTAACAAAATAATATAAAATAATTGTATTTTATCTGTAAAGTTTTATTACAACTATTGTTTTCCATCAAACAACATGTAATTGCAAGGCTTACGAAGTTAACACACAGTACTCAAATAACATGTTGGTAAAAGTTAACAAAATTTTATCGTTTGAAAAATTCTATAAATAAAAAACGAATTTGCCGAAACACTAATACACATATTCAAATAGAAACCAAAGTCCAATATTAGAACATATTAAAAATATAAAAGGAGAAAGAGGATGAGCATTGGCTGGAAGTGGTTGTAAGTAAAGTTTTGTTTTCAAAAGTTGTGAAGTGTTTAAGTATGAATATATATATCTATGTATGTGTGTATATGTATGTGTTAGTTCCTATATGTGTTCTAGTCTGTATAGTTTAGTGGTTACTCGGTTTCGTAAGTTAGGTTGATGATGCTATAGTTTTGTCTCTTTTTGGTTCTATCAATGTAAGTAGGAATATCGGGTGCCCCAAATGCAAGTATAATTTTAAATAATACTAGCTGTGCCCGCCACGTCGTGGGCGTCCTGACAATAGTTTGCTCGGTTTTGCTTTGAAAGTATTCCACACCAATTGAAAGACTCTTACTTTTATAGTGTTTCAGTTATGGTTTATGTATTTAATTTATATAAAGGTACCCATTCCTGGATAAAATTCTAAAATTCATAAAAAATTCAAAAATTCTAAAAATTATTGTAAACCTCTGTAAGTGGTGTTTAAAATATTTTAATAACAATGTAATTCCACAAAGTAAAAATACAAATTTTAATCAATATCCCTCCTCACAAAATTTTGCTACAATCCATCTAGTAGTTTTTACGTGATGCAAACACAAACAATGAAGGACAGACGTACAGACCGACAGACGTAAATGAGTTATTATTTTATTATATGTATAGATAATATTTTGACACTGATACATTCCTTTTAACCGAAATATTAACTATTGGCCAGTTTGAGTGTCTCCACTAATCAAAACCTTGGGAAATATTTCACTTGCTTTTTATTTTACTTTTTCTTAAGATAACATTACCCCTGCGAAGCTCCTAGGCTTGTATGCACAAAATACCCAGATCCTGATAGACTAGCACACTACTAAGTACTGCTGACAATACTAACCTAAAGGTATCGACTGTAACGTTTACTCAATACTTTGACAGCACTACTACCAAGCAGTGTTTGTAGGTACTCGAAACTGAGCAATATGTTGCCGAAATTGTTCGTATGTAAAAAATAGTTTTAGATAAAATAAAGCGCCCACGGTGAGTGTTGTAGTTTGTGCAAGTTACAAGTGATTCATCAATTTAATGCAAATGACCATCCTCTTTGTTACGACTTTTCACTATGGGCCTTACAGGAGCTCAAATCAGACATCGAATTTGGCAGAAAAATAAACTTTTCTATTTGGAAACATTTTCATCTCATTGGCTACAAAACGAACAAAATTTCCGTATTTCAAAATCAGAAAACCCACACGTCAAGGTCGAGAAGAGAATTCATCTACGGATTAGAACAGTTTTGTGTGGATTTTGAAGTGATGCCTTCAGTCAGAGGGGAAAGTAATTTCAGTAATGGACTTTTTATGGCCCGAAATAGGAGATATCACACTAACCATCAGTCTATTCAAGACTTCTGTCCCTTTCTAAAGGAAGTAATTGTACTTCTTTTAAACAAAAATAGGAGATATGAATTTGGAAAATCTTTGGCTACACCATGTCAAACAGCTCATCAAACTATTATATCTTTTCCGCACTTAGTAAGGTAATAGTGTTATCAACCTTTTTGGTAATAAAAATTAGACCACATTGGTATAGGGTTTTGAACCCTTAAGGATTTTTCTTGTGGTATGCCGTTAAAATCGGTTGACATGTGACAAAGCCTTTAGAGCCACTCGTAAGACATAACCTGAAACCATTAGGACTATCAGGATAAGCTACCGTGAAGCTAGCTGCACCAGTCACATGAATGAAATCGTGTAACATAAATAATGGGTGTATTCACCCCTATTCTATTTGGCGTCCTCGACATCGTCGTCAATTTTGGGTTAACATCACTTTATATCGACTTCATCATCAAATTCAATTACAATTTGGTATTCCCTAATAGTATTGTGACGAAGTCGACAGATTATCCACAATTTGAGTCAAATAAAATACACATACATATCTATTGCCTTATTTTCTTTACAATTTTTATGGAAAATTTTGAAAACAAAAATATAAATAAATTTAACCCCTAACTGGTGACGTTGGTCCGGTGGACCACATTAAAAAACAAAAAACAAAAGCCTGTAAAACTTTCCCTCTCCTACATTACACTCTGAGTCTCTCAGTAGCTTTAGGCTATTCAGTCTTACTGCACGTGTTGAGGTGAACAGCTGAATTCTTTTGTTATTCAGTTAGTAGTAGCTACCATCATTTAGAACTGTGGTCCCCCAGACCAACATTTCCAAGAACGTAACTTTTTTTAAATAAATTTAAAGATGAATAATAATATTCCGTCGACTTCCGTGCAAGCATCTGACAGAAATTTTGAGAGAATTATAAACGAATGGTTAAATGACGAAGAAGGTGGCGATTTTAGTGAAGAAACTGACTTTGAATCTGTTCTGTTCAATTAATGATAACCAAATTGGTGAAAATTTCTTTAGTAATCAAGGTAATCTGGCAGAATTTTCTGAAGAGCCAGATGTAGTAATTCAGGGAAAAGAGAAAGACTTCTATTATGGGAAAAACCGCTTCAAATGGGCAAAGGTTGGCACTAATAGGTCTGTTAGAACACCTACGCATAACATACTGCGGATTTCAGTTCGTAAAGATCAATACAGTTGCGAATGAGCATGGAAAGGATTTTGAGAACAACTTCAAATACAAAATTCCAAGCAGACTAAAACGTACAAAATCTAGACTGTAAGAAAAGAAAATTGTGTTATATGAGCCCATCGAAAAAACACAGAAAAAACGTTCACCTTTGCACTGCATGCAAAAGACCTATATGCCTTCAATGTAGTGCTTGTAAAAATTGTCAACGTAACGTCTAAATTACAAAGGCTACTATGAATTCATTTAATTTTTAAATTTTAAACTTTTGTATTGAAATAAATTGTTACTCAAAAACTGAATGACAAAAATGTTTTTCGTATGCGATTCGAATTCAAGTGAGGAAAACTGAAAAAAAAAATCTGGTCATTCCGAAACGATTAATCAGAAGTCTTATAAACATACATATTTCAATTACCGGATGAGAAGTAAGTAAAAAACTTCACATCCACACATCTTGCCACCCATCCTTCGATCTTTGTGCCAAGGTCATTTAATATATCCTCTTTGGAGACCTCTTGCAAGAAAAGGATTTGATCCATTTCTTCCACTAATTTTTCGGATTGGTTTGAAATTGTTGTTTTATTTTTATCTATTTTTTTTAAATCTTTTATAAAAACCTAGACGGCAAAAACGTCGTCGGCACAACATAATTTCGACGTTACATTTTCTTACAAAATACCAAATAATAAGTCTTGCAAAAAAAAAAACTTCAAAGCAGATAGAGGGCACCAATTCTAAACTAAAAAATAAGAAGTAATCTGTAAGAATTAGATTTGAATCAAATAAAAGATGCGCCAAACTTATAGGAAAAAAATAAAGAATATTTGAATGTCAAGCCTCTCCTCTTTTCATTAGCATCCGTCTTTTATAGGGGCACCATTCAAGCCTCTGTCTACGGTTTCACAGATAGGGGCACACAGATCAAATAACATCACATATTCGGACACCCTTTAATTTACAATGTTAAATTAAATACCTGTTGTTATAGAGGACTGGGTCACAAAGATTCTTTGTAAGTTTCAACTATCTGTCTATAATGGTTAAAAAGTTTGACCATATATATCAAACTACATGAACTATTGGGACACCCTTTACATTATAATTCCAAATATTTATACTTGTTATCATACCGGAGATAGTAGTGGATAGTCTGCCTAATTTTCAAGTGTTTGTGTTTAACGGTTCAAAAGATAGGGCCATATAGATCAAATTACATAATTTATGGGGACACCCTTTAATTTCTAAATTCAAATTGTATATTTGCTATAGTGGACTTTGCAATACAGGTTCCTTGTAAATTTCAGCTGTCTGTCTCTAACAGTTCAAAAGTTTGGCCACACACATAGAATTACATTAACTATTGGAACACCCTTTTAGTTCCAAATTCAAATTTTATACTTTTTGTTATAGCTGACTTAGCATTACAGGCTCTTTGTAAATTTCAGCAGTCTGTGTAAAACTGTTTAAAAGTATGGCCATATATATCAAATTAAATGAACTATTGGAGCACCCTTTAATTTAAAATTTTGAATATTTTTACATTTTATTATAACGGTCATAGTAATCAACATTCTGTCAAATTTTCAAGGTTTTGTCTATAACGGTTCAAAAGATAGACCCAAATAGGTCAAATTATGTCACCTATGGGGACACCCTTTAAATTTTAAACTTATTTTTTTTATTCATTTCTGCTGTTCAGAGCTATAGCGACATGCAATTTTTTAAAATTTTAATTTAGTGCCCTTTACGGTTCTTAATACACGTAAAAAACATGTATGTTGTATGGGGACACCCTTTAATTTTTAATATAATGTACTCTTTTTAAAATGGGACCAACCTGAAAGCATACCCTTCAAATAAAGGAAAAAAATTTAAAATCGGTTCAGAAATGGCTGAGTTCTGCGGTTTCATACATAAAGAAAAGCAACATTCAGACGAATAGATAACCTCCTTCTTTTTTGAAGTCGGTTAAAAACATTTATCGATAATTGTTGATGTCGACGACGACAAATAGAATAGGGGTGATTATGTTTAATGGTAATATTGTTTGACTACAACTATATTATAATAATTATAATTATTATTAAGGCAATACCAATTTAAGCCCGTCGATACTAAACGTCGTCGTATTGTGTCGACTACGCCAAATAGAATAGGGGTGATTTACTATTTTCAATAAAGTCAAAATAAATTAAATTTAGTCCATTTTATTAAATTTAGTCTATTTTGTTTTAAAAAGTTACTCGTATTTAAGCCACCCGCTGCTCAATGAATGAATGTGTCAATGTTTGGTCGGTCAAATGCTCAAAGGAAGAATGAATAGTTAAAAAAAAATTTCATTTGCTCTAATTGTGCTTAATTACTTTCAAAAGTTTTTAAGCATTTTTTATACTTTTATTTTAGTTACGAATAGATAGACAAAAATAATAGTTGTTTGCTGTTTGAAAAGCGTAAAGTTAGATTTTTTTTCTGTTAAATTCAAAATAAGGGAAAAAAAAGTTCATTTATAATAAACTGTAAAAAAAGATAATAGAAAAAGAACAAAAAGGAAAAATTGAGTTCATATAAAACGGATAGATGCAAAGCTATTTTTTAACAATATAATTATTTCTAAAAGTGTGATAAAAGTGTGAGCCTACAATGAAAATTATATGAAAATTTAACAAAAGTAAAACGATGCAAAAATATATTTTAATTTCATTAGAAATTTTTTTTAAATTGCTTGCAATAACCAAATGTTGAACAATTGCAAGGCAAAGATTAGCTCTTTTATAGCATTTAAATTTTTATTATAACATAAATAATGGTGTCTAAACTACTGTTAAGACACATTATAAATACATGAATTTTCTTTAAATCATACTTAAATCAATACATGAATTTTCTTTAAATATTTCAATTGTTATAAATTTATTTATATCATAACATGAATGTAATATGGTATAAATAACGCAAACCAATGTTAAGTTGCACTCACTGCAATTTAGTACTTTCCAGTTGTCAAAATTCATTCGTCTTTTTATAAAAACCGAGGGTTACCTACATCAGGTTGAACAAAATAATGGCACTTTACTTACTTCCTTCCTTTTCAACAGGCGTGACAGAAAATCAGTGAGAACAACTCAACATTGGTTTATATTAATTTTACATCTTAAATTATAATTTGAATCAACAATTAAATCAACAATTTCGGTGAGAATTTTCATCGCACAATTTGTTAATAAACCCTTATTGAAAAGAAACTAATTCTATTTCATTTGCTTTTATTTCTCCTAAACCCCCTACGATTATAATTACTCTACTCTGAGTAATTATCAATCGTTAACTTTTTCCCTCTTAGATTACTGAGGAATTTCCCTACTACTTTTAACCTACCATCGTGGTCTGGAAGAAATATTCTGGTGTCCATCAAGCATCAGCCCAATTTCGTTCAGTAATCCAATCAATTAAACAACCTAATAAACATCATTTGTACATATTGCAGTTGCACATGCTGCTATAGTACATAATTTGTACATGGTCCTAAGATTAAAGGAAAAAAATCCAGTATACATACATACATACATATTTTCTCTCCAACAATCAAATTCCAGAACAAACACAAAAAGAAGAAAAATGAGGTAAAGTTATTTCCAAATTACCACAGTTCAGTAGTAAAGCAAACGGAAAGCTGTAAGTACAATAACTAATACGTGTGCGTGTCGTGAAGAGTAAAAAAAAAAAAAAAAGTTAATTTTCGAAAATAAACACATAACAAAGATTATTTGAAGCAAATATAAATTAAAAGTTATTAAAAAGGTTTAAAATAAAAAAACCCTATTTGAAACCCCAAAAACCAAGTAAAAAACAACCGCATTTGAAAACAACAAAAAAATCTATGAAAATCCAAAAAAAATACCCCGTTTGAAAACAAAAACAACAACAATAAGAAGCAAAGTATAGGAAAAGTAACGGGAAATAATTTTGGTAGTTTTTGCTAAATAAAAGTAAAGATTTTAAAAAAGTTAAAAAAAAAACCCAAAAAGTGCCTATTGTATAATTTTTGAAGGTATTTATCAAAACTTTATTCACTTTTCAAAAGCAGTTATTCTTTTTCAAATTTTTTCATAAAAAAAACCCTTTTATTTTACAAACAAACTTGCATAAATACATACCAAACTTAAAATTCTCTTCATAAATCATTCTCTTCATAATTGCTAGTATTTAAAAATTCTCTTATTTAAATTGGCAATTACCTTTGTTTTAAGCAAAAACACTCTTTTTTTGCAGACGAATCATTGTCTTTTACAAAAGAGCTCATTAAAACAAAAAATAAATATATGTCTATCTTCTCTTTTTTGTGTTTGTTATCTCATTCAGTGTTACCATAAATTTTTCTGCAAAATTCTTCAAGTCGGGATAAGAAAAAATAGTTTTATTAAAGATCTTAAAAGCCAAAAATAATAATAAAGACAATAACTTCTAAAATAACAAAATATCACATTTCATTAAACCTCTTTTAAATAAAACATTAAAAACATTTATATTTTGCCAAAAAGAAAAATCCAAATAACAAAAAACTGGTAACACTGATTTTAAAATATAATCTCATAAAGTACCAAAAAGAAAATACAGTCCACAAACGAAGAAAACTAAAATAAAAATTTTCAAAAATAGAACCAACATATACATATTATATGTGAACAAATTTTATTTAAAAATTAATGAACAAATTAAAACTCTAACAACAGAATTTCAAAAGAACTTTCCTACAGAAATATTTAAAGATCCCTACGTTCTCATATTATACATACAAATTTACTCTCATTAAAAGAATTTTCTCCAGTAACTCATTCCATTTAGAGTTGCCAGATAAATTTAAATTATCAAATCGTCAATTTCTCGATAAAAAGTAAAATAAATCATTCATTTAACTATAAAAAATCGTCAAAGTTGCTATTTTTCTGTATAAAGTCTTAAAATCTGGCAGCCGTTATTACAGACAATTACAACGTTTCTATATACTTAAAAATAAAAAGGAAAATATTAAAAGAGAAAACAAAACAAAATAATAAGTTATACCATAGGTGTAAATTTCTATATATTAAAATTTCCTTATTTATACAATACAAAACAAAAACAAGAAATATTATAGCAAAGCATTTCTAAAACAACAAATAGTGCATTTAATACAAATATATTCCACACAATTTTGGGTCAACAACTGAAGTTAAATAAATTTAACAAGATTAATAAATACACATTGGAATAAATTAGCTTCAAATTTTCCAATTCTGCTTTTATATACATATGTAAGTACATATAACTCTCATTCAGCGTTGCCACTGATTTTATATTTTTTCAACTACTGAAATACCAATAATTTCCAAAATACCAAAAAAAAAAAAAGAGAAAATTGATTTTTTAAACACAATTGAAATAAATTTCAACTGCTTACGTAATTAATGAAACATTTTTAACAACTTTTTTCAGCAAATTTTTATGTAAATATAATATTTAGTTTGCCTTTAAATAAAACTAGAAACAACGTAATTTATTTTTAAAAAAGTCTTGTCCAAAAGTTTAAATCTTAAATCATTAACTCCCATAAACTGCTAAAAATTAAAATTTGTGCTTCTGCAGCAGTATAAATTTTCATCCTAGTTAAAAACCCAAGTTATAAATAAAAATAAGCTTCTAAAACTCTACTACTCTATTGTTTTATTCTCTAAACCATTACCCGAAAACACTTAGAATAAAAGATTAAATTCTAATACTATTCCGAAAAGTTTATACATCAAAATGAACACGCCACAAAGCGAGTTAAACTTAACTCAGCCTCTAAATTCGCGTTTCTTGTTTGATTGTAATCACTTATTGAATTTTTGCGAAAAATTTCAGAACTCAGATTCTTCAGATCAAACAGATACAATTCTTGAAATTAAATTAAAAGACGCAGAGGTAAGATGGTTAAAATTACAAGCCTCTTACGAGAATATAATGTTAGCCCCCGAAAATGAAATTGACACCGAGACCAAAAACGCTGCGAAAGCAAATTATGAATTATGTCTCGAGACATATTATCTATGCACTGCTCAAATCATAGATTTGATAAAAGTCACCAAATTAGAGAGTTCTGGTGGTCCGGGAGCTCAATCAACAAACCTACATAATTATAATGCCTCACAAACCTTTGTTCGAGATAACTCGACAAACTGTATAAAACTTCCACCCTGTGACACAGAGGTTTTTAAGGGAAGCTATGAGGAATGGCCATCCTTTCGAGACATGTTCACAGCTGTGTACATAAACCATTCCAAACTTACCCCTGTCACGAAATTATACCACCTGCGTAATAAAACAAGAGGAGAAGCAGGCGCTATAGTCAAGAGGTATACCCTTTCTAATGAAAATTTCGATCTCGCATGGAATGCATTAAAAACTCGCTACGAGAACAAGCGCGTTCTCGTAGATAATCAAATCAAAATTTTATTTGATATTCCACCAGCTACTGCCGAAGAAAGTGAATCAATACGACGAATTCAATCGTACGTAAATGATTCTTTGGCAACACTCAAAACACTTGGAATAAATGTGGAAAGTTGGGACCCAATTCTCATTCGTTTAGTTTCCACAAAACTCCCTGAATTAACTCTATCCCTCTGGGAACAGTCACTAGCATCTCCTCGTGAGCTACCAAAATGGTCAGAAATGTCTCAATTTCTTATCGATAGGTATGAGGCAGTGGAACGTCTCACAAGTATAAAGACGTCAAAAGACAGTTTCAAACTCGTGAATACACCCAAAACTAAAATACAAACATACATATCCCATGAAAATCTCAGCACCCCTATTTGCAAGTTATGCAACGAAAACCATTCTTTGAGAATTTGTCCCAAATTCAGAGCATTCAATGTGCAACAAAGAATAGACTTCGTATTTAAAAATAAATACTGCAACAATTGCCTAGCCTCATCACATCTCAAGGCAAACTGTAATAGTAAGCACACCTGCCTTCAGTGCAAGAAGCCTCATCACACCCTATTACATATGAAACCAAAACCTCAGAACTCGACCCAAATTCCAGAAGGCACCCAATCCAAACAACAAAAAAATTTTTCTGACAACAATTTGTACAGAAATTATCAATCTGAAGAGGATAACGCTGAAGATGAACTCCCTCACACATCAAAGCAAATCCAAGCAAACTGCTCGACAAGCAACGAAAATATTCTCTTGCGAACTGCGTTAATGCAAATAGAGCACAGAGGTGAACTATTTACCCTAAGGGCACTAATTGACCCCGGTTCACAACGCACATTTTTAACAGAAAGAGTGAGAAGTCGACTTCAACTCCCTTATACAAAATCCCATTTTGAAATTGTTGGAATTGGTGGTCAGAAGCAATTAGCGACCAAAGAGTGTGAATTTGTTCTGTACGCTAAAAAACACAATTTAAGAGTTACCATTAAAGCAATAGTGTTACCAAAAGTGACAAAGCAACTTCCTGCTTGTACTTTTGCAATCCCAGAGTCAACCGAACTCGCAGAATTAGATCTTGCAGACCCAACTTTTAATAAATCATCTCAAATCGATCTAATTCTCGGTAACGACTACGAACATTACCTTAACATTGAGGGTATAAAGAAAAATATTTGTGGTCAAACATCCGCCTATAACACTATTTTTGGATGGGTTCTCAGCGGTCCCATTAAAACTCAAACCATTCAAGCTTTTACAACTTCCGTTATCACGTCCGAAACTTCTGAATTCAATAATCTCTTAAAGAAGTTTTGGGAATTGGAAGAAATCCCGGTAACTCGTCCGAAGTCCCATGAGGATGACGTTTGTGAAAAACATTACACACAAACAACTACTCGACTCGAAAATGGTAGGTACATGGTACGACTACCATTTAAAGAAGAATATCCCGAGAAAATCTTTCTTGGTTCATCTAGGTTTATAGCCCTAGCCCAATACTCCAGTATGGAAAAATCTCTAGCCAAAGATCCCGAACTCAACGCTCAATATAAAGCCGTGATAAACGAGTATTTAACTCTTGATCACATGGAAAAAACTCCTTCACATGAACTTATCTCTAATGGTAAATATGGCTCATTCTATTTACCACATCACGCAGTCTTACGCCCTGATCATAAAACGACAAAAGTGCGAATCGTTTTTAATGCGTCGAGAAAGTCAAAGTCTCAATTCTCTCTCAATGACGTTCTTTATACAGGCCCCATTTTACAAAACGATTTAGTAGCAATTATTCTCAACTGGAGAAAGTATAAATACGTATTCAGTGGCGATATACAAAAAATGTATCGCCAAATACTTGTTCATCCTGCCGATAGACCCTTTCAGAGAATATTATTCCAAAATCAAGAAGATGGCCCCATTCACGATTATCAACTCAAAACAGTCACTTTTGGAGTAAACTGTGCCCCTTTTCTCGCGATTCGGACGCTACTTCAACTCGCATTGGATTCCGAATACGATAACCCTAAAGCATCAGCGATTTTGCGTACGGAAACATATGTCGATGACATTCTTTCCGGAGGTTACACGGTGGAAGAAACCATTACTGCACAAACTCAGCTAATTGACACTTTAAAGTCAGCTGGATTGCATTTAAAAAAGATTACTGCGAATGATCCCCAATTGATTTCTCATTTACCCAAAGATGATTTATACGACTCCGATTTTCTTCGGTTCCACAACACAAGCTCAGCGAAAACCCTTGGCATTAAGTGGAATGCGCTCACGGACTCATTTACGTACACGTTTTGTCCAATGAGTCAGTCCCAGAAAATTACTAAACGTAAAATTCTATCATCAGTCGCAAAACTATTCGATCCTGCTGGATGGCTTACACCCATAGTCATCAGATCAAAGTTAATTATGCAACAGTTATGGCTTGAAGGATTAGAGTGGGATGAAGAAGTTTCACCAGAAGCTCTAGAAAAATGGAACAATCTCATTCAAGATCTGTCTCAAGCCGAAACAATCACGATACCGCGGTGGTTGCAATATTCTCCTTCAGACAGGGTGCAAATCCACGGTTTCTCAGATGCCTCAAAATCAGCATATTGTGCTACAGTGTACATTCGAAGTACAAATAGCAACCATAACACCTTTGCAAATTTACTAATTGCAAAAAGTAAGGTTGCCCCTATAAAAACAGTATGTCTTCCACGACTAGAATTGAATGGTGCAGTTTTACTAGCAAATCTCGTCAAATATATAATCTCCGCTCTAAACCTCAACACTAATGAGATATACCTATGGACAGATTCAACCATAGTGCTGGGTTGGCTATCGAAACACCCATCCTCATGGGAAACCTATGTTGCAAATCGAATTTCCCAAATACACACTGTAATGCCCAATGCAACATGGCAGCATATCCCAACACACGACAATCCAGCAGATCTTGGAACTCGTGGGTGCAAACCACAAGATCTTATTCATAACACACTTTGGTGGCATGGACCATCATGGCTAACTAAACCATTAGTAGAATGGCCAAAAAGAAGTCCCACACAATCTGTGCCAAATTTTAAAAAAGAAACTCATTCCATGCATACAGAAGTTCATGAAAATGATATTTTGAATAATTACTCTTCCTACAGTAAAGCGCTACGTATTATAAGTTATGTTTTCAGATTTTTTAACAATTCCCTAAAAAGCAAAAGACCTAATAACCCCAAAATTACTCAGAGCAATTTATCTCAACACGAGGTAAAAATGGTAAAAACACGACTCATTCTTCTATCACAAAAAGCCTATTATCATGAAGAGTACGAGTGTGTGCGTAGTTCAAAAATAATACCAAATAAAAGCTCCCTAAAAACACTGAATCCGTTTCTCGATCCTGACTCGATTTTGCGAGTTAACGGGCGATTAGCTCATTCCAACCTTCCATATAACGAACGGTTCCCAATAATATTGCCCGGAAAATCACGCTTCTGTCAGCTTTATCTCGAATATTTACACCAACTTCTTTGTCACGGCGAATGTGGCCAAATATCCCGAATGGTACAAACGGAATTTCACATATTCCGATTAAAACCGCTAATAAGAAACACTATACGTCATTGCAAGACTTGTATAATTTATAAACAAAGATCTTGCAAACAAATTATGGCGCCCTTACCACCTGAAAGGTGCAATTTATCACTCCCCTTTCAAATAACAGGCATTGACTTTGCTGGCCCTTTCGAGTTAAAAGTCTCACCTCTACGCAAATCAACCACAATAAAGGGATACGTCAGCGTGTTCGTATGTTTCAGCACGAAGGCTATACATTTAGAAGTTTGCTCTGATTTGTCTTCTCCAGCATTTCAAGCTGCATTCACGCGTTTCGTTGGGAGGCGGGGCCTACCCCAGAGGGTTATATCTGACAATGGTAGGAATTTTATTGGCGCAAGTAGATCACTGAAAAAAGAATTTTCTTCTTTCATCAGAAACTCATCTGAAGATATAGCTCGGAAGTACACTGCTCATGGATTTGAGTGGAAGTTCATACCTCCACACGCGCCACACATGGGCGGCTTATGGGAAGCCGCTGTAAAAAGCTTTAAATTTCACTTGAAGCGAATAACAGGTCCTCAAAAGTTCAACTTTGAAGAGTTTTCTACTATTCTCATTCGAATCGAAGGTGTTCTCAATTCCCGACCAATTTCTGCTTTATCAGAAGATCCTTCTGATATAACAGCCTTAACTCCCGGACATTTTTTAAGAGGAGCGCCCATAATGGCCTTTCCTGAACAAACCTGCCAGGACATGTCCCTCGTCAACAGGTGGGAAAAGTTAAAAGCAATCCATCACCAATTCTCCATCCGGTGGAAAAAGGATTATCTCAGGTCCCTACAAAAGCGTTACAAATGGAGAACCGCGACTCCAAATATACAAGCTGGTGATTTAGTGGTTGTAATCGATGATTTGCAGCCACCTCACGAGTGGCGGCTAGGGAGAATTGAAAAAACTTTCCCAGGCACCGACAATAACGTACGAATTGCTGAAGTACGAACATCCTCAGGTGTCATCACCCGACCCATAGTCAAGTTATGCTACCTGCCATTTTTAAATAATGAATACTCTCATTAATAACTTATCAACAATCATTACACGACTCTGAACGTTACACCAATTACCAACTTATATTTTCCATTTATGCAATTTTATAACCTTTTATATATCCAGCTGTTGAATCTCACTATTACTAATGCCTGCGATTTTTCTATTTTGTTTTCTTTTCCCTTTTTTTTTTTTTAATATTGTTTCCCAATAGATCCAACGTAAGAGACCGTTTACGTCATCGCAATCCAAAAATTTTCATGTGCATGGTTTGCAGAGGTTACCATGCAATAAGGTTTTGCAAAAGGTTTTTGAGAATGAGTATCAAGAAACGAAAAGAAATGGTTGAAAAACATCGGTATTGCACTAACTGTTTGGCGAGAAGCCATACCATCAGGTCCTGCTCCTCCATGGAGACGTGCAAAAAATGTGATCGTCTACATCATACCATGCTCCATCCGAGAGATCAAAACCGGAAACGTGAGAAATCCATTACCACTAAGCAGTTACGTCGCCAGAAGCCAGACCAACAACCGCCATCAGCAAAACAATCTCAACAACAATCAACAGCACAACATTACTCAAACGTGTCTACTGCTCCAAACGCCAAGATTCTTGCCGAAGCAATAAAATCGTTAGCGCAGGTTCTTTGCGCCACCGATACGTCATCAGTTGCCTAATGGCAAGGCCGGCGGCATGTCTAAACTACTGTTAAGACACATTATAAATACATGAATTTTCTTTAAATCATACTTAAATCAATACATGAATTTTCTTTAAATATTTCAATTGTTATAAATTTATTTATATCATAACATGAATGTAATATGGTATAAATAACGCAAACCAATGTTAAGTTGCACTCACTGCAATTTAGTACTTTCCAGTTGTCAAAATTCATTCGTCTTTTTATAAAAACCGAGGGTTACCTACATCAGGTTGAACAAAATAATGGCACTTTACTTACTTCCTTCCTTTTCAACAGGCGTGACAGAAAATCAGTGAGAACAACTCAACATTGGTTTATATTAATTTTACATCTTAAATTATAATTTGAATCAACAATTAAATCAACAATTTCGGTGAGAATTTTCATCGCACAATTTGTTAATAAACCCTTATTGAAAAGAAACTAATTCTATTTCATTTGCTTTTATTTCTCCTAAACCCCCTACGATTATAATTACTCTACTCTGAGTAATTATCAATCGTTAACTTTTTTCCTCTTAGATTACTGAGGAATTTCCCTACTACTTTTAACCTACCATCGTGGTCTGGAAGAAATATTCTGGTGTCCATCAAGCATCAGCCCAATTTCGTTCAGTAATCCAATCAATTAAACAACCTAATAAACATCATTTGTACATATTGCAGTTGCACATGCTGCTATAGTACATAATTTGTACAAATGGATAATTTCATTTATTTTCAGCATTTTAAACTAGATTGGCGTTTTATTTGAGAAGACAATAGCACAAATAACTAAATCGCACTTTCTGCCGCAGGAGGAACCAAATTGGCATATTATTCGGATGAATTTTGACCTGATTATTTTCTTCTGTTTTAGTTTTATGACCTCAATTGAAAGCTGTATTATTCCCATTTGATACTATGGTAACATTTTCATTTCTTTGTATGTTAGACATATAAATGGTACAGAAACTGGTCCCAGAGTGCTCCCCTGAAAAGTACCAGCTTTAATTTCAGTGTCAAAAAATTACTTTAGAATAATATTACCCGCCTAATTTTAGCTTAAACACAATAATTTTTCAAGTAGGATTTATGAGGCTGATTTTCTAGTGTTCCAGTTGGCAACACTGGGGACGCGGCATGTAGAGGGCCAAACAAATAAACATTTGATAAGTATCCAGTATAAGTTAGAACACGCTAGAATTTTTTCGCTGTCTGTAGTGATTTTCTTGAAAGAAAAGTTTTTTTTAGTGCGTTCAAAGTATGAGTGACATTAATTTCGAACAACTTTGTGCTATCAAGTTCTGCTTCAAACTTAGACAAAGTGCAACAGAAACATTTAGCCTATGGAAGGCCTTAATTGAAGACGAACCTCGCAGCGGAAGTCTTTCATCTTCAAGAAACGATAAAAATGTTGGCAGAATCCGCGTTCTTGTGAGTTCAGATCGTCGTTTGGCAGTCCGAATTTGACTCACATAACAGTTCGGCCAATTTTGACCAATGAATTGGGGATGAGAAAAAATGTTACCGAAAAAGGACGTCACCTTACGACAGTGGAGAATATTGAAACAGCCGTAACCGACCAACTGAAAGCTATTCCAGTATCCGAGTTCCAACACTGCTATGAGGAATGGAAGAATCGTCTCTAGCGATGTATGGCTTCCCAAGGTAGTTACTTTAAAGGAGACAATGTGAATTTGTAACTTAATTTCAACAAAAAAAAGTTTAAAAAATCAGTCTAGTAGTATGTTTGTGTACCTTCTGCGACCCATTTTTTATACAAATCAAAGCTACAAACAGTGAGCGACAAAAGTATATATACACTTAAAGTAGATTTTTTTCTTTCAGCAGCCAAACAGGCTCTGTTTACAATGCGCGACAAAAGTATACATACATTAAAGTAGATTTTTTTTTGTTTCAACAGCTAGTCAGTTTCTGAAGCTGCTTATCTGTTTAACAGCTAAACAGCTTCTTTCAACAGCTAAACAGTTTATTTCAATAGCCAAACAGGCTGTTTAGCTGTTGAAAGAAATAAAATATACTTACATTACAATAATATAATCATTTTGGTGAGAGGTGCAAAATTGAACATTTTTTTGTTTGACTTAACCATTTTAGTAATTAAAATAATTTTGAAATTTTTTCTGTGAAGTTGACAGAATATTTTTTCTATATGCGAAGAATGCTAAACCTGGATGCAGCTATCCAGAAAATGCTTTCTAGCATTCTGCTAGTGGCTAAAATAAAATTGTCCCATTTTTTTCTTTAAAAATAAAATTATTCTTTCAACTTCAAGAGAGAATTAAATGAACTGAAGCCTAACTTCAATAATTATTTTGCATGTTAATAAGGGATGATTCATTTCGAGGTTCCCTATTTTTTTTAAGAAAAAAAAAACACAGAAAATTCAAATTTAATGGAGAATGTTTATTATCATTTGAATTATTAACATTCTTTGGCATTTATTTTTTGAAGATTATGTCTATCAAATGTTGGCCATTGCTACGTCACAGATGGTCCATCCGTTGAGTCCAGTTTTTGCTGAATCGTTCGAGCATTTCAACTGGTAACTGGCGAATGACACGCGTGATGTTTTCCTTCAAGGCCTGAATTGAAGCGGGGTTGTCCGCATAAACTTTAGACTTTACATATCCCCACAGAAAAAAGTCTAACGGTGTGATATAACGCGATCTTGGTGGCCAATCGACCGGCCCAAAACGTGAAATTATGTGCTCATCGAAATGTTCTCTGAATAAATCCATTGATTGATGCACTGTATGGGAAGTGGCGCCGTCTTGCTGAAACCAAATGTCCCCTAGATCACGAGCTTCAATTTCAGGCATCAAATAGTCGTTTATCATGACACGATAACAGTCGCCATTGACGGTTACGTTCGCACCGGCATAATTTTTAAAGAAATATGGACCTATGATTCCACCGGCCCACAAACCACACCAAACCGTTGTTTTTTCTGGATGAATTGGTAGTTCTGGAATCTCTTCAGGTTGCTCTTCGTCCCAAATGCGGCAATTTTGTTTGTTTACATACCCATTGAGCCAGAAATGGGCCTCATCGCTAAACAAAATTTGCCTCGAAAACGTCGGATCTTCTTGAAACTTTTCAGGAGCCCATAGAGCGAACCGATGTCGCTTCGGAAGATCAAGCGGCTACAGTTGTAGCACAACCTGTATTTTGTATGTTTTCAATTTAAGACCTCGACGTAAAATGCGCTAAATCGTTCCATACTTCAGTGCGAGTTGCTTCGAACGGCACCGAATCTTCTCTCCATGGTCTTCGTGTTCACGTATATAACGGCTACGGCCGTTATATTTTCTTGACAGCGTTCTGGACGTGATCTATTCGGTCGAATATTATCCAATAATGAATGTTGGGTTTCAAAATGGGTGATGGTGTTGCGACAAGTACACTCAGTAGGCCGATTATGTTGACCATAAGTTAAGCGAAGTGCACGAAACACATTATAAAGTTGAACGATTTGTAAACGTTGTTTAGTTTGTAAGTCTTTCCATTATGAAATGCCAAACAATACTAAACAAAAATAACATGACAGCACGACACGAAGCACAAGTGATCTGTCGAAAAAAGGCTATTGAAAAAAGTATCTCTATTTGATTCACACTTTATATAGTTCTACTTCTAATTTAAGTATTTAATATTGAAATTTTTTAAGTTTAAAGAAAAATAATTCAGTTTTGCAATAACATTTTAACTGCATTTTAAATAGGCCAAAATAGTTTTAGAAAATTTAAAAAAATTACACATAACTATTTTAGAAGGCAACACGACAATATTATGTATATTAAAACATAAAAATATATATAGTTAATATAAATTTAAATGTATGCATGTGTAACTTACCTTTATTTCCAATGTAGCTGGCTGAGAGTCAAAATGAAATTTGGCACGTGAACCAAACACTTCTGGCGCTGACCAATGCCTTGCCTGCTCACTGTTCATTTTATCTCGCACATCAAAACTACAAGAATATAGAAAAAAGAAAAACAGAAATTAAGAATGAGAGAAAAACGAATAAGTAAAAAAGTGAAAACACAAGACTTGAAAATGGAATTAAAAAACTACAATAAAATTTTATTTTGGAAATTAAAACGATTCAAGAAAAAATTGCCTCACAAAAACAAATCACTACCTAGTGAATCTAAATCCTTTAAAAATCTTATCTCTTTCTTGACCTGGCTTTAATACAACATAAAGGTTTTTTGTATGTGTGACCACAGATAAAAAGAGAAAATAAAAAAAAAAAATTAATTTCATTATTTCAACTACAATAGAAGTAGAAAAAAAAGAACGGAAAATAAATGAAAATTGCTGAGAATTGCACAGATAAACGTTACAGTAGAGAGAGTAATTTATTAATGGCCATGTTATACATTTTCTACTTGTTATCTTTCTCTACGAGAAATGCCACAAAAACACCAAAAATAGAAAAAAAAATTATTTTTTTTAGGTAAAACAAAAAAAAACCAATGATTGAGTTTGTCGGCTTGATGTTTAAAGAATGTTTGTTACTTACAAATATTAACTCAAATAAACCAATAAAAGTCATTATCAAACGGCTTAGAAATATTTATTGCTTTATTAGTAAGCAATTAAAGCGATTTGGTCTTAGAGAAATTTTCACTAAATTAATGGCCTATAAATCGTTTCCTTCTAAAGGACGATTGAAGTGGACTTTGACCACACAAGAAAAGCAAGTAATAAGAAGATTAAATGAAACTATTGTAAGAAAGAATGCTATATACTTAAACAGAGCAACATTTTTTTTTCTTCCTTAGCTATTTGCAGTCAAGTTAGCCACATGTTTTATTGTAGTATTGGGTATATAATACATTTTTTGATTTAACCTTGCTTCTCGTAATAAGTCGTTTAGTTAAATATTAACGATCTACATAACATGAAAATTGATTGTTCAATTTGGATAAATAGAAAAACGCAATCCCTTATTAAAATTACTTTCGAAATACTCTTCACTCTGCTTAATAATTACGAAAAACTTAAAAGATGTCACAGAATTGCAGAAAATTATTCAATTTCTTTTTCAGCTTTTAATTCATAAAATAAATGGATTTTTTTTTTTACTTTTTGTAATATAAAGTGTATATTTTAAGCATTTTAGACTTGGCTTGATAATGATGTCGTCACATCGAAAGTAGTCGCCAGCCGTACCAAACAATTAGATCTTCACTGAAAAGTAGATCAACTGTATGTTTTATGTTGTGTTTGTATGTCTGTTCTTAAGAACTCAGTCATTTCTAAAACGATTTTTATTTTTTTTTACTACCTATTGTCGGTGCGCTTCGCTACACCCATTCACAAAAAATACAATAAATACTTGAAAGAAAAGTATGGCCAATATTTAACTCGAAAACGCACTCACTATGCAAGGTACGATGCCCACTGTTTTTTGCTAAAATGTGTCTATTAACACGATAATAACTGTTTACTCCATAATCCTAATCCAGTCGGTAAATCTGCATTTTTCTAGACTATGTTACTTGTGCAAAGTTCCAAGATTCTACCTGTTGTAGTTCTCCAGGTATACGATAATAATTCTTACTTTGTATTCTAGTTCTCTGGTTTCTTAAAAAGTGGCCATGATAAAGTTTTTTTTTTTTCATAAAAACCCAAGTTGGGCTAAGATGAAGATTTAAAAAAAATTACACAAATCGCTGCAGCCATTCTTAAGTGATGCGATTACCAAAGAACAACATTTGAGTTATAAGAGATTCTGCTAGTTATAAAAGACCTGTTAAGCCTGAATCAAACTGGTTGAGCCTGAATATCGTCAAACAGTTCTTTGAAGTTGTCACACAATTGCGCTTATGGGCAAGGTTGATTTGCGTAACAGCTTGCTACGCTCAGGTTTTCAAGTGAAATCAAGTGAATATCCACTTACCCAGACAGTTGAGCCAATCCGCATATGGATGATAGTGGATAGTTAGACCTATCCAGCTGCGTTGATGTATCTACTAACGTCGCTTAGACTGGCTTCCCAGAACTCAGATAGGTCATGTACATTGTTTGTAGTGCCCTTCACTCATACCAAAGGTGTACACTGTTTCTTCATTATGCTGTATGCTGAGAGGTACGACAGTGCCTATAATAGGGATGTTCCAGTCCACTAGGATGTATACCTATTGCCCAATAATATACTGACGTTAACGTCAAGCTCCTTAAAATCTCTTTTTTGTTTTCATATACCAGCTAGACTGAACGCTTTTCGAAACTGAGTAATTGCAGGTAGCTTCATTTATATCCAATATTAATGCAAAATTTGATGTACCCGCTCGGTTAAAATGCCTAGAGGCTCAGCTATTTCATGTATTTTCATTCGTCGAACTTCTGTTATTATTTCAGGGAATTTAACAACTATTAATGGCGTAACGACCTCAACGGTATGACGACCACGGAACTCAATAACCCATTAACCATTAAAATTTATAGTGCTGAGTACCCATAGTATTTACAGGGTGGGCCAAAAGAAACCAAGGGGTGTAAAAGTTTAATAACTTTTTTGTTTATTAACTTTTTTTTATTTTTTCTTTCAGATTATATAGACAACACTTGGAATTGTATTATTTAAACCAGAGATCAATTATTTTAACGCAAAGAGCATATCGCCGACATTATTGAAAATTTGATTATGAGTGATGAAGCTCATTTTCATTTGAATGGCTTTGTTAATAAGCAGAACTGTAGGTTCTGGGGTTCTGAAAATCCAAGAGCCATTCATCAACGCCAATTGCACCCCATCAGGTGTACAGTATGGTGTGGGATCACATCTGAAAATGTCATTGGGCCCTACTTCTTCGAGAATGAAGATGGAAGTGCTGTAACCGTAAATGGAGAGCGGTATCGGTTTATGATAGAAAATTTTTTACGTCCTGCTCTTGAAAACAGACCTGGTATGTGGTTTCAGCAGGACGGAGCCACTGCCCATACTGCCCGACACACAATGGCACTTTTAAGACAAATTTTTGGAGAGCCCTTGGTTTCTTTTGGCCCACCCTGTATTAAGCCTTTATATAGTTCATTGATGCTTTTTTAAAAAATATTGCATAATCAAAATAACAAAATAACTTGCTCAAAATTCGACAGTTGTCCTCTTAATGGGAGCGATGTTCAAATGAAATTTAATGTGTTGCTTACTGCATACTTCAAACTCAAAAAAACTCGAGCCTTCCCAAAGCTCTAAACGTTTCAGTAGTTAAAGCAGAAATAAAGGATGATTTTTTAAGAGCTTTCGGATTTGATTAAAAAATATATATATAAAATTTAGAGAAATGTATGAAATGTTTATTTGCGTCTATAGAACGATCTGTATAATTCAAAGTTCAAAGTAAGCCAAATTTGGCATACTTCCTTCAATATATCGGCCGGTATCTCACAAACAAATTCTTCAACATTTGTTTCCAGTGCGTCAACCATTGCGGGCTTGACCCCATAGATATGAGCCTTAACATAGCGGCACAAAAAAAAACCTAAAGTCGACAAACTCGCCTCTCAATTGGGCCATTGTTACCCGTGCTGTGTGGCACGTAGTACTGTCTTTTTAAAATGTCAGCCAGCTGTCCATTTTTAGCGAAAAAAATTATCATCGCACGGTAGCGACCCTTATTCACAGTAACGTTCCTGCCTCCGTCTTTGAAAAAACACGGTTCAATAATACCACCGGCCCATAATCCACAACAAACAGTGCGTTTTTCGGGAGGATGCATTGGCAGTTCTTGCAATGCTTCTGGCTGCTCTTCATAACAAATACGGAAAGTTTGCTTGTTCACGTATTCATTCTTTAATAAATGATAAATAAGCTTCGTCGCTGAACAGAATTTTCTGATAAAAATGCACAAACGAATTTTGATAGTAAAATTCAATAATCTAGAAGCGTTGTTTATTTATAGTTGAAATATTGGCCAAACTGAGCATCTTTAAAAGTAACGTTTTTTTTAATTCGCCAAAGCGCCAAGGCATGATATTCTTAGCTTCCTTCAAAATCTGCCTTCGTATAGGAATTGAAACTCCAAGTTCAGCAAGGTAAAATAAAATAAGTTTAATGGTAGTCATCCAGTTAATACTTGAGTAAAAAAGATGAGTTTAATGGTGCTCCTCGTATCAAAAAATGAGTTAAGAATGGTCCCTCACCAATGTGTGACTCATTGAATAAAAATTACTAGGTTATACACGATAACCAAAATAATTACACGTGACAGATTGAAGCAACCACCAATAACAGTACCGTAGTACAGTACATTTAAGGAAGCTAATTTAAGCGATATTGACTATAACACTGAGTTGCCCAAATAGAAAGTTTGCTCAAAAATAAGCCATTGGCAACGTATTCAACAACGAAGCTTGAAATGCATCCAAATACTCTGGCTCATAATGTATTAAATCATGGTGGTTACGTTCTACTAAGCAGAAAAAATATAGCTTCTCTTGGCCGAGAGATGCACCATAAATGTTATTGTGTTTTATTTTTTTTTTTGCCACTACTTCGGAGCTAAAATACTAGTAGCCTTTATAACACTGTTAATATTAGAACAAACTAAACTAGGAAAACGCATTTATTTCAAATTAATTATGAAAAATAAATTATATATATCTATAAAACTCCACCCTGAGCTTAGATTGTAAACTTCTACTGTACAAGTCGATCCTCAAACCAATTTGGTGTTATGGGATTCGAAAATCCACAAAGACCTAAACATGCCATCAGTTAAAGCAGAAATAGCGAAACATGCAGTCACATATCTAAAGAGGCTTGAATCTCATCCAAACTCTTTGGCACGTAACATGCTGAATGAACCTGGTTACATTCGACTAAAAAGAAGAGATACTGCTTTTCTTGGCCGTACATTAGAGGGATGATCCGCAAATGATTGCAAAATCCGTGAAACAAACATTATTTTTGTCTAGCACTGGCTGGACTTAAAAAGTATATTTTATTTTAGACTTAAGATATGAGTAAATATTGTTTAGTTTAAAAATATTGAAGATACAATAAATAATTTATGAAAAAAAAAATATATATATATAAATTTAAGCTGGTAAGTTCCGTAAAGCTTTAAATTCCCTAAATGATTATCGGAGGGTTATCGATTAATGTTACGAGCTTAAAGTTCTTTCAAGTAGCAAGAATACAAAATCCAGTGAATTGATTGAACGTTGAAATATAAAAATGGTTTAAAATTATATAATATAATATCGCAAAATAGATAAAACTAAAATTAGTTTAGTTAAATAACCCCACAATTTAGTGAATCTCTAAAAAGGAACTAAATTTAAGAGAAAAAATTATATAAAAAAAAAATTTCAACGTCTAATTTTAATGGACAACAACAAAGCAACCAACCGTATAACATTCATAGTATAAAATGCAAAGAAAAGGAAATTTAAAAAATAGTGGAGAGGCAAGAGGAAAACGAAAAAAAAAAATAACAACAGTAAATTGGGTTAACAACTAAGGATTTACATGCAATTAAGTTGTTACCGTATAGACGTAGACATGCGACGACTGCAAAAAAAATCATATATGCTGCTTTTATATAGAGATATACATACGTAGATACATATCGATACCTTAATATAGAAAGGCCTTAACTAACGTTTTTCCTACTTTACAGAAGAAAGAAAAAACTTAATAAAAATTATAGTTTTGTAGTCGAGAATTATTTTTTAACGCAATTTTTTATTAAATTCTCCTAGCGTTTTAATGCTGTAACAATTTTTTTTTATTATACATTTTTTATTAAAAGATCATCTATTCAAATATGAAAACAAACACGGTTTAAAAAAACGAGTTAGAGCCTTTCTATATTAAGGTAACGATATGTAGGTACGTATATTTCTAAATAAGTCGACGTATATGTATATAAATATTTTTTAAACATTCTTTAGTTATACACAGAATGTTATTTTTATAGGGGTGTTTGAATACATTTGTGTGTGTGTTTGTGTGTGTGTGTGTCTGTGCTTGTACGAGTATGTTTAAGTATGTACGCTTCAAAGCACAATAACAATACGGTTGTAATCAAAAAGTCTACAAAAAGGTAAATGAAGGAGCAACAGCCGTCTAAGTATTTCTATCATGGTATGTATTTAAACACACACACACACAGACAAAGTGTAGAAAAGGTATTTATTTGTCTTTTGTAAAGGAAAATGGTCTTCTGTAGTTACAGAACACGAGTACACACTAAATGCCCACTTATTGCCGGAATACGTTATCAACAACCACGTCTGTTTGTAAATGCATTTCTAAAAAAGTGTTGGCATGATAAGAGATAAAAGCTGAAATTATCAGAAAACCCGATTCTGTAAACAATGTGTGGTGTTATAGGGTACTGTCTCAGATTTAAACTTAGCAAAAATTTTGAGATGAATAACAGGCTCTTTCTGGTATGTTATCAATTTTAACATCCACAAAGATCTAAACGCGTGCTACTTGTTAAAGCACAAATTGCGAAATATTCGTCAACTTATTTAAAGAAGTTCTAAACCAAACATCCAAAATGACTGTGGCAACATTCGCCTAAAAAGGAAGGGTAACAACGTCTTTCTTTGCCGAACACCGGAGAGATAAATCGAAAATTATGCACAAAAATTTTTTCCTACATAAATAAGTATAATTAAGATTTCAGATGTGAACACCTAATGTTATATCAACTATGTTTGATGATACAATAAATAAAAAAAAGAACAAATACGCACTGTGTAATTTTTTAAGTCATGGCAAAATAACCATATACGGACACCACTACGTCATAAAAGACCAAAAAAAAAAAGACCCTTGTCTCCCAGTTTTGCGCAAAGTCCTCCAGGTTTTTTTTTTTTGGGCCCTCATAAATGTGGGGCCTCGATGTAATTTTTGCAAAAAAAATGATCATTTCCTCAAGCTCATATTTTGCAAACCGTTTGAAATTTTGATAAACTCTCTGAGGCAAAGATTGGCAAAAATTGGTTTAGGTAGCGCTTAGGTAGCCGCAAAAGTCCAGAGCCATCAACATTTCCTAAGCGCTACCAAACGGTATTAAGAATCATTCCTAGGAAGTTCATATGTTCTAGAAAGTTGTTTATTGAGATCTTAGGTTCATTTTTGTAGTTGATTGTTTCCTTGAATTTTGAACGGTTTGCTACCTATGGACCTGAACAGGGGAAAAAAGGAAAAAATTGAATTTTTTAAAGTTTTTTGCGATTTTGACCTTGAAGATGAAGTTTATTTGATTTTTTTTTTTTACAATTTTTGTTTTTTATGACAAGAGCTACAACTTTGCCTCAGAGAGTATATTAAAATTTCAAACGGTTTGCAAAATATGAGCTTGAGGAAATGATATTTTTTTTGCAAAAATGACATCGAGGCCCCACATCTTTGAGGGCCCATAAAAAAAACCTGGAGGACTTTGGGCAAAACTGGGAGACAGGGGTCTTTTTTTTTTGGTCTTTTATCACGTAGTGGTGTCCGTATGTGGTTATTTTTTTCCGTGTTGCACTGTGTTATGTATCAACCAGCTGTGATCACACACGTTATGTGCGTCCTGACAATAATTTGTTCGATTTTGCTTTAAAATTAATCCACTCTAAATTTTAAGACTCTTACGTATTTACTTTATGATGGATGAAATTAAATAAATGTAAAAACTACTTGATGAATTTTAATAAAATTTCGTAAGTACGCAGCAAAATATACTGCTTCGCCGTATGCAGTTTTGTATGGGAATAACGAGTTCTTATTGCTTACAAACCTGCAGACGTATGCATAATATTTGTTCGCGACGTCCCACTTAGTAGCATTTCCTTTATAGCGCTCAATGCAGCGCAGTTTAGATGTTCTAAAATTGCATGATATTAAGTTAGTTAATCGTCGTAACTCTCTGCCTTACAGTTGTGCTTTTTAGTATGCACTACTGTAAGGCGAAATGTAAAAAATTCGTTGTTTTTTAACCGACTTCAAAAAAGAAGGAGTAGATAACCTCCTTCTTTTTTGAAGATAACCTCCTTCTTTTTTGAAGAAGGAGGTTATCTCCTTCTTTTTTGAAGAAGGAGGTTATCTACATTCGTCTGAATGTTGCTTTTTTTTTAAATTTTTTCTTTATTTGAAAGGTTATGTTTTCAGGTTGGTCCCATTTTACAAACAGTTCATTATATTAAAAATTAAAGGGTGTCCCCATACAACATACATGTTTTTTACGTGTATTAAGAACCGTAAAGGGCACCAAATTAAAATCTTAAAAAATTGAGTTTCGCTATAGCTCCCAACAGCAGAAATTAATAAAAAAAATAAATTTTAAATTTAAAGGGTGTCCCCATAGGTGACGTAATTTTACCTATTTGAACCGTTATAGGCAAAACCTTGAAAATTTGACAGAATGTCGATTACTATGACCGTTATAATAAAATGTATAAATATTCAAAATTTTAAAGGGTGCTCCAATAGTTCACTTAATTTGATATATATGGCCATACTTTTGAACAGTTGTACACAGACCGCTGAAATTTACAAAGAACCTGTATTGCTAAATCCGTTATAACAAGAAGTATAAAATTTGAATTTGGAAATAAAAAGGTGTCCCAATAGTTAATGTAATTCTATGTATGTGGCCAAACTTTTAAACTGTTATAGACAAACAGCTGAAATTTACAAGAAACTTGTATAGCAAGTATACAATTTGAATTTAGAAACTAAAGGGTGTCCCCATAAATTATGTAATTTGATCTATATGGCCCTATCTTTTGAACCGTTAAACACAAACACTTAAAAATTAGGCAGAATATCCACTACTTTCTCTGGTATGATAACAAGTATAAATATTTGGAATTATAATGTAAAGGTTGTCCCAATAGTTCATGTAATTTGATATATATGGTTAAACTTTTTAACCGTTATAGACAGATAGTTGAAATTTAAAAAGAATCTTTGTGGCCAAGTCCTCTATAACAACAGGTCTTTAATTCAAAATTGTAAATTAAAGGGTGTCCGAATAGGTGATGTTATTTGATCCATGTGACCCTAGCTTTGAAATCAAACAGAGGCTTGAATGGTGTCCCCATAAAAGACGGATGCTGGTGAAAATAGCTTAAATTTAGGCAGATGCTTGACATTCACATAGTCTTTACTTTTGACCGCTAATTTGGGCGCATCTATTATTTAGTTTAAATCTAATTCTTACAGAATTCTTCTTACATTTTTAGTTTATAACTGGTGCCCTTCTATCTGTTTTGAAGTCGGTTTTTTTTTGTAAAAATTATTATTAAAACTTAACATTTTATGTCATACAAAATTGCATTTATTTAGGCAAATTTTATGTGTTTATTATTAAGGCATTTTATATGGCTGGAAACCATTTTACCGCTTCCAAAAACCCATTTTTTGTTTGCTGGGTAGGTACCTACTTACAAAATATAGTATATTGATTCATATAAGGGATAATTTTTTTCTGCAGAAATATCTTATTTCCAATGGAAAATAGAAAAAAGTAGTGAAGGTATGCAATTTCATCGTTTTAAGATACTGCAAACATAACAGCACTTTTTGAACTTTTTGAAAGCGGGATATTTTAAAAACTATTTACAGAACTCTTATAAAGAAAATATATAGAACTTTATATAAAGAAAATAACACAAGCACTATAAAAGTAAGAGTTTTAAAATTTGGTGTGGATTACTTTCAAAGCAAAAATCGGACAAAATATTGGTAGGACGCCCACGACGTGGCGGGCACAGCCAATAAATAAATTGTAATGGTAGTACAAAAATAGCAACAGTAGGAACAAAAGCAAATACTTGTAATATTTTTACAATTATACTTTATATATTTATTTAGCAGTTTTTGTAAGGGATCCTATTCTGTAAATGTGAACTTTCTATGAACTTCATTTGATACATATATAAGGGTACACTTTCATATGGTTGAAAGAAGAGGTATACAATGTTTTGAATAATAACAAGGAAATATAAATGACATTTGCGTGAATTTATAAAACTCTGAAAGCCGTTGCGTTTTTTTTTTTTTTCATAAAACAATAAATGGAGCATGAATACAGGTATACTTTTCTTAACATCGCATACACAAACAAGTATGTACATATGTACAAATTAAAGTGATATTTTGTTGTGTTTAACAATGAGGTATGCCTTGCATTTGTAACAGTAACAATGAGTAAGGTAAGCTTTGCATTTGTAACAGGATAAAAGGATAAAATGAACAGTATTATTTCAAAATTGGTTGAAGTGTAATTTCCGTTTAGCAAAATTCCACACTTATTAGATTGGAACGCTTGCAACAAGAACGAAGTTTGCTAAACGAAACGAAGGGACAAAAATAAAGGTCTAGACTGTCTTATGTTTTTTTTTTATATATATATTTCTTTATTAGTAGGATTTATTTTAAAAATACTTGTGTGTAGAAAATTAAAATTCGTGTATGCAAGGAATTTCTTTAGTTGCACAAGACTTTAAATTCACTACGGCAGTCTGCAATATAAATTTTTAACAAAGTACTTTAACAACTTACAGCAATGCAAGCTAATTTTGCTTGTTATCCAGAATATAAGCGGCAATAGTTTTCTTAAGCAAAAAAAAAAAAAAGTATAATATATGTATTAGCACAAATATTCCAATCGTACTCATTTCATAATTTACAAATTAGAAGTGGTGCAAGGAATTATAAATCTTGACTATTGAAGAGAGGACCTAAAACGTAACTGATATCAAAATGTTGAAAGGTTAGGTTTGACACCTATCACCGTGTAGCAGTGTCAGTCAATTAACCCCCTGCTAGGCCATCGCCAAGTTAAATTGACTTGGCAATTTATGGAAAGTGTTAGCACAAGAAATGTATTACTTTCTTTGGTCCTAGGGTACTTGGTAATGGGTGATTCAAGTAGAGATACTTTTTTCAATAGCCTTTTTTGACAGATCACATATGAGTCGCGTCCTGCTATGATTTTATTTTTGTTTAGTATTGTTTGGCATTTCAAACGGAAAGACTTACACCTAAACAACTTTTAAAAATCGTTTAACTTTATTACGAAAATTCACGTTCTGTGTGGACTGCCTTTCGTGCACTTCGCTCAACTAATGGTCAACATAATCGGCCTACTGAGCGTACTTGTCGCAACACCATCACCCATTTTGAGACCCAGCATTCATTATTGGATAATATTTGACCGAAAAGACCACGTCCAGCACGCTGTGAAGAAAATATAGCGGCCGTAGCTGAGAGTGTACACGAAGACCATGGAGAGACGATTCGGTGTCGTTCGAAGCAACTCGAACTGAAGTATGGAACGACTTAGCGCATTTTACGTCGAGATCTTAAATGGAAAGCATACAAAATACAGCTTGTGCAACAACTGAAGCCGCTCGACCTTCCGAAGCGACATCGGTTCGCTCTATGGGCTCTTGAAAAGTTTCAAGAAGATCCGACGTTTTCGATGCAAATTTTGTTTAGCGATGAGGGCCATTTCTGGCTCAATGGGTATGTAAACAATGAAAATTGCCGCATTTGGGACAAAGAGCAACCTGAAGAGATTCAAGATCTGCCACTTCATCCAGAAAAAAAAAACAACGGTTTGGTGTGGTTTTTGGGCCAGTGGAATCATCGGTCCATATTTCTTTAAAAATTATGCCGGGGCGAACGTAACCGTCACTGGCGACCGTTATCGTGCCATGATAACCGACTATTTGATACCTGAAATTGAAGCTCGTGATCTCGGCGATATTGGGATTCAGCAAAACGGCGCCACTTCCCACACATCGCATCAACCAATGGATTTATGGAGAGAACATTTCGCTGAGCTCATAATTTCACTATTTGGGCTGGTAGATTGGCCACCCAGATCGTGTGATATCACTCCAATAGACTTTTTCCTGTGGGGATATGTAAAGTCTAAAGTTTATGCGGACGAACCTGCTTCGATTCAGGCCTTGGAGGAAAACATCACGCGTGTCATTTGCCAGTTACCAGTCGAAATGCTGGATTGAGTTATCGAAAAGTGGACTCAACTGATGGACCATCTGCGACGTAGCAACGGCCAATATTTGATAGACATAACCTTCAATAAATAAATGTCAAAGAATGTTATTTTAAATGATAATAAACATTCTTCATTAAATTTGAATTTTCTGTGTTTTTTTCTTTAAAAAAGTAGGAAATCTCGAAATGGATCACGTTTTATAACCCTCAGCTTAAATTTTTTTTTAAAACCGAAATTTTTTCTGGTTGAATGGCTACGTCAACAAAGTGAAGGTAATCCTCAAGTGTATGTCGAAACACTGTTACATCCAAAAAAAACTGACTGTTTTGTTGCGCTTTATGGGCTGGTGGAATCATTGGTCCGTATTTTTTCAAAAACGATGGTGGCCAGAACGTTACAGTCAATGGTGATCGGTATAGAGCCATGATTACTAACTTTTTCATTCCTGAATTGAATAACCATGATGTCCAGGAGACGTGGTTTCAGCAAGACGGCGCAACATGTCACACAGCTCGTGCCACAATAGATTTATTGAAAGACACGTTTGGTGACCGACTATTTTCACGTTTTTGACCTGTGAATTGGCCTCCAAAATCTTGTGATTTAACACCGCTAGACTACTTTCTGTGGGGCTATGTAAAGTCATTGGTCTATGCGGATAAGCCACAAACGCTCGACCATTTGGAAGACAACGGCCACAAATGTTGAAAAAAGTCATCGAAAATTGGACGTCCAGATTGGACTACATGTCAATCGAATAATTCATCATTGTTTTATTGCAACTTAAAGTTCTATACCTCTATAAAAAAAACCTTTATTTGGACAGAACATCCCCCTTACTTAGGAGCGGAGCCCATTTAAACTTCCTACCTATTAAACTGAGGTTTGCTACACTTAAGCAAATTTACAAGATAAGTAACCACTGCAAACTAAAAGTTAAATACAATTAATTTTAACACAAGCTGGCCAACCGAACCTAACCTCACCATATCCTCACCAATATATTTTGCGGTGATTATACTGTCCTTAAAATTTATTCTTTCCTTATATTTCCTTATACCCTTTTAATCATATCACAACAGCGGTAGTTAGTTTTTGATCTTGATCGCTATTAAAAGCAAACTCACCTTAATCATGCCCCATAATTCAAAGTTAATTGGCCTACAACGTTACGTTTCCTAGCACACTACTAACGTGCATTGTATTGTGTGTGCGTGTGTGTGTTTGTGTGTGTGTGAACTAAACAGGAGCAAATTTACATTTATACTTGTACTCGCATACAGTTATAATAAATATTATGTCCTAGAAGCTTTGTAAATTCGTGACCATAAATATTGTCCTTAAGCTTGCTACTCTGAAGTGGTTGTGTCGTGTTAAAACCTGGTTAATTCATTTTTCTTGCTTTTACAAATCATGGTGGCAAAATGTCATTCATTATCACCGTGATAGCCGCACAACAACGTCTGAAGTATAATTTTTAATACGTTATCGTTGGTTGTTGT
Source organism: Phasia obesa (assembly GCA_949628195.1). Lineage (NCBI taxonomy): Eukaryota > Metazoa > Arthropoda > Insecta > Diptera > Tachinidae > Phasia > Phasia obesa. The sequence goes on from OX451216.1 coordinate 149,770,384, forward strand.
AGCGTAAAAATATGTTAAGTTGGCAATTTGTTTTATAACATTGTGACACCGATTTGTTAAACTGAAGCTTCTTAATAAAATGTAATAAAGTGTCAAATGAATAAATTTTTAAATAACAAATAGAGCAAAGCTTTTTTGCTTATTTTTTTATAATCAGTAAGTAACTCGTGGAGTGTAAAACAGTTTCATATAATTTCTCTTAAATAAACTTACAGCAAAGGTGAAAATAAGTTCTGCATAAATTAACATCCGGTTGTAAATAAGAAAGAATGTGTCATTAACAAAATAGCTAAATTTACATTTTAATTGCTTAAAATTTCTTTACATTGGATCTTAACCCAAATAGGGAAGGTCAGACAAGGCAAATGTTTTTTCATTTCTACATGTCATGAAAATAATAGATAAAAATAAAACATTTTAGCTAGAGTTTTCGAAGAAAATGTTTTTTAGCTTGAGACACAACATTCAGCAATACTTTAGCTTTAGTCCTCCAAATAAGCTTTTGTTGACAGATGAATGCTTTAAATTTAAGAACATTTGCTTTGAGAATTTTTGAAGAATAAGTTGTCGGGAATAATTTAAAACTTAAGAGGTGTATTTTCGTTATGGTAACTATACATGACAATTGAATAAAACCCAACGACAATCAATATTAAACAAAAACAATCGTGGACTGTGATCCTGAAGGTAGCTAGAGCAGCCTTCTTTTCACAAAAATAGTTCGTAGTTTTAGTACAATGTATTGTACCAGTACTTGACAGCCTCTCACTGCTGGTCACTAAAACTGTTGTACGGTTTTAGCTTCAGAAATAACACAGTGCAACACGGAAAAAAATAACCATATACGGACACCACTACGTGATAAAAGACCAAAAAAAAAGACCCCTGTCTCCCAGTTTTGCCCAAAGTCCTCCAGGTTTTTTTTTTTATGGGCCCTCAAAGATGTGGGGCCTCGATGTCATTTTTGCAAAAAAAAATGATCATTTCCTCAAGCTCATATTTTGCAAACCGTTTGAAATTTTGATATACTCTCTGAGGCAAATGTAGCGTCAAAAGTGAAAAATTTCCCGGCTACCTAAGTGCTACCTAAACGGTGTTAAGAATAATTCCTAGGAAGTTCATATGTTCTAGAAAGTTGTTTATTGAGATCTTAGGTTCATTTTTGTGGTTGATTGTTTCCTTGAATTTTGAACGGTTTGCTACCTATGGACCTGAACAGGGGAAAAAAGGTAAAAATTTAATTTTTTAAAGTTTTTTGCGATTTTGACCTTGAAGATGAAGTTTTGATTTTGATTTTATATGTTCACAATTTTTGTTCTTTATGACAAGAGCTACAACTTTGCCTCAGAAAGTATATCAAAATTTCAAACAGTTTGCAAAATATGAGCTTGAGGAAATGATCATTTTTTTTTGCAAAAATGACATCGAGGCCCCACATCTTTGAGGACCCATAAAAAAAAACCTGGAGGACTTTGGGCAAAACTGGGAGACAGGGGTCTTTTTTTATTGGTCTTTTATCACGTAGTGGTGTCCGTATATGGTTATTTTGCCATGACTTAAAAACTTACACAGTGTGTAATTAGCAAATATTGATTTACCGAATTAGTTAACAAAATACCGTATATTTTTATTAAATTAATTATCCCGTTAAATAAAGTTAAGTCAAGTAATTTGTGTTTAAATTTAAGTAAATATAAAAACAATATAAATAATTAATATTCCTATTTTGTTTAAGTTATTCTCACACACAATTTATTGAAAAGAGTGTGTGTTAAAATCACATTTATTATGACAATTTTTTTGTCTAATAATGATTTTGATTATTATGTTTGATTAGAGAAAAAACGATTTTTCATACAAATATGTATTTAACATTAGACAACTATAATTTATTAATACAGACAACTATAAATAATTAATACATACTTATGTACTTTTATAAATTATAAAGGATTATCTAATAAGGCCGGATAAAATATGGTAATATTTTCAAAACGGAAATATTTTTGGATCCTGTACGCATTTAGCAGTTTTTTATTGTCTTGTTTCCAAAGTTCTTTTTGCCTTCAAAATTCAGTTCGACTGAGGTTTTAAATAAACAAGCAACAAATATACGAATATATAAAATAGAAATAAATATGCCTATGAAGAGGTGGAAAGGCTAATGTCTAAAGAAACTTTATTTTTCATATTTTATTTATAGTATCTTTAATAAATTTGAACTAACAATAATTACTCATATCTTATAATAAAATAGTAACTCATTTCCGTCTGTCTGTCTGTCTGTCCTTCTTTGTTTGTGTTTGCATCACGTAAAAACTACTGGGTGGATTTAATTAAAGTTTTCTGAAGAGGTACCTTAGTATCCAAGTCCCAATATAGGATACTTTTTTTCCTCAAAAATATCTTATTTCCAAGTTAAAGTGAAGAACAGGCAGTGAAAAACGCAATTTCCGTATTAAAGGTGCTAAAATTTTCGGTTAATCGGTTTAAAACTGGGATATTTTTAAAACGGTTCTTTTCAAAGTGGGATATTTGAAAAACTATTACGCAACAGATGGCGCCAGTTGACTAAAATTTGTATTTTTACTTTGTGGGATTACATTGTTATTAAAATATTTTAAACACCACTTACAGAGGTTTACAATAATTTTTAGAATTTTTTATAAATTTTAGAATTTTAGCAAGCGATAGTTACCTTTATATAAATTAAATACATAAACCATAACTGAAGCATTAAAAGTAAGAGCCTTTCAATTGGTGTGGAATACTTTCAAAGCAAAACCGAACAAAATATTGTTAGGACGGCCACGACGTGGCGGGAACAGCTAGTCTAAAATAAAAATATACTTGGTAAGTCCAGCCAGTGCTAGACAACAAATTGTATGTTTCACGTTTGCTGGTCTCATTTGGGGGTCATTCCTCTGATGTTAGGGCGAGAGAAGCAATAACCCTCGTTCATAGACGACTATAACCACGGTCATTTAGTATGTTGCGGGCCAGCGGATTTGGATGTGTTTCAAGCTTCTTTAAATACCTTATGGCAAGTTTCGCTATTTCTGCTTGAACTGATGGCACGTTTAGATCTTTGTGGACGTTACGTAATTTATAAGAAAAATCTAAGAAAATTACACATCATATGTTTTGCACAAATCTTTTATATTTTTGAAAATAATTTTTTTTTTAGTGAAAATGCGTTTCTTTGTAACTGTCAGCAAATGCAGTTCATAAAGATACAAATTGCTATGGCCACGCAAATAGTATTAAATAAATATTAAATTGCTAAATTAAAAAAAAAAGTGCAGGGCAGTCGTTGGGACTGCCAATAGAAGTGAAAACTAAGTAACTTGTGATTACTTTTTCCCACGATTTTTTTTTATGAAATACAAAGCTAATTGTTGTGGCTGACTGTGATTCAGACCGTCATACCGTTAGTTCGTCAGACCCTCAGACGTTCAGATCGGACCATCAGATAGTGAGTCAGACTTTCAGGCCGTTAGTTCGTCAGACCGTCAGACAGTCAGGCAGTCATACAGTCAGTTCGGCGAACCGTCAGATCGTCAGACCGTGACGACGATTTTTGAGTTCAATAATTTTTCTTGAGCAAAAAGTGCTCAACGTACCTAAAGAAGTTTTCACTTCAATAATAATCGATAATGGTGACGACGGTTTTTTAAATCAATAATTTGTCTTCAACTAAAAAGTTCTCAACGTGCCTAAAGAAGTTTTCAAAGTTAAAATCACATAAAGAGTAAGAAATTATGTGACTTACGTGATCAAATGATTTTCAGAACAGGCCTGATATTCAGTTTTCTGTTCAATTGGAATAAACAGTCATATATAAGTCAAACTCTTTACTGTGATTTGTTTTTAGGTTTATTTTCGATTAGTTTTAGCAAATCAACATAAACAATATTACGATAGTGCAACGCAAATTTTGAAATTTCTTTTTAAAACTCAGCACTCTGTTTGACAACGAACTTATAAGAGCTCTTCGTGGTTTTTATGGTTGAGATAAACGATCTTCTGAACGTGCTCTTCAATGAACTATTTAAAAATTTCTAATAATTTATTTACTACATCACATTAAGCCATTAAGAAGACAATGAAATAAACGTATAGAGGAAACCATAATTTTTGTAGATCGTAGTGTCGACAATATGCTGCCGTTCTCCGCCCGTGTTCCACATGGAAAATTTGTTGTTTAAGAATTGAAGTCGAATGGCTATTATTTTTTTACCGCAAGGTTGCTGATTGGTGTAATTTATAATTGCAAACTGATCCAAATTTTTACCGGATAATCATATTTGGGGGTGAAACTAAGTTTTAGTTATCGTTGCGTAAAATATAACTTTTTTCTGGTTACCTCTGTTAGGTAATGGCGTTTTTGAGTATTTCCTCTTTCCTTTCGAAATGAGTTGCAGTTAATAGTGTTTGTTATCGATATATTTTCCAAACAAATTTTGGTTTGCAAACATCAATAAAATACACATCGACTTTTAGTTTTTCTTTCCAACAAGAAAGGGCTGCTTGTCACTTATTATTACAATGTCGAATTATTAAAACGTCATTTTGGTAATATTATTATGAGTGATAAACACTAGTTACTACAAAGTAACTACAAATGACCCAATTTGTTACGGTATAACACAGTGCAACACGGCAAAAAATAACCACATACGGACACCACTACGTGATAAAAGACCAACAAAAAAAAAAGACCCCTGTCTCCCAATTTTGCCCAAAGTCCTCTGTTTTTTTTATGGGCCCTCAAAGATTCTTAACACCGTTTAGAAATTAAAAAATTTTCGGGAAATTTTTCACTTTTGCGGCTACCTAAGCGCTACCTAAACGGTATTAAGAATCATTCCAAGGAAGTTCATATGTTCCAGAAAGTTGTTTATTGAGATTTTAGGTTCATTTTGTAGTTAATTGTTTCCTTGAATTTTGAACGGTTTGCTACCTATGGACCTGAACAGGGGAAAAAAGGTAAAAAAATTGAATTTTTTAAAGTTTTTTGCGATTTTGACCTTGAAGATGAAGTTTTTTTGATTTTATATGTTCTTAATTTTTGTTCTTTATGACAAGAGCTACAACTTTGCTTCAGAGAGTATATCAAAATTCCAAACGGTTTGAAAAATATGAGCTTGAGGAAATGATAATTTTTTTGCAAAAATGACATCGAGGCCCCACATCTTTGAGGACCCATAAAAAAAAACCTGGAGGACTTTGGGCAAAACAGGGAGACAGGGGTCTTTTTTTGGTCTTTTATGACGTAGTGGTATTCGTATATGGTTATTTTGCCATAAATTAAAGCCATAAATGAAATAACACCGGAAGTTTTTGAAAATAGCTTTTTTCTAATAGCTTGTAGTCGTCATAATTTCTCATATATCCCTTCGAAACGAATAAAACAATCATAAAGTGCATAAAGTTTTTGTAGTATTAATTCAAATCAAAGTCCGGCAACTCTTATAAAAACACGCAATGAAATTGTTGCCACAAGTCGTCCTTATTGGAAAGCCTTTTTAATTGTGTCTTTAAATTAAAATAATCATTAGACATGTTAAACTTTAATTGAGGAATTACTTCACTCCTATTTTTATTTATTTACAAACAAAAAAAACAAAGCAATAAAATAATACGAACATGAGTTTTAGTTAATTAATTAAGTAAAGTTGGTTTTCAAAAGAAATATGCATAATCTAAGTGTTATTATTTTTTACACGCCTGCCCATTCCTGATATTCAATTCTATTGTATTAGACGTATTACGTTTATTATTCCGCCACTATATTTCATTGTTTGTTTGTGTGAAATCGAAGTAAATCTCCCTCTTAATTTTATTTTATTTTTACAGGGTTTTGTTCATGTTTTTTTGCCAGCTTGTTTAAGTTTTATTTTTTACTTCCGTTTTAGTTCTCGATGCAAAATAAAAAGGGGTTTTCAAAGATTATAAGATTATGGTTTTTCTCTTTCTTTTTGATTTATAATTTTTCTCTTTGTATATGATGTGTTAAAGACAAGAAGTGTAATTAAGGAAAATCACTCAAGAATTTCTATGCATAAATTAGTAAGTACAATTGATTGAATAACTATTGCTATCAAATACGTATGGTGGATGGTTGAAGAAGAGCTCTAGATCAAAGGCCCCCAACCAAAAAAAGCCCCCACGATAACCCTTAGGGGTTAGCGTGGGGGCTCTTGCTCTAGATGCATAAACTCTCGTCAGCTAAAATTTGTTTCTATTCGTATAACGCAGATGTCCAGTCTTTGTCTCGTCATAGAACCAGAAACCGTATGCAGACTCTTAGGTGGGCTATTAAGCAAATAATTTTGATGGAGTGAAGAAAAATCTTTAAGAAAAACTTTAGTTTACCCTGAAACAATATTAAGCAAAGAACTTATGCCCAAGAGTAGCCCAGTAGCCAGAAAGCTAAACAACAGTTTAAAATCAGTACAATGTGGAACTCTGCTTGGGTGAAATTTTCTTCTCCTATGCCGTGTAATGAACACAACAGCCACATATTGAATTGAAAGAGTAATTGAAAAACTAAATTAAAATTACTTGCAAATTGTAATTAGTAATTTTCAATTATAAATTACATGAAATTGAAAAAAATCAATTATAACATGTAATGAAAAATTTTTAAAAATATAATAGAATTCAATTAAAAGTAATGATTATTGTATGACTAGTTATTCAACAACTATAACAATTATTACAATTGCCTGTAATTTGTAATTACAATTACTTGTAATTTGTAATTATAATTGAACATTTTCAATTACAAAGTACAAGTGGTTGTAATTGAGTTTAGTCCCTTATTAAAATTACAATTAATTGTAATGTGTAATTAAGAATATCAAATTACCTGTAATTTTAATTGTAATTTTAATTGTAATTGAATTGTAATTATTTATTTATTTTATTTATTAAAAGTAAATAAATTTACAAATTAAAAATTACAATTATAGGAAATGTCTGCAGCGGCCTTCGTCCTTTGAAATGTAATTAAATCTTCCCATTTCTGGTAATTGTGCATTTCTTTTCTTAGAAATGCAAAATGGTATCTGAGTAACTAGTCAGCGTGTTAAGGTTGTGGGAACAAAATTGATTCGCCATAACTATCTGAGTTTATATTTTTCTTTTTCTAAGCTGTAAAAATAAATAAAGTGTCAAAAATTAGGAGCTCTCAAGACGACGGCTATAAACTCCTATGAAAAATTAAAATGAAAAATTAACTAAAAAGCTGTGGTACCTGTGTTCCTTGTAAGTTACATAAGGGTTATAGATATTTTGTACCTTAAAATAGTCGTTTTAACTTTCTTTGTTGTTATTGCAGGTTTAGATTGTATTGTATTGTAAGTTTACAAACGTGTTGGTATGTTTACAAAAGTTGTCAAGTTTTACCGTGGTTACAATTATTGTAGCCTATAAATAGTTAGTGAAAATTTATTAGTTCCTGTAAGTTATGCTGAAAAAAATGTAAAAAAAAGCAATTTTTAAAATTTATTTCCCAAAATTTTAGGAATAAAATGCTTATGTTTGGCATAAATAACATGATGACAGAATTTAGTCAACGAATTATTGCTGATCAGAGTTAACCGTTATCACCTAGAATGATTCATTAGACAAAAACGGATGACAAGTTTTTCAGAAACTTTCGAGACCCATAAATAAATAAACTGAGTACACCCAATTCAATTTTACACGGTAGATTGGTTCCACAAAAAAAAACGTGTAAAAAAAGACAAGATCGAATGAAAAAAATCTGGAGTGGCCTACACTCAACTTTAGAATACCCAATGGAATATGGATATATTATATAAAGAATATAAGTTCAAAGTATATTCGAATCGAAAACTTAATTATACTCGGTTTGGGTGTTAAGTAAACTACCCCTAGCCCCTTCCCGATTATGCTGAGGCAACAACAAACATAAGGTGGTTAATATTAAAGTAAAAGTATTCAACAAGAGGGAAGTTCAAGGTAGTGGTAGACTTCGTTTCTCACCAACTGACGATTGATAATTGAATACAAGTTTTCTCGTATTCCTTTATCTGGGTTTGGTTGGTTAAATAGATGATGCTTACAACTAAATACTACCCTAAGTATATAGATACGAAGAGTGCTGATGACGGATGTAGCTGTCCAGGAAATGTGCATTCCGCTCTGCTGGTGTATAAAAAATTAAATTTGCCCAATCTTTCTTTAATAATATTACCTAATTTGTAATTTAATTTATTATTTCTTAGAAAGAATAGAACGAACTCAAGCTTGACTGCAAATTTCATTGAAAATCTACATTTCTACAAGAAAACTTGCTCTGTATGAACTAAGTGGGACCTTTCCGTTGTATTTTAAATATTTTATTGTTCTATATGTATACATATAATAAAGTAGTAACTCATTTCCATCTGTCTGTCTGCTCTTCATTTACGTTTGCATCACGTAAAATCTACTGGATGGATTTTAACAAAATTTGGTGAGGAGGTAGCTAAGAAAACTGGTCCCAACATAGTAAACTTTTTTTCTGCAAAAATATCTTAGAAAGTGGAGAAAAAGCAGTGAAAGTACGCAGCTGAACTAAACGGATATGAATAATTTACTTTTTATTAAGTAAAAAAATACATAAACTGATATGTAGCATATCTTAAGGCGGAACTAATAACGCCGGTATTACCACATCGCCGGCGAAGTAAAATAATTATAAATTGGCTATCCTAGCTTGAAACTAATTCGCCGAAAGAACTCCAGAAGCGCTTGTGAAGCTTTACTATCACACTAAAGGCCCAACTATAATATGCATAAGCTGGCTTAAGCTAATATCAAAAAATGAACGAAAAGTCTGTCAAATGCTTATGCAACTTATTGAAGACTTTTATGTGGCTACAATATACTTATATGAATCTAAAAACTATTATGACACAGTTGCACATTTGTTTTATTCGTACTTTTAAAAAATAATAATTTTTTCTGAATAAATAAAATTTGTTAACAAAAAGCTGCTAAATAAACATATTTTATATACTTAGTACCATTCATATACAAATTAATAATTATATTTTAGAAAATTTCGAAAGAAAAATTTAACACTTTCTGCTGGTTGTGTAATTTTGGCCAACAGTACTAAAAAATACAGCGGTGTGCATCACTCAACTCATAAACAATTAAATGCTTTTTCTTTTTAATTACTATTATTATACAACGCCTCCCTTTTTTCTTATAGAAACTTCTTTTTTTAAACATTTTATATTAAATTTAGATATAATTTGTTTACTTTCGATCTCCATTGCAATTTTTTATGAATGTACATTCATATGTAAAACACAAAGCACGAACAGCTGTTTACGTCCGGAATGTGTGATCGGTTTCGGACATTGCTTAAGCAAATGACATTTGACGAAACTCAACGAAAAGTGTTGTTAAGTACATTATAGTTTGCCACATATGATTTGTATGTAATTGCACAGTTGCTTAAGTTGGCTTAAGCTAGCTTATGCATATTATAGTTGGGCCTTAACTATCTGTCTTATCTACTACTATCCCTTTCTAAAGGAAGTAACACAGTTAATGTAGGCATTAATTCTCTTAAAAAAAAAACTAAAAAACGTAAGGGTCTTTGATGAGGATTGCTTTCAAAGCAAAATCGAACAAAATATTGAAGGACGCTGACGAGGTGGCGGGCACAGCTTGTTTTTATAAAGTTAAAAAAAATACATAAACTGATATGTAGCATATCTTAAGGAGGAACTACATAAGTAAAAACAGATAAGTTAAAACAGATCGTTTTAAATACTTATACGGCACGCCATCTTAATTTTTGATATTTAAGTACAGATGGCGCTAAAAACATATGCCAATTAGCCAATTGAATAAAATTTGTATGTGTTTTAAGTTGCGTACGTGTTGTATAATTTGATTATTTTGTGAAATACATACTTAGGTAATTATGTGATTACATTATGTTTTTTGTTTAGAGTTAATTTGTAAAATTTGGTAAGAATACTACGACTTGAGTGTGACTATAAAATTCTGTTATTGTTAGTTTCTTCTTAGTTCAGTTGCATTTTTCTCTTATAGGTGCTACTGTATATATGTACATAAGTCTTACAATAGGTGTTGAGTACTTTCAAAGCAAAATCGAGCAAAATATTATCAGGATGACTACTACGTGGCGGGCACAGCTAGTTTTAATATAAAAATTATTGTCACCGTGAAGTATACTACTTAAACATATTCGGTACGTCTCAATAAAATCATGCTATAAATAAACATTCAAATATAGATAAAACTTAAAAAAAATTCAATTATGTTTTACAGCTCTTTGATAACATGAAGAACACAAAATATGTCTAATAAAGAGCAGCAGCAACAACAACGAAATAATAGCCTAAAAATATTATTAATAAATAAAACTGAACTTACCTGTACAATGGTATACCGGCGTTATCACGAAACCATAATACCATATAAACATCGTCCAATGGTGCTGATATGGGGCATGGTAGTGACACTGATTTACCCTCTACAGCTTCAATATCTTTTGTTTTCACTATTGCCACGAACAACAACACCAGCAAACAATTCAGCCGTAGGGTGATGGGAATATGATAACGGTGATGTTAATGTCAAGCAGCATAGAAAGGCAAAATATTGGCATGGCAGTATCAGCAATATCATAACGTGTTTTCAATATGAAATTACCAGCAGGTGTTAAAAGTAATAGGCAACAGGATATAAACGCAGATTGTTAGAGTAAAGGTGGGGTAGTAGACAAAAATATTTACGTATTATTTATATTTATTTGCCATTTATTGTGTTGTTAAGGCCATTGTGTTGTACATGGACATAACAACCAGCAGTTTTATGTGAATTATTATCACCAACATCATCAGCGACAGCAACATCAATAGCATCATCATCAATGACAACGTTGACAACAGGCAAAATAACAGCGTATTGAAATTCATGATAATGTTGTTCGATTTAATAAAAGATTTTTTTTTTTTTTTGTATATAAATAAATTTAATTAAGGCCATTGAAAATAGTTAAAAAGGAAATTATGCGTTTAATATTATTGACGTTGGTTATTGTTGTTATTGTTATTAGCAAATAACATGACCACACGTGCCAGGATTTTGTTAAAGATTTTGTTTTTGTTTAACCAGTTAACGAAACAAATTATTGCCTCGCCAGGGGAAATAACAATAATAATAATACGAGCAGTATGAAGAGATTATTTTGTTTCCACATTTTATTTATTTATAGGCAGAAAATTTTCCGAAATCCAGGTTATGCATACAATTATGTATTTTATATATTGAAAATTTTTATTTCATTACATTATTCGTGTTGTTTGTTGCGTTTCAATGGTATTTGTGGTTTAAGTTGGCATTTTTTGTTGTTGTTGTTGTTTATGCAGTTTGTTTAATTATAATTATTGTAGATGCAGTTTTTTTTTTTTTTGAATATTTTTTATATGGATTTTATATTTGTATTTGGTTTATTTTGCGACCATTGTTTACATTGTATTAATTGTCCACATTTATTAATAAATATAAAGCAGAAAAATGCACACAAGCATTAGGCACCCAAAGGATATGAACACCACACACATGCATACGCATAATTACGCAGCCACATCACACATACACGCACGCACACACGCATGTACAATCAGGTTTTGTTGTTTTGTAGTTGCGGTTTATTTATATTAAATATAGATGTAGAGATTTTTATCGTCACCATCGTATGCCAGTGTTTGCGAAGACATTAAACATTAAAACCATTTCCATTGCGGTCGTGAAAGTTCATTGAAGAATAAATTCAAAAGGAAAGGAAGAAAAGAAGAAAAAAAGAACTAAATTAATTAAAGATTTAGCATGATAATATTTGGTATTAATATGTCAAATAAATGTAGCTTTGATATATTTATAGTTAAATAATTATGTTAAGTCTTGCAGAATATTGCACTAAATTAATACAAAAATAATACTCACTTCATCAAAAAGTATATTATAATTCATACTTTCAAATAACGAGTTAATTTTTACTTCTATATTTCAGAACTAAAATAAAACAAGTATTTGTTGGTAAAAAAAATTATACAATTATATTTTTTATAACATTTAATAAATTTTCATCATTTTTTTACTCATAACGTTGTATAGGACCAAAATATTCGTTACCAAATACAATGGAGTTTTCCAATTTTAAATTTACAGCAGTAGAAAAAGACATTATATACTTTTTTTGCTTAAGCATAAAAATAAGCTAGTTGGCCTGCAAGAGGAATACTTGGCTTGTATATACCAATATCTTATATATTATCAATTACACAGTGCAACACGGAAAAAAATAACCATATACGGACACCACTACGTTATAAAAAAGTTTCGGGAAATTTTTCACTTTTGCGGCTACTTAAGCGCTACCTAAACGGTGTTAAGAATCATTCCTAGGAAGTTCATATGTTCTAGAAAGTTGTTTACTGAGACCTTAGGTTCACTTTTGTAGTTAATTGTTGCCTTGAATTTTGAACGGTTTGCTACCTATGGACCTGAACAGGGGAAAAAAGATAAAAAAATTGAATTTTTTAAAGTTTTTTGCGATTTTGACCTTGAAGATGAAGTTTTTTTGATTTTATATGTTCACAATTTTTGTTCTCTATGATAAGAGTTACAACTTTGCCTCAGAGCGTATATCAAAATTCCAAACGGTTTGCAAAATATGAGCTTGAGGAAATGATCATTTTTTGCAAAAATGACATCGAGGCCCCACATCTTTGAGGGCCCATAAAAAAACCTGGAGTACTTTGGGCAAAACTGGGAGACAGGGGTCTTTTTTTTTTTGGTCTTTTATGACGTAGTGGTGTCCGTATATGGTTATTTTGCCATGACTTAAAAAATTACACAGTGTGTTATTTATATTATTATCTTATTTTTATATGTAGGGCGCTTATTTTCATAATAACTTACAGGCACTATTAAATTTTTACTAACAATATATGGGAAAATTTTAGTCACGCTAAAACTGAAGAACTTTTGTAAACTTACCAATACAATCTGAACGTGTCTGTCTAAGCACCTTAAAAAACACTTTTCTACCTTAAAAATAACAGTTTTTCATTAACCTATACATTTCTTGCATTTGAATCACGGCTGCCAGATTTTATTTTCTCTCTCACCTAAAAACAAACAAAAAAAAACTCCTAAAATGAAGCTTTTTTATTAGAAAATCCCCTAAAATAATTTTTCTTGATTACATACAAAATAAATTTTTTCTGTAATTTTCAAAAAATAAAATCCAAATTAATTAAGTAAAAAAAAATTCCCTAAATTAATGCCAATTTTAACAAAAATCCCCCAAAACAAAAATTATAGGTGTTTAAGTTTTCATTATATTAACCCTGAAGGAAACCTGGGGACAATTGTCCCCAAGTCTCCACTTTTGTCAACTATTATGGTGACTCTTTGGCGACATTGTCAATAAATCGTTAAAAATATACATATGTATATTCATACGTCAGGTGAAAACAAAAAATGAGTTTATTTTAAATATTCAAAAAATCAATATACATACATATTTTTTTTTTCATAAATTGTTTATTGTATCTTCAATATTTTTGAACTTACAATATTTACTCATATCTTAAGTCTAAAATAAAAATATACTTTTTAAGTCTAGCCAGTGCTAGACAAAAATAATGTTTGTTTCACGGATTTTGCAATCATTTGCGGGTCATCCCTCTAATGTACGGCCAAGAAAAGCAGTATCTCTTCTTTTTAGTCGAATGTAACCAGGTTCATTCAGCATGTTACGCGCCAAAGGGTTTGCTGGAGACTCAAGCCTCTTTAGATATGTGACTGCATGTTTCGTTATTTCTGCTTTAACTGATGGCATGTTTAGATCTTTGTGGATGTTTTAATTTTTTTATATACCAGGGAGCAGATGTAATCATACTTAGTATCTTATTTTGGCGCCTTTGAATTTTTTCTACATTGCTAGCTGAGGCAGTGCCCCATAACTGAATCCCATAACACCAATATGGTTTGAGGATCGACTTGTACAGTAGAAGTTTAAAATCTAAGCTTAGGGTAGAGTTTCTGCCAATAAGCCAATTTAGATGTACTGCTTTTAGTTTCATTTGTGTTAACTTGAAATCAATGTGGCTTTTCCAAGTAAGGCCACGGTCAAGATGTATACCCAGATATTTAACGTCTGTGGTATCATTTGGTTATTTATGCGTATAGGAGGGCATGTGTCCCTTCGCAGTGTGAAAGTTATGTGAGTACATTTTTGTTCATTCACTTTTATTCTCCATTTTTCTAGCCATTTTTCCAAATTAAGTATGTGGTCTTGTAAAAGTTGTGATGCTTCTTGGGCACTTTCATGAATACTTAAAAAAGTTGTGTCATCTGCAAAAGTTGATGTGTGCACTACGGTGCTAATTGGCATATCTGATGTGTACAGTAAATATAAAATTGGTCCCAAAATACTACCTTGGGGAACTCCGGCTTCAATGAGCTGTGGCGAGCTTTAAAAGTCACCTTCTTTTAGTAAAAACTTGCGATTCGTTAAATAATCTTTTAAGAGCTTATACAAGTTTTCGGGCAAGTTCAACTTTAGCTTAAATATTAAACCTTATCAAATGCTTGAGAAACGTCGATAAAAAGCGTAGAACAGTATTTTCTTTAAAGGTCGTTTTAATTACATTTACTAATCTGTGTGTTTGTTGGATCGTACTATGTTGTTTTCTGAAGCCGAATTGATGGTTCGGAATACATCCTTTCGCGCTAAGAATTGGATTCAGCTTAGTTATTAATATTCTCGCAAATAACTTTGACACGTTTGATAAAAGGCTTATAGGTCTGTATGATTCTACTTTTGTGTGGTCTTTTCCTGGTTTAGGAATCATAGTAATCAAAGAAACTTTCCACTCTGTGGCAAAGTACTCAAGACGTAAGATGGCATTAAAAACAAACAGAATAATTCTGCGACCTATACAGGGCAACTCAAATAACATCTTGTTACTTGTTTTATCAACCCCAGGGGCTTTTTTTGTGTTTAAATCCGCTATTGCCCTTTCAATATCGCTAAATTCAAATCTTAGGTGTACTTCGGCACTAGTTCTACTGGTGGCAACTCAACTATATCAGTACACATATTTGGAGTGAAAACCTTTTTCAATATACATACATATAAACATAAATTGTGTTTCAAATCATAAAAAGCATAAAATATCATGAGCAAAAGGAGTTATAAACGACAGATAAAAAAGCAATCGATTTGATATCAAATAGAAGTGAAAACGAAACAATTTTAATTGAATGTGGTAATTGTGAAAATTTTGTAGCCCATGTAGGAGATTTTGTGAGATTAGTGACATAATTGTTTTTTACAAACGCTGCCGAAAAACGGCAGAGCATAAAATTTTGCTACACAGAATTGTTAAGCAAAATACTGTTGCTACAAACCTTATTTTTCCCAATTACGAGTGAGGAAAAATTAAAGGAACTGGACGCTATTTTAGCCACTCATTCAGACCCATACGTAAGTATTTCTATTTTAAAATGAATTTATTGAAAAGCATTGAATTTTCAATTTATATTTAATAGATTAGGCAATGCAAGTCATTCCTTTCTGGCAATGCTGAACGTAATATTCACCAAGAATTTGATCAAACCATTATTATGAGCTTCAATATAGATGGACCCTTTGGAAAAAAAGAGATTTCATGATTATCCTAATGTATTTAAAGTTGTAATAAGGTAAACAGTTTGTTGTTTGTTTTAAGATTTGTGATATTTTGACAATTATTTTATAATATTTAGATGTTATTTCAACTTTTAGTGAATTTTCGGATAAAACTCAGCATTTTAGCAGCAAAAAAGGAAATTTTTTAAACAAATAGGTCGAGACAAAGCAAAATCAAACGGAAAACAAGTGGAAGAAAACACTTCCAATAAAGATAAATTTTTAAATTTTTTTTTTTAACTGAAATTATTTAACTATAATCATACTGTTAACTAACAATCTTATTGAATTGTTCGTAATAATTAATTTTAACTTTTTTACCTTAAATTTTTTATAATCATAGTCTTAACGACCTTATTGAATTGTTCATATTAACATACGAAAAAATGTCTAGATTTTATATTAACAAACGACTGTTATGAATTAGTGCTTTTTAAACATTTATTCATTTTTTTTAATAAAATCACAAAAGTTAAGAAAATATGCATTTTCATTGTCCAATCTATTACAGAAAAGTACCAAAAGTGTAGACTAGAATTACTAAAATGTACTAGTGAATCACTAGTTCCAATGTCTACAAATGGTCCCAAAAGAACTACCTTGTCAATATGCACATGTTTAATTTCTATAGTAAATAGCATTGTCTAGGGTATTATAAGTCACTAGTACTGGTGACTGTGTCAATAGTAAGTCAGTACAGATTCACTATTAACATTTCCTGCAGGGAAAGTATGTATTAGAAATATACATATTATGTGTATTTAAATATACCCAGTGGTATAAATTATTAACCGACTTCAAAAGAGAAGTAGGTTATCAATTCGTCTGAATGTTGCTTTTTTTTATGTATGTAACGGCAGAACTCAGTGTTTTCTGAACCTATTTTAAAATTGTTTTCTTTATTTGAAAGCTTCTGCTTTCAGATTGGTCTCATTTTAAAAACAGTTCATTATATTGAAAATTAAAGGGTGTCCCCATACAACATATGTACATGTTTTTTACGTGTATTAAGAACTGTAAAGGGCACCAAAATAAAATTTTAAAAAATTGTGCGTCGCTATAGCTCCCAACAGCAGAAATTAATAAAAAAATAAATTTAAAATTTAAAGGGTGTCCCCATAGGTAAATATTAAAAATTTTAAATTAAAGGGTGCTCCAATAGTTCATTTAATTTGATGTATGTGGGCATATTTTTGAACAGTTGTACAAAGTCCTCTGAAATTTACAAAGAACCTGTAGTCAGCTAGTCAGCTATAACAAAAAGTATAAAATTTGAATTTGGAAATAAAAGGGTGTCCCAATAGTTAATGTAATTCTATGTTTGTGGCCAAACTTTTGAACTTTACCAGACATACAGCTGAAATTTACAAGGCACCTGTATTGCAAAGTCCACTTTAGCAAGTATACAATTTGAATTTAGAAACTAAAGGGTGTCCCCATAAATTATGTAATTTGATCTATATGGCCCTATCTTTTGAACCGTTAAACACAAACACTTGAAAATTAGGCAGAATATCCACTATTTTCGCTGGTATGATAACAATTATAAATATTTAGAATTATAATGTAAAGGGTGTCCCAATAGTCCATGTAGTTTGATATATGGTTAAAATTTTTAACCGTTATAGACAGATAGTTTAAATTTACAAAGAATCTTTGTGACCAAGTCCTCTATAACAACAGGTCTTTAATTTAAAATTGTAAATTAAAGGGTGTCCGAATAGGTGATGTTATTTGATCTATGTGAACCTATCTTTAAAACCATTATAGACAGAGGCTTGAGTGGTGCCCCCATAAAAGATGGATGCTGGTGAAAATAGCTTAACTTTTGAACAGTAATAAGGAGAGCCTTGACCTTTAAATAGTCTTTATTTTTTCCCCTCTAATTTTGGCGCATCTTTTAATTGGTTTAAATCTAATTCTTACAGTTTACTTCTTACATTTTTATTTTAGAATTGTTGCCCTTCTATCTGTTTTGAAGTCGGTTTTTTTTTTGCAAGAATTATTTAATTATAATATTAAAATTTGTTGGGATTCGATTCCGTCAACCTCCAGGCTGATAGACCTTCGCACTGCGAATCAGTCTATCGAAGCATCTCTATTTCAAGCAGCAATGAAGTAGATAAAGGCAATTCAATGAACTTTTGTGTTTTATAAATAAGAAATCTAAAAATAGAAAATTATGTATTTGTTATACAAAATGACTAGACATTCCTACTTCCCTACTAAGAGAAGCGAAGTAGGAATGAGTACTGGATCTTTTAGAAGACAGAGCCAAGGCCTTCTTTGGAAGGCATACAAAAATGAGGATCGTATCCGAGAGAAGGTCTAAGCATGCCTTATAGAAGGCCTGAAGTGAGAAGGCCTCTTTAATTTCACCACTGGAATGTTTCTTGTGTCACATCTTGCAAACAATTCGCACCCATACATTAGGCTACGGATCAGGTATGTCTTGGCAAGTAAAGTTCTTATGTTTATTGGAGTGAAATATTATGTTGACCACAGAGATCGTAACTTTATATAAGTTTGACCAACTAAATAGTTTATGTGATTATTCCAAGTCAAATTGCTATTGAAAATTATACCAATATTTTTTACTGTATTGACTGTATTGACCATTTATAACTATATTTTCTGATATAGAGGGATTTAAAGATCTTTTACATATAACTGTGCACTTGGACTTGCTTGGATTTAAACAGAGCCCGTTTGCCCTTGCCCATAGATAGATTTTGTTTAACTCTTCATTTAAAGTATATATGCCAGATGATATGTTTCGAGCTGCGCAACCTAAAGTAACTTGCACATCGTCCACGTACAAGTTGATTTTGCACTTGGAGAATTGGTTTGGTAAGTCATTTGCATATAGAGAAAACAGGAGTGGTCCTAAAATAGAACCTTGGGGACTCCCTTAATAATGGATAAGCTATTTGACCATACACCATTTAGAAATACTGATTGTCTGCGATTTGAGAGGTATGAAAATATGAGTCTGGTTGATGTGTCGGCAAATCTAAAAAAGTATTTCAGTTTTTGAATTAGTATGCCATAGTCTACCGTGTCAAAAGCCTTCGAATGATCGAGTAACACTAGAAAATTTATATCTCCATTTTCCAGTCCTTGCCTTATAACTTCAGTAATTTCAACCAGAGATGTAACGCAGCTATGATTATGGCGAAAACCAGACTGTGCATCGGTAAGCAAATTATTGGTACTGATATATTTAACCATTTGTTTGTACAGAAGTTTTTCTAGAACTTTTGACAAAAAACATAATATGACTATTGGCCTGTATTCTCCATTCGATTTTGGTAAGGGGACAATTTTAGCGTGCTTCCAGTTTGACGGGTACACACATGTCATAATAATACTATTAAACAAATGAGTAACGTACGGCAGAATCAAGGGCATTAATAATATTATAAATTTTGGATGAATACTATCAATTCCCACTTCGTTCGATTTTATCGAAATGCTGGTTGAAATAATATCGTACTGAGTAATCCGTGAAAATTGAAACTGTTCGCCCACTATTTCGATGTTTGTATCTAATGCAGATGAGGAAAAATTTAAATATTCAGGATTTGGTTGGATCACGGGAATGTTTGTAAACGTTCTGTTGAGTATGTTTGGATCCACTTGGCACTCAATATTGTTGTCAGTCTTGCAGATACCGATTTCACGAATTGTATTCCAAGTTTGTTTAGAACTAGTTGCAGATTTAAAGCGTTTAGAATAGTATTCGGTCTTTGCGTGTTTGATTTGCTTATTAACATTTTTTCTGGCTAAGTAAAATAATAGTTATAGCTCAGAAGTTCTAAATCGCTTCCATCTAGCGTATGCTGAATCTCTCAGTCTAATAGCATTTCTAATAGTATTAAAATTAGCTTTCTAATAAGGTGTTCTAAACTATTTAGAAGAATCTTTCAGAAAGGCGATTGTTACATATTTTTAAATTATTGGTTGCAAAAAAATAGTAATAGACCAATTCAACATCTGGTAAAACATAAAAAATCCGCCGAAAAGCACCCTAAATATTTTTTTACCCCCAATTTTTTTTCCCCTAACAAATATTAACTCCCAAATTCTACTCTAAATGAAGTAAAATCCCCTAAATCTAGGGAAAAATCCCCTAACCTGGTAACCGTGATTTGAACCTTGTTTGTTGTTGTATTTCTATGATTTTTTGTTGTTTTTAAAATAAAATTTTCGGTAAATTTAAGTTTTAAGATAAAAAGTGATTTTAAGTAGCAATTTAGGCTGCCTAGACATGTTCAGTTTGTATATGTATGTTCACAAGAGTTGTACAGTTTTACAGTGGCTACAATTCTGCCATATATTGTTAATAAAAATTTAAGAATCCCTATAAATTATGCTAAAAAAAGTAAAAATATAAAATTAAAAGAAAAAAGGTATAAAAAATTAAAAGAATTTTTTCAACGAATACTCAGCTATATTATTGCCGAACAAGGTTAACCGCTAAAACCTAATATGAAGGAGACAAAAACTGATGACTCCTTTTTCAAAAGGCCAACTTTTTTTCAAAATCCTTCGAATAAAAATTAAAAATTGGTCACCAAATTCACCAGACTGAGTATAGAGTTTTACTACACTTTGTTAGTAGAATCGAACCTATGCTGTCAAGTCCGCGTATTTTTTTCGCTCTTGCACTGTGCAATTTTATTTAAAAAAATTAAAAAAAAAATTGAGAAATAATATTTTGTTTGTTTTCATTTTTAAGATAAAGCTACAAATATACATATGTATGTATGTGTTTCTATTAAATTTAAAATTTTGTTGTCATTTTCTTAACGAAATCATATTTTCTTTTTTTCGGAAAAGCTTTTTCCTGGAACTCATTACCAGTACATTACCAATACATTCATTATTATTAAACATATTTTAAGCCAGCAATTAGAATTGCAAATTTCAATAATTATTTATTCCTATTACTGACAATACCCAGACATTTTGTTTTACAATTTTTTTTTTCATTTCAGATATCATGACAACAAGTTACAAGTTCATTTAGGCTTTAATATGTTAATTTAATATGAAACCTTCAAAAACAAACGCAAGCATTTGAATGTGCACAATGGTTAACCTTTCAGAGAAGTTAAATAAAAGGAAAAAATAAATAAATTAAATAAATAAATATATAAATGAAGACTATAAAAGATTTTTAGGTCAGGTTTAACGTGAACATGAACATGGCAAACACTAACATACAAATGAATAACATTGATGTTTATTTTCTTTTGTATGGAAATAATCCAACAAATGTTTTTGGGATTTAAATGAATAGATTTTAAACTAAATATGATATATTTAACATAAAATTTTCTCTTCAAGCAGCAACAGTTTTCAAAATTCAATTTAAAACACAGTAACTAATAAAAATAAAATTTTTCAAAAAAAAAAAAAATGTATAATGAAAAATGAATAGGCAATCTCCTTGGAAACAATTCTTTTGTTTCCTTCTACTGTCGAATATAATTCTCATCTACATATATAATAAAATAGTAACTCATATCCGTCTGTCTGCTTTTATTTACTTTCGCATCACGTAAAATCTACTAGATGAATTTTAACAAAATTTTGTGAGGAGATACCTAAGTATCCTGGTCCCAATATAGGATACTTTTTTCCGCAAAAATATCTTAGAAAGTGGAGAAAAAGCAGTAAAACTACGCAGTTGAACTAACCGGATATGAATACTTCACTTTTTATAAAGTAAAAAAATACATAAACTGATACGTAGCATATCTTAAGGCGGAACTCAAAACGCCGGTAATACCACATAGGACGAAATCACCGGCGGAGTAAAATAATTATAAATTGGCTATGCTAATTCGCCTAAAGAACACCAGAGGCGCTTGCGAAGCTTTACTATCGCACTAACCATCTGTCTTATCTACTACTATGACTTTCTAAAGGAAGTAACACAGTTATTATAGGCATTAATTGCCTGAGTGTTACTTCTCTTAAACAAAAAACTAAAAACGTAAGGGTCTTTGGTGTTGATTACTTTCAAAGCAAAATCGAACAAAATATTGAAGGACGCTGACGAAGTGGCGGGCGCAGTTGGTTGAAAATAAAAATGCAAAAAAGTCGATTTTTATTCTGTCTACCATATTTAACAAGTACAGGAAACAAATTTTTCTCATATCTAATAACTGCTTCAGTGGTAAAAGATTATACAACAGTAAAATGTAGCTGATGGATAATTTGGAGAAGCTGTATTATTATCGCTTGGAGAAATGTAAGGAATGAAGGAGAAGGGCTTATGTTAAGAAAATGAAAATATATTTGCAATTATTTGTATTTTTGCTACCTTGGGAAATTGTGGGATTACTGCGATCTGTTGGTAAAGATTTCTAAAACTTTTTATTTAAAATCACATAAATCTGGTATTCAGATGATTGGATTTGTTTCTTCAGTAAATGAAATATTGTTGTCATATATTTCGATAAAGACTGTTGTTACTGGCTGTATGTTTGACGAGGATAGATATACAAGGTTTGCCACGCTGCTGTAGGGTGTTGTCTGTAAAGTTCACTAAAAAATTTTAAATTGCAAAAAGAAATTATGTAAGGAGACGGCGAAGCAGATGCCGAACTTTGGTTTAGGTTTTTTCCCTTCATAGCATCAGTTTCCCAATCCCAATGGTAGCTAACGCTGCTCACATAATACACGCTAATATCTCAGGCTCGTCTTTGCGATTTTTATCTCGGCCAGATGATATTTAAAATTTTGATGACCTATTACTAAACCCAGTTATCTGGGTACATTAATTATATCCATCAACTTTCTGAACTTCATGCAAACGAGGTACTGTGGCAGAACTTTCTTTAGAGATTATCCGCTTCATGCAATGTATTTTCGTCCATCACTTTTAGTCAATAACCTGTATTCCTTCTGAAACTTACCTCTCAACCTCTTGAAGTGCTGTTGGATTTTAAGGGTCCTGTTTAGTTTTTTTTTTTAAGTAGAATTCATAAAATGTCCAGAGTAACAGAGTTATATATGATTAAGTATCGAAGTATAATTTATACTGTACACTCATTTACAGCCAGCCACTCCCTTGTGCCAGTCAGCCGATGGCAAAAAGGCGACCTTTTAATATGGCGCTTAAGTTTGCCCATTTCACCCACGGACGTATCTCTTAAACCTCCTCCAGGGGGCATATTGTTTTAATGACTCTAACGGCTTGACGGTAATGCTTTAGCAGTGTATAAGAGAAGCAGTCGCCGTAGCTTGCATTGGACCTAAAACTGGAAGATAAAAACCTTCGAGGTCTAACCAGTTCCCACCTCCACGTTCCTGTGATTAATTATCACGCCAGTAGTGTCTGAAACTATTGAACAAGAGTAGTGTGAGTAAAGTTATAATATGTATACTATTGTGTTGTTATGCACAAGAAGTGCATTGGTAGTCACATTATATTCACCCAATGTTAAGACGACTGTAAGATAATGGCGACAACTTATTCACTGTCAGGGAGAGACGGCAATTTAATTACTGTCTGTATCACATTAATATATTTTTAAGTATAATAAACAACTAAAATGTTTACAGAAGATCACTTCCGGCCAAGTCGCCCCTGCTGAGCCAGCTTCCGCGTTTATATTTGTCTCCAACATATATTAGCAGATTTGCCCCTTCTTCTGCTACTTTAAGGATTCCACGATATTGCTATTTTCGCTACATCGTCCATTTCCTCTCTGCTAATTAGACATGGGAGGGAATCTCCGCTGTTCTTGTCCATAATTTCTTATTATCTTTACAGGTTAGGAGAAAAAGAGAAGTTTGGTTTTTAAGTGGATTTGGCGAGATTTCCACACCTTTTATAATACTCCGAAAGCTGGGTTTGCCTTATTGATTCGTTTTGTAATAACCTCTCGTGAGTCACCTGTAGAGGATAAAATGCTGCCCAAGTTCGTGAATGCTGTCTTCAAGCTCGATATTGTTTATTTTAAACTTCGTGGTGTTGGTGGTGCTTAGGCGTAGGACCTTCATGGTCTTTTCGATGTTGAAATGTAGATCTGCTTATTAATGGAAAATCTAGTATTTTTTTAATTGCCGATATGTAAAAGAGACTATACGGTGTTAGTTTTAAATGCCTTAAATTTTCTTAACTTTATTAAATAAACTAATGAACAATTTTTTTAATTAAACCTAGAAACTGCTCAACTTGACTAATTGGAGACTATATAAGTCGTTAATCATCTATGTCGAAGCGTGTTGTCAATTTGTCATTCTTAGATCTCCCCATCATAAAGGCTTAATTGCAAAGTTTTGGCGACCTGTAAACCGGCTACTGAGAAAGATTTTTCTTAGTGTTCGCACTCTAAATACACAGGTCTACAAAAAAAAAATATTTTTTTAAACAACATGAATAACTTTTACTTATTCCTATTTACTTTTACCTGCTGAATCCGAAAATGAAACTCAAAAACATTTACCACGTCTGGTTTTTTTGTTATAGAGACACTTATAGCTTATATGATTCTCTGCGAAAAAGTTGATATGCGAGTGAAGGAAGTGCATTTTAAGGGACATTTGGCAACCCATAGGTCTGTGGGGTTTCAAACGGTTAAGAACTAAACTCTTGTAGTTATATTCTCTGTTGTTGCCAAGAAATCCTTTTGCCACCTTCACAAATGTTTTCCAAGCTGCAAATTCTTTTTTGTTTAGCTTTTTATTCAAATTCAGCATCACGTATGACCTTTCTGATCTCAGGCCCAGTGAAATCCCTTCTTTAATTTTCGCTTCACTTAGTTTTGGGAAAAGTTCCGACAAGTACTTACAACCGGGTCCCTCTCTGTCTATGCCTTTTACAAAGTTCTTCATAAGACCAAAGTTAATGTGCAGAGGAGGAAGTAGCACGTTTTTAGGGTCAACCAAAGGATCGTTTAACATATGTTGTTCTCCCGGAGTGTAAGATTTTCTTGGCGGCCTCGATTGCAATCAATTGTTTAACAAAGTTCTGTTTTTGGTCCCTGCTGTCCCATAAGCACAAAAAAAAACAATACTTTGTAAACCCACCCTGAAGTCCCCTGAAGTCTCATTAATATAACTATCACTTTCAAGTCACCATCAATTTGCCACTTAAAATCTTCATACTTAATTGCCCTTAGAACTGCACCCAAGTTGTCGTAAGTCTCCTTCATTGAAACAAAGAAAGCAACTGGAATTGACGGCTTTTTATTCCTATTGTGGAGTAAAACAGCCTTAAGGGGAGACTTAGAGGAGTCGATAAAAAGTCGCCACTCTGTAGAAACATGAGTTAGTCCAAGTTCATTCATTAACCTCACAATGTCGAAACATACACACATAGGCCCCTCAATTTTGATATAACAGCATGCGCACGCTGAGTAAATACGATTTTCGTATTTTTAATTTTTTAATTTGTATTTTTATTTTTGTTTTTCAAAACTCTTTTTGATACATTATGAATGGTATCCATTGGAAACCCTTAATGTAGAAAATTGAAAAAAGAATAAAATAAAATAATTGAAATTGAAATGGTTACTATGGTTTTTTATTTTGTTTAGAAATTTAGATTTGGCTTTCTTTCTAGACTGCTTGAACTTCTCATTTAGTCTATTAAGTTTTAAGCATAAGAATCTGAGTTTTTATTCAGAAAAATTGGGAAAAATCCACTGATGAGCTAGTTGAGCACTAGCGAAATAGCTATCGGGATATGCTTTCCCCAAGTAATCAATTTCGATTGTTATATTTTTTGATAATAAATATTTTATACTCATAAAATATTTATTTAAATAAATTTTCAAAAGGAATCATGCGTGAATAAAAACAAATAATATATATAACCGATTCCAAATATAATTTTCTTTTTGTATTGTAATATATTTTTTTTTCTCAATATAAAAGTGTACCTATAAAAGATTAAGGAAATCATAATCTACAACAAGATTTATTCCTCATAAGTTTCATTATTAAACCAAAGTACGTTTTTATTTAATGTTATTTATGTAAATTACACACTTTTTTAAAATAATTTCCAAAATAATTTTTTTTCGTTTCTACTTGTGGCAACACTTTTTTTACTGTTTACATAAAAACATACTTCAATAATTCCGGAAAACTTCAAACATTTTTGAAATGGAACTACCTTGTATTATTATATCATGATTCATACTATACTAGTACAATAAATACATTGGTTACTAGATTAAATTAAGTAAAGTATGTTGAACTTCAAGTAGAGAAAAAATGTGATATTATGGTAAAATATGATGGTGACATAAAAATGGGACGTGATAGCTACATTTTAATAACTATTTCGTTATTAGGAAGTTAAACAGATAATAAAAAATGCTATTCGGATCTGTGTTACATAAACCTTGATATTTTACATGACTCCCAAAATGGAGTTGATCACATCACCCTCACCAACTGTTTTTTTTTTTTTATTTAATACAAATTAATTGCTTAAAGTTTTGCTGGGTTAAACTAGCACCTACTCTATTGCACATCATCCGTTTGAACAGCTTTTAACTTAATTTGTATATACTCTGGTGTTTTATGGCATAAAAAAGCAAAAAAAACACATCCCTTTCAAGTATTTAATATAGACTCGTCAGCGGATATAGAACAAAAATAACACAAGTTTCAATGTGGGGTATTTTTTGAGGTGCATAACACTGTTGCCATTGATCGAATTATTTAGCACACTATTTTATGAGATTTAATCTTATTACAAAATAAGCAGAGTAATCAATAGCTTGACTTGTACTAATTTTTATGGTTGTTCAACGATGCAACGAAAACTAGGTCAAGGGCATCAAATAATCACTTTTATATTCAATAACTATAAAACTTAAATAGTTTTCTTGTTTAAACATAAAATAAAATACGATTAATATAAACTAGAAATAATTTTATTTTATAAAATCGATATCGGTAGGGCACAAAATTAATATGTAACTTAGGGAAAAATATTTTCAAGCATACATACACATACACTCACACATACTTTTACACTTTGGTTTATATTTATATTATACGAGTACATGTAACTACTCGTATATCTATATTGATGGTGACTATCGTAGTCATCATCATTGCTGCTGATGATGAAGACACAGCGATAACATGAAATGCATGTGTAAATGAATAGTGTACTAGAATGGATGAATAGTTTGGTTGTATATTTCGATGGTTGACTGCAAAAACATATCATGCTGTAAGGGTTCAACAAATGTCTGTGCAGTAATAAATGAAAAAAAATGCCAAGTTGATTATAATAAAATATATGTAACTAGTGCACTGCAGTGGAAAATGTGGTTCTATACGGTGGTTTGGCCGTGTTTGTATGCCTGTGTTTATAGATTTTATAGAAAAGTTTACTTTTCGGTTACTGTGCAAATTTAAAATCAAACAAAAATATTTATATAAATTTTAGTAAAAACACTCTATCAAACGGTAATGCCTACAAATTTAGTCGACAGGGCCTGATATTGTTAAAAGTATTTCCAATGCAATTTATTGATATTGCCTTTAAGCGTTTAACTTGTAACTAATATAATAATAATAAAAAAATAATATTTTTATATACACTTGCGAGCACATAAAATGCAACGGAAATACCTTGATTGCATCTTTTTTTTTAATAATGATAACACACTGTGTAATTTTTTAAGTCATGGCAAAATAACCATATACGGACACCACTACGTCCTAAAAGACCAAAAAAAAGACCCTGTCTCCCAGTTTTGCCCAAAATCCTCCAGGTTTTTTTTATGGGCCCTCAAAGATGTGGGGCCTCGATGTAATTTTTGCAAAAAAAAGAACATTTACTCAAGCAAACCGTTTGAAATTTTGATATACTCTCTGAGGCAAAGTTGTAGCTCTTGTCATAAAGAACAAAAATTGTTAATATATAAAATCAAAAAAACTTCATCTTCAAGGTCAAAATCGCAAAAAACTTTAAAAAATTCAATTTTTTTACCTTTTTTCCCCTGTTCAGGTCCATAGGTAGCAAACCGTTCAAAATTCAAGGAAACAATCAACCACAAAAATGAACCTAAGATCTCAATAAACAACTTTCTAGAACATATGAACTTCCTAGGAATGATTCTTAACACCGTTTAGGTAGCGCTTAGGTAGCCGCAAAAGTCCAGGGCCATCGACATTACTTAAGCGAGTATATCAAAATTTCAAACGGTTTGCAAAATCAGAGCGTGAAGAAATGATCATTTTTTTGCAAAAATGACATCGAGGTCCCACATCTTTGAGGGCCCATAGAAAAAACCTGGAGGTCTTTTTTTTTTTGGTCTTTTATGACGTAGTGGTGTCCGTATATGGTTATTTTTTCCGTGTTGCACTGTGTAATCAAATCCTGTCTTTGACAGGTCGCAACATATTAGAAATACAGATAGAAAATAATTAAAAAAATTGTTTTCATATAAAAGTTTCTTCTATCTATACCTATCATACTTGGGATTTTTTCATTACCATTGAATTTTCATTGGCATTATTTCAAATAGTTACAATGAAAAATAGTTTAACTACCATCTAATGCAACTGTTTTATTTTTAATTACAATTGTTTTTTAGCAATGGTAATGGAAATGTAATGAAATTGTATAATTGCTAATTATAATTGATGAAAAAATCATTGTTTTTATTAAACACACAAACTTATGATTGCATTGGGTTTTAATAACTACGAATAAAGTACCAATTTCATGCCTGCAACACTACTATTGTATTCACTCTAGTTTTGAAAATCTGTACGACACATTCTCCAACGGGTTAAAAATTTGTCATAAAAATTTAACTCTCCAAAATTTTTTACATTTTTCTGATAATAAGAAAGAAGAGATTGGAGGTAGGACTTCTTTAAAAACATCACCACAAAAAGTTGATTGCAAATGTGGCCAATAATGATAATGTTTTTTTAAATTTTTAATTATTTAATTACCATTAATTAAAATTTAATTAATGGTAATGATTTTGTTTTTTAAATAATTACTAATGAAACTTTTCCATTAAAAAGCATTACCATTAATGAAAACAATGGTAATGAAAAACAAAATTTATTAGCATTATTTAGAATTCAATGCTAATGAAATTGTTAATTAATTACTCAATCTATTTAATTAGCCCCATGTATGATACCTATACATATAATAAAATAGTAACTCTTTTCCGCCTGTCTGTCTGCTTTTCTTTTACATTCGCATCACGTAAAAACTACTGGATGAATTTTAACAAAATTTTGTGAGGAGATGCCTAAATATCCTGATAATTTTTGCCCCAAAATATCTTATTTCCAAGAGAAAGTCGAGAAAAAGAAGTGAAAGTACGCAGTTGAACTAACCTGATATGCATACTTTATTTTTTATAATGAAAGAAAAAATAAAAAAAAATACATAAACTGATATGCAGCATAGTTTAAGGTTACTTCTCTTGAAAAAAAAAGTAAAAACCTGGTGTGGATTGCTTTCAAAGCAAAATCGAACAAAATATTGCAAGGACGCTGTCGAAGTAAAGGCACAGCTAGTCTTATCTATACATATACTAATATAGTAACCAATTTCCGTCTGTCTGTCTGTCTGTCTGTTTGACTGTCCTTCATTGTTGGTGTTCGCATCACGTAAAAACTACTGGATTCCAAAGTGTACTGTTTCTCAGTTTTATTTACCTCATATAACTTACCGAACATTATGGTCTTACTTCCGACCAATTAATATTAAAAACTGTTGATATCAGACAATCCCGATTTTGTAAACTGTACAACTGGCATATTAGCCGTGAACTTCCTGCCTAGAGGTCTCCTGGCATAAAGTTGTTATGAGGTTACCTGTAGACTTCTAACTACTGTAGGTGATCTCTCACAAAACATGGTGTTGAAGGTTATTCGTATTGTATTGTATACTGGGTGTCCAGAAAATATTTTGCTCGATTTTGCTTTGAAAGTATTTCACATCAATTGTAAAAGAAAAATGCAACTAAACTAAGAAGAAACTAACAATAACAGAATTTTATAGCCTCACTCAGGTCGTAGTATTCTTACCAAATTTTAAAAATTAACTATAATAACAAAAACAATGTAATCGTATAATTACCTAGGTATGTATTTCACAAAATAACCAAATTATACAACACTGTTTGGCTGTTTGGCAGCATGTAGTTCATATTTTTATAGCGCCATCTGTGTTTAAATATCAAAAATTAATGGTACCATGCCGTACTAAGTAGTTAAAACGATCTGTGTTTTAAAATATACAACTTTCATAAATTAAAGGTGCCGTGCTGTACTAAGCAGTACATAACAGTTTTTGTATTGTTTTACTTTATAAAAAACTAGCTATCCCCGGTGACCAACCTTTAACGCGAAAACGCAAGCTATTCTCACGTCAAAAATGTTCCCATCAAACCTGTTTTTTGATAGACTATACGTATTAATACGATAACAATTTCTCACTTTGCATAGGAGGTATCACGCCCTACATTCAAATTTAGTCTGTGTTTTTTCTACACAATGTATCTTATTAAGGGGGTTACTGATGCAAAATTCCAAGGCGCTAGCTATTACACTTCTCTAGAACAGGATAATAATTTTTTACTTTCTATGGGGGGTACCATGCTCACAGTCCCAATTCAGCCGATGTTTTTCTTTAGTGTACGCGTGGGTATAGGGTTTACTTGTACCCACTTTAAAGACCATACCTATTATAGTTCTCTATGTACACAATAATAATTTTTCAATTTTTATGGGAGGTACCCCGCCCGCTGTCCCAATTCATTCTGTATTTTGGCAGACTTTAGCACAAAGGTTTCTCTTGCAAAGATTCTCTTGCAAAGTTTCAAGGCGCTATCTATTGTAGTTCGCCAGGAACATGATAACAATTTTTCACTTTGTATGGGAGGTACCACTCCCGCTATTCCAATCCAGTCTGTGTTTAGCAAAATTATGTAGGAAAATATGGCGGTTATTTGTGCAGAATTCCAAGTTGCTACCTAGTGCAGTTCTCTAGATGCAGGATAATAATTTTTCACTTTGTATGGGAGGTACCACACCCGCTATTGCAATCCTGTCCATCTTTCTCCAAACTATGTACGTTAATATAGAGGTTACTGGTGCAAAATTTCAAGATGCTACCTATTACTGTTAGCAAGAAACACGATGATAAATATTTACTTTGTTTGGGAGATGCCACGCCCACGTCGAATATCCAAAAAATAAGTACCCTATTTTACCATGCGTGTATCTAATAACAAACTGTGAACAGATAAAGTATTCTATCCGGTTAGTTCAACTGCGTACTTTCACTGTTTTTTTTTCGACTTTCTCTTGGAAATAAGACATTTTTGCGGAAAAAAGGTATTCAATATTGGGACCAGGATATTTAGGTACCTCCTCACAAAATTTTGTTAAAATCCATATAGCAGGTTTTGCGTGATGCGAACATAAATGAAAAGCTGACAGACAGACAGAGTGTCTGAATGAGTTACTACTTTATTATATGTATACATAGTGAATATAAAATTTTTAAAAAAAGATTTTATAGGTCCAGATAGTTTTGGCCTTTTGACATATTAATATTTCTATGACAAAAAGGTGCTAAAAATTCTTTAATTTTATCTCTGACGTATTTGACTCTGACGTATATTTAAAATCATGTATATTTTGTTTTCATGCACTCTTTTTCTTTACAACACTTTTAGTAAACCCAAGTTCTATAAATTCGCGTTGCCTGGGGTATGCTTTTTTATTTATTTTAAATGTATAAAAATAACAGCAACATCAAATAATTTGCTTTTAGCGTAACTGGTGTTTCATTTCATAATAAACTTTATAAGTTACGGATCAATATTTGTATGTATAAACATTTTTTTAATATAAAAGCATGCATATGTGTATGTAAGTGTTTTACTTTGTACATGTATATTAAATTCTACCACAAAATTTAATAATTTTTGTGAAAAACGTTAACGACTTGTAAAGTTGTTCTACTATAATTCCATAATAATCTATATGATATATAACGATAACTACTGCAAACAATGGTGATGATCATGAAGATAATATTAATGAGGATTTATACAAATTTAACCTTAAAAAAAAACAAAAACTTTTTGTATTTTTGCAGACAAAGTCTTTTATTTTTTATTAGCATTTTCATATCGAGCAGAAAAATATAATTTTTTTGCAACAAAAAAAAAACACAAAGAAAATTTGTATAGATATGTACGAGTACACTATTCAAGCAATGTACGAGTATGCATATTAAAATAGATAACAACAAAAAGGAAACTAAACATATACTCCCATAAAAATTGTATAAAGTTGTTCTTTTTTGGAATAAAAAGCCCGATACCTTTAAACGTTTACTATAACCATTTTCCTGTCCACCAGCAATGTGAGTTTGCTTAATTTTGTTACTGTTGTCTGGCCAGTTTAATCAAAGACACAAACTGTTTTTAATTTTCTTGTCTTGTACGAATGTGTAGTTATGGGTTTGGTCACATTTTAAGTTACATTTTCTTAGATACATTAACATTTTGATTTCATAATGAAAGAGGAAATAATGCTGACTCAAGAATTGCTGACTTGTTAAGCATAAAATGAAAGCGTATTATTGACTGCCAACAGGGTCCTAAAAGAAAACAAATTCTTATGATACATTTAATCTTCAGATAAAGGGTGCTTCTTATAGAGGTTTAGAACTTAAAGTTGCAATAAAATAACGATGGATTATTCGATTGACATGAATTTTATTTATTCATCGAAAATTGGACGTCGTCCAATTTTCGATGACTTTTTCCAACCTTTGTGGCCGTATATCGGCAATAACACGGAGAATGTTGTCTTCCAAATGGGCAAGCGATTGTGGCTTGTCCACATAGACCAATGACTTTACATAGCCCCACAGAAAGTAGTCTAGCGGTGTTAAATCACAAGATCTTGGAGGCCAAAACGTGAAATTAGGCGGTTACCACACGTGTCTTTCATTAAATCTATTGTGGCACGAGCTGTGTGACATGTTGCGCCGTCTTGTTGTAACCACATCTCCAGGACATCATGGTTATTCAATTCAGGAATGAAAAAGTTAGTAATCATGGCTCTATACCAATCACCATTGACTGTAACGTTATGGCCACCATCGTTTTTGAAAAAGTACGGACTAATGATTCCACCAGGCCATTAAGCGCACCAAACAGTCAGTTTTTCTGGATGTAACGGTGTTTCGAACTACACTTGAGGATTACCTTCACTCCAAATGCGGTAGTTTTGTTTGTTGACGTAGCCATTCAACCAGAAGTGCGCTACATCGCTAAACAAAATTCGCTTAGGATAGTGCGCGATACGTTTTCTGCACAGAAGCATTATTTTCGAAATAAAATTGCACTATTTGCAAGCGTTGTTCAGCCGTGAGTCTATTCATGAGGAATTGCCAAACCAAACTGAGAATAAATCACTTGACAGCTGTTAAATTGGTCGCCATATTGAAAAGTAATGCCAACTTAAAGTTCTATAGCTCTATAAAAAACACCCTTTACTTCTAAATGTGCAATGTCTTTCTTTTCTATCCATTTGGCAAATAAAGTAACACATAAGAATCCAGTATCGATATAATGCGGTTTTGGCAATTCATCGGCATCGGCGATATTTTCTTTTTCTATTTTAATTTAGGGGATATCGGAGCAAACCACTAACTTAATGAGTCCCTTTGATCTCCTTCGGTCTATAATGGATTTACTAAATTACAAAAATAACAAAAAACATGGTTGAGGTAACCATGAGCTAAGAGCAACATATTATGATCAAGAGCCCCCACGCAAACCCCTAAGGGTCTGTGAGCACATACACAATCTCAATGAGAATCTCACAAAGAGAAGAAAACATGTAAAAATCTTAAATCAGTAGCATACCAGCCTTCAACAAGGTAGGTTTGTATCACTTTGCTAAATATTTAGCAAACTAATGCATTTTCATTATAACCACTTTATAACCAAAAGTTTATTACGGTAGTAATAAACGGTAGTAATAAACTTTTGCAAAAATTCACATATAAGATTTTTTAATTTCCCTATATCTGACAAAACTGCCTCCGTTTTCTTATTAATTACAACTTACTAAAGGCACCCCTGGTATGTTCATTAAAGAAAATATATTTTTTATTTAGCTTAGATGGGAAGCTAATCTGTCAGGAGAATCAAGAAAAATTGACAATTTCAATATCATAGGAACTTAAAATTAAAAACTTTGGTTAATTTTATTCTGAATGAGGGGGCTGCATGCAAAGTAACTCTATGCAAAATGGCTTAGAAGCAAAATCGAAAAATAACCCAAGAAATCCACATCCAGAATTGGGTAATATTTTATATAAAAAGTTACCCCAAAATATTGAGTGTTTTGTAATTTTTTAAAATTTTTCAAATGGACAATTATCCAAAAGCGGTTTTAAATTCACCCTTATTTTACTTGGCGACGTCGTCGTCACTTTTGACCGGACATCATTTTATATTGATGTCAACTTCAATTTGATTATAATTTTGTATTTCCTAATGCTCTTATGACGACGTCGACTGCTTATCGATAACACTGTTCTGTAGAGAAATATTCTTTTAAAAAAGTTTAATGTTTTGGAATGCTTAATAAGAATCTTATTTACGTTTTTTTCTATCACGTCGAGAGTTTCCATTTCTTCAACTAATTTTCCATATTGGGTCAAACTTGTTATTTAAATCTTTTCTATTTTAAATTTTGTTGGCACTTCAATCGTTTTTAAAAACCAAGGCGACGAAATCGCCGTCGGTACAAGAAAAATTCAACATCACATATTCTTACAAAATACCAAATAAAATTAAGAAGTCATTGATAAAAGTTGATGTCAACATAGGGAATACCAATTCAGTTTGGTGAAAGGTCGTCGTATTATGTCGACAAAGCCAAATGTAATAGGAGTGATTATAAATTCAAGGAAATAATCAACTACAAAAATGAACCGAAGATCTCAATAAACAACTTTCTAGAACATATGAAGTTCCTAGGAATGAGTCTTAACACCGTTTAGGTAGCGCTTAGGTAGCCGCAAAAGTGAAAAATTTCCCGAAAATTTTTAAATTCATTTCGGCTACCTAAGCGCTACCTAAACGGTGTTAAGAATCATTCCTAGGAAGTTCGTATGTTCTAGAAAGTTGTTTACTGAGATCTTAGGTTCATTTTTGTAGTTGATTGTTTCCTTGAATTTTGAACGGTTTGCTACCTATGGACCTTAACAGGGGAAAAAAGGTAAAAAAAATTTAATTTTTTAAAGTTTTTTGCGATTTTGACCTTGAAGATGAAGTTTTTTTGATTTTATATGTTAACAATTTTTGTTCTTTATGACAAGAGCTACAACTTTGCCTCAGAGAGTATATCAAAATTCCTAACGGTTTGCAAAATATGAGCTTGAGTAAATGATCATTTTTTTGCAAAAATGACATCGAGGCCCCACATCTTTGAGGGCCCATAAAAAAACCTGGAGGACTTTGGGCAAAACTGGGAGACAGGGGTCTTTTCTTTTTGGTCTTTTATCACGTAGTGGTGTCCGTATATGGTTATTTTTTTCCGTGTTGCACTGTGTTATAAAACGTTATGGGTAATTAGCATAATATTAAATAATTAAGCATTTTTTTTATAAATAAAATAAAATTGAACATCGATAATGAAGTATCTTAAACAATTTAGAATTTAAGTTATATAAGTCGGTTCTCATGAAGTGAATTTTTAAATATATAAGTGCTGCTAACCTGTACCCACTCTACCTATTTTGTTATGGTTAGCTTGATTTTTTTAGTCTTTATTCCATAAAACTGATTTATTTTTGTGAATCTTTCTTATATTTTAAAAGCTTATATTAAATAAATATTTATTTTCACACCCTTAAAGGCAATTTGAAAAAATATGTGACTACATGTTTATTTATCATTATCATGGTATTTTACTTATAAAAAGACTTGCACAAATTAAGATTTAAAAACATTTTTTGGAAAAAATCTTTATTTTTGTTATTTTTAAGATTTAATTCAAACGAATATATGTACATACAAACATATTCTGTCACTAACTATGTGATTGTTATTTATTAGATTTGTAATTATTTTTGGCAAAACTAGAAGAAAATAAATGTAGAAACAACCACAAATTGTGATGATGTACCCACACAAGGACATAAACTATAGTATACTTATATAAATAAATGTTTATGTTTTTGCTTATAAAATTTTTAGAAATTTTATAACAATATTATATCTTTTAGTTTATTTTTTCTATTGTTGCTTTATGCATCTGCATCTGTACAAAACACTGTCTGGGTTAAACTTTGTGGAAAATTAAATGTTGAAAAAGGGTTTTCGGTGTTCAGTTAGTATAAATCTTAAGTCATATCCGTCCGTCTGTCTGTCTGTCTGTCTGTCTGTCTGCTTTTGTTTACGTTCACATCACATAAAAACTACCAGCTGGATTTTAACAAAATTTTGTGAGGAGATGTCTAAGTAGCCTGGTCACAATATAGAATTCTTTTTTTTTCCGAAAAAATATCTTAGAAAGTGGAGAAGAAGCAGTGAAAGTACGCAGTTGAACTAACCGGATATGAATACTTCACTATTTATAAAGTAAAAAAATACATAAACTGATACGTAGCATATCTTAAGGCGGAACTAAAAACGCCGGTATTACCACATATCACTAAATCGCCGGAGATGTAAAATAATTAATAATTGGCTATGCTAGCTTCAAACTAATTAGCCTAAAGAACACCAGAAGCGCTTGCGAAGCATTACTATCGCACTAACCATCTGTCTTATCAACTACTATCCCTTTCTAAAGGAAGTAACACAGTTGATATAGGCATTAATTGTCTGAGTGTTACTTGTTTGATTTTGCTTTCAAAGCAAAATCAAACAAAATATTGAAGGACGCTGACAAAGTGGCGGGCACAGCTATTATTTAAATAAATCTGGCCTTTGGTTGGGCTCGAAAGGCAGATAAACATGTTATCAAAATGGATTTAAAATGCAACAGTGTTATTGCTTTAAATTTGGCTGAAAAATTTAAATCAGTTTTTGTTAATGAACTAGACATTTGTCGAAGATAATTGCATGGAGTTCGATGCCAACAGAAATATCGCCTGCAATGCTTCGAAAGGTGAAAGGTAGAATTCAAGATTATATGCGACAAAGTGTTGTCCAATTGGTAAAAACTCTCAAAGTGTCTGTTCGTAAAATATTTAATAATGAACTACGATTAAATCCCTAAAAATAAAAAAACCCAAATAATACCACCTGCAAAAAAGGCAGTTTGCCCTGCAAGATCAAAAGTGATCAAAAGAGAGAGAGATATTGCAAACCTAAAGAAAGCAAGCACCTAAATATGTGATGGTTTCGATCATGGTCGTCTCCAAAGGACGCTTGACTCTCGTCTCTGAATAAATTTTTTTGCAGTTTTCTTTGTCACGTAAAGAACTTAGCAGAAACGAATGGACATTTTGCTACACTCGGCTACGCCCCATAAAGGTCAATAAATCCTGTCTTTTTAAATACATATAAGTTTTCCAGATTCATTTCTTCGCAAAAACATTACCACCACCACGATCTCAGCTGCACTGCAAGAATGCCTTGGTTCTCTATCCACTGCCTTTCTGGCAGTGCAGCTGAAATTTGTTCTGAAGAAAAACCGGAACTTTAATCCCCTGCGAAAAAAAGTTTTTCGGGTATCAATCGAAGTTCCATGACACGAAAACCAACGCCATTGTTAGTGAATTTTTAAGAGGGTACTATTTCTAGTGACTAATAATAAGACAAATTAAAACTAATGTTAGCAGTAATAATTCTTGCAAAAAAAACCGAATACAAAACAAATATATATGCATCAATTCTAAACTAAAAATTTAAAAGGAAGTAATCTGTAAGAAATAGTACTTAAATCAAATTCTTCTATACTTGTTGCTCTAACGGACAAGTAATATACGTTCTGTACATTCAAATGTCTATCCATGACAAATTACGTCAGATATGAGGACACCATTTTTTTTACAGTTATTATTACTGGCACAGTAATAAAAATTAACGGTTCCAAAGATATGGCCATATAGCTTAAATAATATCACCTAGGGGACACCCTTTAATGTACAATTTTAAATTAAACAGTTATTTTAAAGGACAGATTCTTTGTTAATTTCAAATGTCTGTCTAAAACGGTTCAAAAGTTTGGCCATATGCATCAATTTACATCAACTATTAAGACACCCTTTAAAATTTTAAATATTTATAAAGGTTATCATGCGGGACATAGTAGTGGAGATTCTGTGAGATTTTCAAGTGTTTGTCTATAACGGTTCAAAAGATAGGGCTAGATAGGTTAAATTATATCAATTATGGGGACACCCTTTAGTTTCCAAATTTAAATTATATACTTGATGTTATAAAGGACTTAGATATATAGGTTCTTTGTAAATTTCAACCATCTCTCTGTTACGGTTCAAATGTTTGGCAATATACATCAAATTACATCAACTTTTGGGACACCCTTTAACTTTTAATTATAAATATTTAATTTCTGATTTTAAATATTGCACATTCTGTCCAATTTTCAAATGATTGTCTACAATGGTTCAAATATTTAAATTTACGTCATATGTGGGGACACCCTTTAATTTTTAAGTTTATTTTTTTATTAATTTCTGTTATTGACAGCTATAGTGATATTCAGTTTTTTAAAAGGGTGCCCTTTACGGTTCATAATACACGTAAAAAACACGTATGTTGTATGGGGACACCCTTTAATTTTCACAATTCTGAACTTTTTTTAAAATGGGACCAATCTGTAAGCATTTCCTTTATAATAAAGAAAAATCGGTTTTTAAAATCGGTTCAGAAATGCCTGAGTTCTGCGGGCACAAACATAAAAAAAGCAACATTCAGACGAATCGATAACCTCCTTCTTTTTTTGAAGTCGGTTAAAAACAGCCTTGTTGGCGAATTTGTGTAAAATAAAAAGTTAAATGAACCTCCAAAAAATCATGATTACAATTTAAGGGGAACTTTGTAATTACTTGACTTTTCAGATAAAGAATATTTTTTTTTTTTTCTAATTTTTCATAATTTTTATTTCTCAACTTAGTATTTTTAAGAGTGCCTGAGTACGGTGGTGATTAGTGTACCACTCTTTAAGTTTGGGGGTTGTGGGTTCAGTTCCCTCTTGAGACTCTGATCATTGAGTGAGTGGGTGTGATCACTGGCCATAAGGGCAGAACTAGAAAATGATTTGTCTAGAATTAACGAGTAAAAAGTGTAACACATAATGCGCTCACTGCCCGTTATTACCAAGACACAGGTTTGGATGAGAACCAAGTTCTTAATTTGCATACTACCTTTCGTTATAATTGTGTCTTTTTATTCTCAGCAATTTTTTAAGAACTCGACCTTACTTTCACATTTATTTTTTTTTCTTATATTTACGTAGCACTTTAGTAACGAATAAGAAATCAGGCGGATATTTGAGTGAAAAAAAAATTTTTTATTCATAAAGAAAGGTGTATTGGTAAAATTGCGTGCTATCACTAATTTTTCTCGATTTTCTCTTGGAAATGAGATATATTTGCGAAAAAAAAGTATCCTATATTTGAAGCAACATAATAAGGTACCTACTCACGAAGTTTTATTATAATCCATGTAGTAGTTTTAAAGTGATGCGAATACATACAGGCAGATGGACAGTCAGACAAAAATTAAAAAAATTGCTGTTTTGTATTCCATTTCGATTACTATCTGCACCAGCAACAAAATTTTCAAAAAAAAAAATATTTCATGTTTTCTGTGCAGGGTCCTGCTACAGTTTTATTATGTCGCACTTGTTCCTCTAAAGAGAGTCAACTCAAAATTTAAAAATTTTCAGTAAAGGCAAAAAAAAAAATGTTTTCTAATATACAGTCCTGTTCTGAAAATCACTTTTTATCACAGCGATTTAAAATCTCTTAAAAGGGGTTCTATACACAAAAATTTTTGAAATCACATTATTTTAAATCGTTTAGGAAAGAGTCTGTGATTTCAAATCACTTGCTTATTTTTCCGTTTTCTTTGTTGTTACTTTGTTGACTCTTTTTTGACTTTTTTGACTTCTTTTCCAGTAATATTTTATATTAAAAATTTTTTTTTGCGTTTTTCCGCTTCTTTTACACTCTCAGCAGATTAAGTGTTTAGAATGTACACCTACCCTTGCTAAAGAAAAAAATTGCAATGGTTCCATAAATAACGCCTTAAAACGCCCGTTTTTTACACTGCTTTCATTTTAAACCTTTTGGAGTCCACATTTTTACCCTGGACCTTCAGATTGCTTTTATTCTACGTATTATGTAAAATTTAATCAAAGAAGTGATAAAAATCAGTCATTTTATTGTGGGTGGAAAATTTTAAAATCATTTAAAAAATAAAAAAATGTGTGATTTACAGAGCAGGGTAAAATAAAACACGTGATTTCAAAACGGTTTGTGATTTGAAATCACTTGATTTTCAGAACAGGTCTAATACTTTTATATCAAGAAAAGTGATAAAACTGTATTTTTTTGGCGAAAGAATAGAAAAACGGATTTAAAATTTTACAGTGCGTAGATATGACCACTGTACATTGATTTCTTGCAAAAAGTGAACATTGTAAAATTTTGAGTTGACTCTTTTTAGAAGAAAAAGTGTGATATATCTATCTGCATTGTTGATGTCATCAATAATATACGTACTTATATGGGTGATCCATTTCGATGTAGTTTTTCGATAGCCTTTTTTTGACAGATCACGTGTGAGTCGTGTCATGTTGTCATATTATTTTTGTTTAGTATTGTTTGGCATTTCATAATGGAAAGACTTATGCCTGAATTGCTTAGCTCTATGGGCTCTTGAAAAGTTCCAAGAAGATCCGACGTTTTCGAGTCAAATTTTGTTTAGCGATGAGGCCCATTTCTGGCTCAACGGGTATGTAAACAAACAAAATTGCCGCATTTGGGACGAAGAGCAACCTGAAGAGATTCAAGAGCTGCCACTTCATCGATAAAAAACAACGGTTTGGTATGGTTTGTGGGCCTGTCCACAAACAGTCCACATTTCTTTAAAAATGATGCCGGTGCGAATATAACCGTCAATGGCGACCTTTATCGTGCCATGATAACCGACTATTTGATGCCTGAGATTGAAGCTTATGATCTCGACGACATTTGGTTTCAGCAAGACGGCGCCACTTCCCACACATCGCAACCAATCAATGGATTTATTGAGAGAACATTTCGGTGAGCACATAATTTCACATTTTGGGCCGGTCGATTGGCCACAAAGATCGTGTGATATCACATCGGTAGACTTATTGCTGTGGGGATATCTAAAGTCTAAAGTTTATGCGGACGAACCTGCTTCGATTCAGGCCTTTGAGGAAAACATCACGCGTGTCATTCGCCAGTTACCAGCCGAAATGATCGAACGAGTCTTCGAAAATTGGACTCAACGGATGGATCATCTGCGATGTAGCAACGGCCAACATTTGATAGACATAATCTTCAAAAAATAAATGTCAAAGAATGTTCTTTCAAATTAAAATAAACATTCTCCATTAAATTTCAATTTTCAGTGTTTTTTTTTTTTTTTTCTTAAAAAAATGGATCACCATCAGGGGTGATTTGTCTCAACATGCATTTTAGGTAGTATAAAAATTAATAAACCCTTAAGAAAACTCTACCTAACTGATAAGGAATTAGTCTAAAATAGAAAACGGCTTTTTTACCCATCTAATATTATAATTTTATCTATGGACAAATTATAAAATTTCAAAATATTTTGTTTTTTTTTTTTAATTTAAACACATAACTAAATGAAAAAGTAAATATTCTAATAAATTCAAAGCACAATAATGAAGACAACAACAGCAAAAACAAAAACAAAAACCTCTGACACAGTGTTGAATTGTATGTATTTATTTAAATAAATTAATCCCTTGGGTGGTTATATAACTTTTGTTAGGTCTATGTCGTAAATTTTCTTTAGTCGTATGTGTGTCACTAACACACATGAAAACAGAAACCCCATTATTGCCGTGTATTTATTTATATCCACCCTTATTTGAATACATATTTAGATACAAGATTAAGCTCACACTCATTCCTCTAATCGTTTGAAAGCTTAAGTACGCTCACACAAACATATACATATATTTGTAAATATTTGCATATTTTTAATCAAATTTAGAATTACTGTTGATACACATAAACATATATTTTTTTTCTCTTTTTTTATTTTTTGGCAAATTGCCTTTATATGAGAAAAAATGATTTTTTGTTTTACATAAATTGTTGAAATTTTCGTTCATTTAAATGCATTTGTAATAGAGTTGGAAATTTTATAGTAACAATGAGGACACGATATAAAATATATAAAATTGTTTTTTTTTTCACTTTATCATACGCGTAGTATAGATAAAGTGTAGTAATAGTGAAAAGAATCGATGTCGGGATTTCAACGGATTTATACGTTTCAAGGTCTCCTGAATCCATTTTACCTATTTTCGCGATGATGTCTGTGGGTAGAGTCTCTAGAGGTTATACCGGTTGGGGTATATGGAAATCAACAGTTGTATAGTTTTTGGGTATAATCGGGACCGTTATACTGGTTATAACGTTTGACATATCAAATCGAAATTCGGTATATGCACGCAAAGAAAAAACATGATAATTGTATGGTCACGGCAATCACACTATGTTCTCTGTAACAATAGATGTTTGCTGTAAACAAATTATAGTTATTTAAAACAATACTTTGGTCACGATAAACAAGTTTTTTGTTAACAGTTAATCATTCAATGGTTATACGCACCAAAAAAAGCTACATGGTTGATTTGAAACATATTAAAATTCAAACCACAACGAAATTATTTTTAATATTTAAAAATTACAACCATAATATATTATTATTAAACATAGTATGTTAAGTTTGACTAAAAATAAACAAATAATGTTTGGTTTTAAAAATACATATTTTGGTTTTTACATTTTTTCAGTTCAGAAATATGTGTGTAAGCTATCGGTTCATCTAAAACCGTAAAAACATTAAATACATATTTGTTGTCAACAAATAAATTTGTTTTTTTTTTATTATAAATGATAGTTTTAAATTAATTATCAATAATCAAAATATGTGTGTAAGTCTAAATGGAAATATTCGTGTATTTGTTTTTTGTTATTTAATAAATATATTCATACGTTGTCACATATAACCATTTACATATTTCAAATTATATTATAGTATGTTTATATTATAAACATAACTATGGTTGTAATTTACAATGTTATTTTCATGTTCCAACGACAACAATATTATTTTTATATATAACCATATATTCAACCATAACATGTTGCTCTTAGATTATGGTTACCTCAACCATGTTTTTTCTTTGCGTGTGCCTTTGGCATATAGAGATGATGAATAGTTTTTGGGAATAATCGGGAGGGGAAAAGGGGTAGTTTACTTGACATACCAAACCGAAAATAATTATTATTTTTGTTTCGAATGTACTTTTAGCTTTTATTCTTTATGTAATATATCCATAATGTATGGTGTTTCTATGAGATATGGTATATTTGAGTGTAGACCACCCTAGATATTTTTTGGTGAATAGATATGTAAGTTTTTTGTAATAAGTTTGATAAAAATATATGATTTTTAACATACAATGAAATTTATAATCAAGCTTAAGTTTGTTTTCATTCTCTAAGAAAGAATTAATTAAATTACAAATTAGGTGATAATATTAAAGAAAAATTGGGAAAATTTAATTTTTAGACACCAGCAGGAGCGGAATGCACATTTTCTAGACAGCCACGTCCGTCATCAGCACTCTTGTATCTAATCTACTTAGGGTAGTGTTTAGTTGTAAGCATCATCTATTTAACCAACCAAACCCAGATAAAGGAATACATATATGATTCTAATATTTTTTTGCATATGGATAAGAAAGGAATTGCCATCAAAATCTTAGCTTTAGCGGTAAATAAAACGATCTTACGAGCCTAATTGTATAGAACACACTACGAAATAAAGTGTTCGCCAATTATTTCCTATCGAAATTTAATTATTTTGTGCTTCCGGTCTAGCCACCACTCAGCAGAAAATTGCAATTAAAAATTTCTGAACTGAACCACAAATTTCTAGGTAAATTTTCATCATAATCTATTAATAATAAAATGGCAAGTCAACTGAGC
Organism: Phasia obesa; assembly: GCA_949628195.1. Taxonomy (NCBI): domain Eukaryota; kingdom Metazoa; phylum Arthropoda; class Insecta; order Diptera; family Tachinidae; genus Phasia; species Phasia obesa. Next base: position 149,814,402 of record OX451216.1, read on the forward strand.
ACAAAGTGAAAAGTGTTGCCAAATCTGACATCGAATATGGTATCTTAAAATTTTAACCCTTGTTATAACGTCATAATCCATTACATTCTCAAAAAATAGTGCTCACATCACTAGCATAAATATATATGATTTTTTAAAAATTGTTTATAAATAGGAAATATTTATGAGTTAGCAAGTGCATTTAAAACCTCAATTCATACTAAGACCTTAATGGAAGACATATAGAACTTACCTCATATATTTTTTAATGATCAACTGTATCGTACAGCACATTTAGGTTAAACCCTTTTACCATCTTTCAGCTCAACCTATGTCTATTACTATACAGTTGTATATAAGTTCGTCATTCCGTGTGTAATTTCTACAATATTCATTTCCGACACCATAAAGTATATATATTCTGGATCCGTAAACATAGAAAAATTGATTGATTAGGCGATGTCCGTCAGTCCCTTCTGTCCGAGGTGATGTTGAAATGTAATTTACTAAGACACCACACGAGGTAAAGAAAATTTAAGCCCACCAATCTGCCATGCATAGTTTCGAAAATTTTGGGATTGCAATTCAGCGAAAGAATTAAAAAAAAAAAAATTTCAAAAAAAATTTAGCAAAAATGTTTACAAAAAAAATTACAAAAATTTTTCAAAAAAGTTTTACAAAAATTTTTAAAAAAATTTCCAAAAAATTTTCAAACAAAAATTTAAAAAAAAAATTAATTTAAAAAATTTTACAAAAATTTAAAAAAAAATTAAAAATAATTTACAAAAATTTTCACAAATTTTTTTCAAAAAATTATTAGAAAAAATTTTTAAATATATTTACATAAAATTTAAAAATAATTTTCGAAAAATTTTAAAATAATTTACAAAAATTTTCACAAAATTTAAAAAAAAAAAAAAAATTAGAAAAAATTTAAAAAAAATTTTCAATTATATTTACATAAAATTTAAAAATAATCTTTGAAAAATTTTGTATAAAATTTTTACAAAACCAATTTTCGGTAAAATTTTTACAAAAGCAATTTGCAGTAAATTTTTTACAAAAGCAATTTTGTATAAAATTTTTACAAAACAATTTTCTATACAATAATTTACATGGTTAGGAATTTCAGGTGACGATATACAAACATATACCGTATACGAGATTTTGCTGATTAGGAAAAAAACCGCAGTTCCTTTATTTTTTTAATGACTGTCTCTTAACGTAAACCAATTTTGTACCTAATTCCGTATAAATCAAATCACCGCGGTGAAGACTCTAGAAGATTTGACAGGACCTAATATAGCACTCTTATTTGATTTTATTGCTTTTCATTTATTCCAAAAAAATATACTAAGAAATACTTCAAAAATATGTAAATATTGTTTAACCAAAAATATCTCATTTACAAAAATAATCAATCAGTAAATTGAATAATCTATGTATCAAAAATTCAAATAAATAAAAATAAATTCAAACAATAAAAAGCAAAACTAATTAATGCCAAATAGATTATCAATGCCAAATAGATTATATGACAGATACACAGATCTGAGCATACTATGGAAACAGCGACACTCTCTTGACTTCTCCAACAGGTTTATAGTAAAGACGCAAGTCCGATTCGGACTTACATCACCTCCCACTATATAATTTTTAATTAAATCTCCAAGCTTTGCTATTGGCATTAAGTAGTTAACAACACTGATTTCTGTACCCATATAAAGTGTAGTAAGGCAAAAATAAAACACAATATACATACGGCAGAAAAAAAAACTCTAATAAAATATTATTCGCACACATTGTAGTTTTTTATCTAAATTTTTTAAATAAATTTTTAAATTACTTCTTTTTTATTATTTGTATCGGGGTGATATAACTTTTCAGCAAACATAAATGGGGTTACGTTTTTATTCTTTGTTAAAGAAACGATTATCTTTAACTCGAATATTATGTTAAGAATTAGTGAATATAATGCTGATATCTGCGAACCAGATGATGTCCACACTTATTCTATGTAAATAAAATTAAATGTCGTTCGTTGTAAATCGCATCTCTTTGCAACGGAAGCTCTGATTTTTCCAATTTGTTTTTTGAAATCTTCATCATAACCCAACTTGGGTATTTACCCAAAAAAAAAAAAAACTACGCCCACTTTTTAAGTAGCCAGGGAACTATAAAAGTTAGATAGGAATAGTGGGCGTGGTGTCTCCCATTCAAAGTGAACAATTATTATCGTCTACCTGGAGATCTGCAATATGTATGTAGAGTCTTAAAACTTTGCACAAGTAACCCTTATACTAATGTGCATAGTGTTGCAAATTTATATTATACTGGATTGGCACAGTGGGCATGGTATCTCCTATACAAAGCGTAAAATTATTATTGTGAACCTAAAGTCTTAAAAATTTTCACAATACTAATGTGGATAATCTAGCGAATTATAGAATTTCTTAGGTTAGCAAGAGTGGTACCTCCCATGCAAACTAAAATGTTATTATCGTGTGTATACGCATAGTCTAGCAACAGATTGGATGGAAACCGTGGGCTTCGTACGTTGCATATAAACTGAAAAAGTGAAACAGTTTTGTAAGAGATAAGCGTGTTTTTTGAGTTAAAGGTTAGTAATACTTTTCTTTCAAGTGTTTATTGTAGTTTTTGCGGATGGGTATAGCGAAGCGTACTGAGGATAGATAGTTTGATATATTGTTTTATAATTAGATAATTAGACATTAAAGAAACGCTTCAAACAATATTTATTATATGATTTTTGTGACAATCATCTTTAAGCAATTAATGATATTATCTTCGGAGCTTTGCAATTCCTTTAATTTATTCCCTTTTTGGGGTTCTAATACCAGGGATTCGGTACTATAACATCTAAAAATTAATTTGCTAAATATACATTTTGGGGATTCCAAGTACCCACTTTGAAGCACTATATTGTTTAATACGAAAATAGAGTGAAATGTGATTTTGAGTAGACAACTTGCTGGTGTACTTTCCATTATAATTATTTATTTTAGCCAAACAAATCAAATTAAATATTGTCGAGTATTTTTTCTAAACGTTTAATTTATTTAATGTAAATATACTCGTAAGTATAAATTAAATATAACTTGTAGTTATGTTAAATAAGAAGTAGTTTATAATTATAGAAATTATATGAATACATGAACATATATTATATGAGCATTTAACAAGAGAGGGAAATTACTAAAGTTGTTTTTCAACACTGGTTATTTGCTTGCTCCCACTACCAAATAAATTATAAAGTAGGTAATCAATATATCTCCCACCATATACCTCGGTTCAATCTCCTGTTATTTAGTGTTGCGAGTTTGTCTTGAAGACTTTGTTCCTCAAAACTTATGTCTTAAATTGTTTAGTGTTTGTTGCCGCCCTTTTTTTTTTGTTTTATGAATATTATATTTGCTGTTACAAATTTATATTCCTTAAAATAATAATTAAGAAATGCCACCTAGAGCGACATAAAATTAAACTCTACTTTTAACTTATTGTCGTTTAAACATATTTTCGATGACAAAGTTAAGTTTTAAATTAAAAATTTGTTAACTCCTGTCATGTAATAATATATTTGTATGTATATATCACAAAAAAATTTGTTGTGTGTTTTAGATGATAATTTTTTACGTGATATTTATTATAACAAAATAATTGCTTCACCTGCCAACTAAGCAATTAAACTAATCTAAAATCTACACGCAAAGAAAAAACATGGTTATTGTATGGTCACGGCAACCACACTATGTTCTCTGTAACAATAGATGTTTGCTGTGAACAAATTATAGTTATTTATAACAATACTTTGGTCACGATAAACAAGTTTTTTGTTAACAGTTAATCATTCAATGGTTATACGCACCAAAAAAGCAACATGGTTGATTTGAAACATATTAAAATTCAAACCACAACCAAATTATTTTTAATATTTAAAAATTATAAACATAATATATTATTATTAAAAAAATAGTATGTTAAGTTTGACTAAAAATAAACAAGTAATGTTTGGTTTTAAAAATACATATTTTGGTTTTGACATTTTTTCAGTTCAGAAATATGTGTGTAAGCTATCGGTTCATCTAAAACCGTAAAAACATTAAATACCCATTTGATGTCAACAAATAAATTTGTTTTTTATTATAAATGATAGCTTTAAATTAATAATATCAACCACATAAAAGGTAAGCAGAAAATATCAAAATATGTATGTAAGTCTAAATGGAAATATTCGTGTATTTGTTTTTTGTTATTTATAAATATATTCATAGGTTGTCACATATAACCATTTACATGTTTCAAATTATATTATAGTATGTTTATATTATAAACATAACTATGGTTATATATTACAATGTTATTTTTATGTTCCAACGACAAAAATATTATTTTTATATATAACCATATAACTCAACCATAACATGTTGTTCTTAGATTATGGTTACCTCAACCATGTTTTTTCTTTGCGTGTACAAACAAACATTATTTCCCATGGTTATTTATTAAAGTACATTTGAAAGTATGTATATAATTTAAAACCCACACATGCATATACTAATACCTTTATATAAGCAGATGTTACATTTCTACACATAACCACATAATTGTAGATGTATTGGATGTGTTTTATAATTTTTAGCTATTTTTATCTAATAAAACACATCGATATATGAGGGCAGTTTGACTTTTTGTATTTCCAGCGTGATAATATTCAAAGCCTCCGGTAACTATTATACATTTCTCTACTAAAGTGTGCTCCATTTCGAGGTACCTTTTTCAAAAGCCTTTTTTTGACAGATCACGTATGAGTCGTGTCATGCTGTCATGTTATTTTTGTTTATTATTGTTTGGCATTTCATAATGGAAAGACTTACGCCTGAATCATCGCTTCGATCTATGGGCTCTTGAAAAGTTCCAAGAAGATCCGTCGTTTTCGAGGCAAATTTTGTTTAGCGATGAGGCCCATTCTGGCTCAATGGGTATGTAAAAAAAATAAAAATGCCGTATTTGGGACGAAGAGCAACCTGAAGAGATTCAAGAGCTGCCATTTCATCCAGAAAAAAACAACAGTTTGGTATGGTTTGTGGGCCGGTGGAATCATCGGTCCATATTTCTTTAAAAATGATGCCGCTGCGAACGCAACCGTCAATGGCGACCGTTATCGTGCCATAATAACCGACTATTTGATGCCTGAAATTAAAGCTCGTGATCTAGGCGAAATTTTATTTCAGCAAGACGGCCCCACTTCCCACACATCGCATCAATCAATGGATTTATCAAAAGAACATTTCGGTGAGCGCATAATTTCACGTCGATTGGCCACCAAGATCGTGTGATTTCACACCCTTAGACTTTTTCCTGTGGGGATATGTAAAGTCTAAAGTTTATGCGGACAAACCAGCTCCGATTCAACCCTTGGAGGAAAACATCACGCGTGTCACTCACCAGTTACCAGTCGAAATACTCGAAAGAGTCATCGAAAGTGGACTCAACGGATGGACCATCTGCGATGTAGCAACGGCCAACATTTGATAGACATAATCTTCAAAAAATAAATGCCAAAGAATACTCTTTCAAATGATAATAAACAGTCTTCATTAAATTTGAATTGTCTGTCTTTTTTTTTTTTCTTATAAAAAGTAGGGAGTCTTGAGTCACCCTTTACTATCGATTTTTGACCAGCCTTTTTATTTTACTTTTTTACACAAAAAACATTTTTTATGTAAAAACCCATTACTAAAATACAAAAAAAAAGGCATGATTACTCTGTACATCAATTATAATGAGTAAAGATTGGTATTTTGAGTTCGGTACCAGAACAAATCATGCAAGTCGTTCGAGTCCACAGAGAAAAAATGTTCACCAAATAAAGGTTTTAATTGGTTTCATATTCAAATTTAATTAAATAATTAATTGATTCAATTAGTTGTTTAGTTAGGAACATTTTTTGTTATGTTTTAAACAAATATATAATTCAATCAATTAAATAATTAATTGAGCTTTAATTTAAAACTGATTAAAACCTTCAATTGGTGAAAAAAGATTTTCTGTGATTACCAAAAAGAGGTCGTAACGCTAGTTATAGGTCAATCAAATCCATGGACTGATATATGATGCGGCACGAGTGCACACTTGATAGTCGCTATGGCAAAAAACCCATAATTTTTTCTACGAGAGTAGGTAGTCCCACGTAGCAAACTTTCAGATTAAGCCCCTTGCGCCTATTTCTTGTTTACAAATGAAAGAGAAAAAGCTGGGTGGTAAGTAATTTAAGTGGGTGCTTCGATGGGCTAGTAGGTAGTGTGCTTTTCTATCAGTCCGGTGTTGTGGGTTCGATTCCCACTGGAACTGAACTCTGGAAATTTTCACTACAAGTTGGCAGGAAGACCAAGAAGTAGATTCGATATAATCTGGGTGCCTACAAATGGTTAATTGCGTTAATACAGGTCACCAATTCTCAAGTATTGTCTGCCCAAGTCAAAAGAAAATACATACTTGCAGATTGTTATTGGAGAAAGGTTAAAAAAAGCCTTTGCACCACGGGCGGACACATATTATATGGAGATGCTGTGGCGACCTTGCTTTAAGCCGTATACTAGAAATTATTGAGGAACGAAGGTGGTCGAAAAGAAACCCATGAAGTTAGTGGTATACATCGGTAATCCCCTACAAAATAAATAAGTGATTTACCAAGAGGTAGAAGGACTTGAGAAATCTCAAAAAATTGGCTTACTAAATGCATGGAGTTTAAAAAAGACTTTATTAAGAAATAACACGTTTTGTTTCGAACAAAAAATATCCTTTTTTTATAGAATATTATCAACTTGCTCTCGTGCTTTAGTACTTGCTTAAGTGTGAACAAAGATATATATTCATCACTATTCTGATTATTTTCAGGGAAATAAGTTCCCTGGAATTCATTGTTTCTGGGATTAAAATCCTTTTTATCTATTAGGGAATTAAAAAGGAGAGAACATTTTAAATATTAGAAGTCAGTTATTTTGCTTCTGTTGTTTTGTATTGAGTTAAAAATTTGCAATTATATTTTTTTGAAATGTCAAAAGTAAACCCTAAAATCATCTTTTCTGACGATTAAGGGTGTTATGAGTCCTTTTCTGGAATTTTAGCGAATTGCAAGGTCAATTTGAGCAAAAATACTGAATGATAGTAGAGAGTATTCGTAAATTAATAATAAATATAAACCATGGTGTCTGACTCTCATAAATGTCCACGGCATTAGCCGTTGAAATGAAATTTAATGAAACGGCCCACAGCTATTTGTATTTGTAATTTACTATATTACTAAAATTGAAGCTTTAAAATACTATATTTATAAAAATAAATCGTAAAAACTTAATTATAAAATTATTAAAAAGGTCAAAAAATACAATAATTGTTTAATAAATCATTTTGGTTTGAAATGATTTTTTAAAAAATTATTCACATCAAATAAGCTTTAAAAAACATTTTTTTACCAAATTTTATTTTATCAATATGGGCCTTACACAAATTTCCTATCTCAAATGTATTTTATTTTAGAAATATGTTTATTGTCAACAATTTTCACAATTTTAAACTAATTTCATATTAAATTTGTCATTTGCATTATTGTTGGTATGGTTTTAATAATACACAAACAAATATACTCATGCACAAGCATGTTTATCCTTTTTAGCTTTTATCATAATACAAAATTCAAACTCTAACATAAACACGAATATAAATTGTGTGATAAGCTTAACTTTAAACAAATGAATGTCACAATAGTCGTATAAATTCTATGAAAGTAACAAAACTAAGTCTAACAATAACACCACTGTTTTCTACCACAAATACCCAACATAATTGTCATTCTCATTGAAAAAAAAAATCATCATTAAATTTACGAAAATTTATCAACATGAATGAGCGGCATCAAAAAGGCAGCACAGCACATTCATAAATGATGACTTGCCATAGAGACAATTCTAAAAATAGCAATACAAATACAAGCGGGAAGATTACACAAAGTTTGGTATTTTAAAAGAAAAATTACAAAAAATATATATTTAAATTATAAAATTATAACTGTATTTCTGTGTTTCTTTTTTTCATTTTTTGTTTGTGTTCGCATGATGTAAAAACTATTGGATGGATTTTAGCAAAATTTTCTTGAGGAGGTACCTTAGTAACCTAATGCAAATATAGGATACCTTTTTTCCGCAAAAATATCTTATTTCCAAGAGCACGTGGAGAAAGAGCAGTTAAAGTACTTTAAGGGATCTTTTATTTTTGAAAGTGGGATATTTTAAACAAGGTTGCGCAACAGATGGTGCTGTTTGAAAATAATGACAAAATATGAATTACATACTGCCAAACAGCCAATTGAATAAATGGTGCATTTGATTCGTATTTTTACTTTGTGGAATTACATTGTTATTAAAATATTTTAAACACCTTTTACAGAGCTTTACAATAATTTTTAGAATTTTAGAATTTTATCTATGGATAAGCACATAAATACGTAAGAGTATTTAAATTTGGTGTGGATCACTTTCAAAGTAAAATCGAACAAAATATTGTCAGGATGCACACAACGTGTGTAGGCACAGCTAGTTATAACTAAAGTTAGAGTTTTATCGAGTTTTTTCGTAGTCGTAGTTTTGCGTTATAATATCGAGGGTAATGCTAGTTAATATCTTTCATTTAAAGCACACGATAGTTAAGGGCTATTCTTAGCTTACTAATAAAAACAATCAGTTACTTATAGCACCGATAAAATCCTATTTTTAACTATTGCCAATTTATAATGATGGACCTTAAAGTATTAAAGAAGTAAATATTTTTTTTTTAAACTAGCTGACCCAGTCCGCGTTGCTGGCCCTAAGCAAACATTAGTGTTGTATTCAGCGATGCCAAGTTAACTCTTTTCGCGCTATTTTTAGCTCTATTTGACTACCTCTAACGCGAAAATTTTCCCTTCAACACTTTTTCAGAAAAAAGAGTAATTTTCTGTGGCGCCACCTGTCGAAAATTAACCCCACCAACTTAGGAACCTCCGTCGGCTCATGCGCAACAATTTTGCTAAAGATCATACCATCATCAAATGCACAGCTTACGATTTAATTAATTTTGAGTAATTTTCAGTGGCGCCACCTGACGGAAGTTGATCGAACCAACTTAGAAACCTTCGCCGGGGCATAGGCAAAAACTTTGCTTAAGATCATAACATGATCAGATGCATAGTTTACGATTCTATAAAGGACATACAGACAAACATTCATTTATATATATATAGATTAATTCTTTATAGATCGTCATGTTTACTAAAGAAGTCAAAAATACATCACGAGCAAAAATATATAAAAACAAATGCTTAATAAAAACAATGATAGTCTAACACCCTAAATGGACAATAAATTGAGAATGACTTTAAACATTTTATAAACCAAAATTTTTACTATGAATATGGCCCTAACAAGCATTAAATCCTTATTTATTATTTTTATATGCATTACACTCAGAGAAAAGCCATGGTTAGAGTATGTTCACAAGAACCAAATTATGTTCCCAGTAACAATCTATGGTTGAGATAAACAAATTTTAGTTGCTTTTAACCTAACTTTGGTCACGATATAACGAGTGATTTTTTAAAAGCTTGAGAACTTTTTTTTAAAAAAAACGCATAAAATTTGCAAAATCTCATCGGTTCTTTATTTGAAACGTTAGATTGGTCCATGACATTTACTTTTTGAAGATAATTTCATTTAAATGTTGACCGCGGCTGCGTCTTAGGTGGTCCATTCGGAAAGTCCAATTTTGGGCAACTTTTTCGAGCATTTCGGCCGGAATAGCCCGAATTTCTTCGGAAATGTTGTCTTCCAAAGCTGGAATAGTTGCTGGCTTATTTCTGTAGACTTTAGACTTGACGTAGCCCTACAAAAAATAGTCTAAAGGCGTCAAATCGCATGATCTTGGTGGCCAACTTACCGGTCCATTTCTTGAGATGAATTGTTCTCCGAAGTTTTCCCTCAAAATGGCCATAGAATCGCGAGCTGTGTGGCATGTAGCGCCATCTTGTTGAAACCACATGTCAACCAAGTTCAGTTGTTCCATTTTTGGCAACAAAAAGTTTGTTAGCATCGAACGATAGCGATCGCCATTCACCGTAACGTTGCGTCCAACAGCATCTTTGAAAAAATACGGTCCAATGATTCCACCAGCGTACAAACCACACCAAACAGTGCATTTTTCGGGATGCATGGGCAGTTCTTGAACGGCTTCTGGTTGCTCTTCACTCCAAATGCGACAATTTTGCTTATTTACGTAGCCATTCAACCAGAAATGAGCCTCATCGCTGAACAAAATTTGTCACATTTGAACATTTCGAATCGAACACTGATTTTGGTAATAAAATTCAATGATTTGCAAGCGTTGCTCGTTAGTAAGTCTATTCATGATGAAATGTCAGAGCATACTGAGCATCTTTCTCTTTGGCACCATGTCTGAAATCTCACGTGATCTGTCAAATACTAATGCATGAAAATCCTAACCTCAAAAAAATCACCCATTATAACATGTTCCAAAAACTGAAACATTGTTGGTTTTAACTATATCATTTTTGTCTTAACTAGAAACCATAACTAAAATTTTATACACTGAACAAAAAATATATCTAAACACTGTGAAATGGGATGTAGAATTGAAGAAAAGTAGGTTATTATTATATTTTATTAACCATATTATGTTTGTATTTGATTATTATATAATCAGTTATTATATTATGGTCATATTTTATTATAATATGTTTCTATTTAATACATATTGATTATTTTTACTCATGTCATAAACAAGATTGACAATAATATGATTCTAATATAACAATATTGTTAACATTGTGTGACTAAAAATATATAATTTGATCATATTATAATGCTCTAAGATTATGGTTATCTCTACGATGTTTTTTCTATGTCTGTATATAAGATTCACTAGCGATCACCGCTGTGCTTCGCTACTCCTGCTGATGAAAAACAAGCAATTGTAAGTGAATATATGGCCAAGATTTAACTATTTTATGCACTTTATTCTCCAAGTAACTTATGTGAAATTTTTGATAATTACTTTTTATGGGGGTATCTTTCTAACCCATCCTAACCATCAAGATCTAACTCGAAAACTTGTGTTATTTCCAGAGTAAAAAAATTTTGTAATTTTTCACTTTGTTTGTGAGATACGATGCCCATTATTTTCATCGTTTTCTCTAATCATTTTTTCACAAACAGGCCAAAGCTCTGGCTATTCAAATTAAAGACCTCACTATCTCTTCTGTCGTTATCATCTTCTCTTCATTTGCAGGGTTCAATTTATAGACAATGTATTTTGCAAAAAATTAAATGCCCCCATGCCTGTAGCTTTACAATACATATGTATGTATGTAAGTATGTATGTGTTAATATTTTGAAATTAGATTCAAAGTTTCGTTGTATAGACCTTAAAAATATCGCCATATAATGTTTGTATTTGATCATAAGGTAATACTGTTTCAAAAAATCTAAAATATTGTAATTATGTTTAATAACACAGTGCAACACGGAAAAAAATAACCATATACGGACACCACTACGTGATAAAAGACAAAAAAAAAAAAGACCCCTGTCTCCCAGTTTTGCCCAAATTCCTCCAGGTTTTTTTTATGGGCCCTCAAAGATGTGGGGCCTCGATGTAATTTTTGCAAAAAAATGATCATTTACTCAAGCTCATATTTTGCAAACCGTTTGGAATTTTGATATACTCTCTGAGGCAAAGTTGTAGTCCTTGTCATAAAGAACAAAAATTGTGAACATATAAAATCAAAAAACTGCATCTTCAAGGTCAAAATCGCAAAAAACTGTAAAAAATTCAATTTTTTTACTTTTTTTCCCTTGTTCAGGTCCATAGGTAGCAAACCGTTCCAAATTCAAGAAAACAATCAACTACAAAAATTAACCTAAGATCTCAGTAAACAACTTTCTAAAACATATGAACTTCCTAGGAATGATTCCTAACACCGTTTAAGTAGCGCTTAGGTAGCCGCAAAAGAGAAAAATTTCCCGAATATTTTTTTGCTACCTAAGCGCTATCTAAACGGTGGTAAGAATCATTCCTAGGAAGTTCATATGTTCTAGGAAGTTGTTTATTGAGATCTTAGGTTCATTTATGTAGTTGATTGTTTCCTTGAATTTTGAACGGTTTGCTACCTATCGACCTGAACAGGGGAAAAAAGGTAAAAAAAAATTGAATTTTTTAAAGTTTTTTTGTTCTTTATGGCAAGATCTACAACTTTGCCTCAGCGAGTATATCAAAATTCCAAACGGTTTGCAAAATATGAGCTTGAGTAAATGATAATTTTTTTGCAAAAATGACATCGAGGCGCCATAAAAAAAACCTGTGGGACTTTGGGCAAAACTGGGAGACAGGGGTCTTTTTTTTTGTCTTTTATCACGTAGTGGTGTCCGTATATGGTTATTTTTTTCCATGTTGCACTGTGTAATTTAATCATAATACGTTCCTCTTAAGTTATGCTTACCTTAAGCCTATTTTTTGCATGTAGAAAAAAATTGTTATTAAGACTTAAGTCCGGTTAATACTTCATAAAATTTTTAGAACTTACTAGCTGTGCCCGCCACGTCGTGGGCGTCTTGACAATATTTTACTCGATTTGGCTTTGAAAGTATTCCAGAACGATTGTAAAAAGCTTACTTTTTTTTCTCTTGGTAGTAAGATATTTTTTCGGAAAAAAAGTATCCTATATTGGGGTAAGGGAATTAAGGTACCTCCTCACAGAATTTTGTTAAAATCCATCCAGTAGTTTTTACGTGATGCGAACACAAACGTAAAGCAGACACACAGACGGATATGAGTTACTATTTTATTATATGTATAGATTATTTGGCACCTTTAAACTTATTTTATTCAGATAACATGAAGTCCTTCAACTACTCAATAAATCGGCATCAGTATAAGACTAATGCTTTCTGCTCTCTATTCGCTACAAATGTAATGAATACATTCCTTACATATAATTAAAAGCTAAATATTTATCACTCAACCTCAATTGTTAAATTAATATAAAAAATCTAAAAAAAAATTTTTAAATATTTATAATGCAGGTCGATTTTTGGCGCATTGGCAACCAAATATTTTTTTCCATGATATGCAGACACATAAAAATGTTCCTAAAACTCTAATATATTAATATAATACGAATATGAAATTCATAAATGAAAGTGGGTACACACATATTTGTATAGCAGAAACACACATTTCTATATACATACATACAATCAAATAACTACAAAACAATAGATTCATTCAACTAAAGAGAAATATAGACACCCTATCGTCACACAGTTAGTTGGCTATATCCAGCTACTGATGGCTAGATAAGCATTGTTTTTGTTATAGTCACTTTATACTTCATATGCAAAAGTGTTCTTACACATACAGTTGTACGCTTTTTTTTATCAAACCATAAAAAATAATACAATTTGAATATGGCAAATGTTGGAAAAAACAACCACCAACAACAAATCCACAATTTAAAATAATACAAATATAACTTTGTTAAAATATTTGCATACAACCGTATATCAGAATGTGATCCATATCCCATATCATATTTAAAAAAAATTTATATTTTATACACATATACATACGAGGGTGGTTCTATTTTACAAAATAGCAAAGAAAAGTAGAAATAACTTGAAGAACATTTTTCATCCTTAGCTACATTTAAAAATTCATTAAAACAATGTTATACTTTATATAACGTATCCAATGATTTGGGTCGAATTAATCATTGTTGACACAAATGCTGGAGATATGACTCATACATATTGGTAACAAAAAAAGAAACTTTAATAACGAAAATAAATGCAAACATATTTTGAAAAAGCTCTAATAATTTTTTCTACTAAAAAAGTAACAAAAAGACTAAAAACTTCATTAAATACGAGTGTATGAAAACAAAACCTTTCGCAAACGTTTCATTTTAAAATAAATTTTTTTTTCTTTTTTTTTAACTTTTTGAATAACAAAGATTGCAAACAAAGCACTTGGGTTTTTACTGATCTGTTCCCCCCGGGGTCACTAATTGTCATTGCGGTTCATTCTCAAAGCTTTGACGCAGTGCTATCAGGGACAATGGGGGCACCATACGCCAGGGTTCCTTGAACTTTAATCTGGAAGAACCCCAACCTAATCCACGGTGGAACAGCATACGCCAGGGATGCGTGGTCAGGAGGGTGCTTGGCCGATAGTATACGACCTCTGGATACCAGTCGACCTATAGTTTCAATGTAGACTTATATACGCATAAGGATCTCTGTGTGGGTGGACAAGGGATGGAATGGAACGCCTCGAAAGGGGTGAACAGGTTAATCTCTAAAGGTTCTCCTATGGCGTTAAACCGGGATATTTCGATAGGGATGGACAAGGAAGCCTTGTTGGAAGTGGAGATGTTAATCCATTTAGGAACTCCAGTTGCCACTGACCAGGGGAGGATATCGAAATAGAATGACAAATAAACCTCGTAAGAAGTGGACTGGTCAGTCTATGAAGATACTCCTACGGCTATGGAGGTAAATGAGGATGAATTGGGGGAAAGGAAAGAGGCAGCGCACATTGTGTTTGAATGTCAAGCACTGGCTAGCATAAGACTCAAGACCACTGGTGGATGCCATGGGAGACCTGAGCCTTAAACAAATGCTAGCAATTACTAGAGACAGCGTAATGAGAAAGAAGGTCGACAGTTACCAGTCGACAGTCTGAAATCACTAAAGTGAACATGACATTTCTGTTGCCTGTAATCATAGAGGACGGAAGGGGGTCGAAGGGAAGGGACCCATTATGAAAGTTGCCTGCTTCGATATTCTCCCTACATTACATACTGATCTGTTCGCTTTGATATACCATTACAATCAAAGCGAAAGTAGAAACGTATTTTTTTTAAGGATCGGTGTAATTTGACGGTTTTTGAATGTTGATTTTGTTTTCTTGACTTACTTTCTATTTTGTTTTTCTTCTTACAGTATTGCAACATTAAAAACGAAAAATCTTACAAACTGTCTTTCAATAGCCTTAAAAAATAAAAGTTTTATACCGCCTTGATACATTCTCTACCATAATGAACCAATCATTAAGGAAACCTTTCCTAAAAACGTTTTTGGCAAAACATACTGCTCAACCTAAGGCGTAAGGCGTAAAATAACTGTCAAAAATTCTCATGAACATACAAAATGTATGAAGCAAACTTAAATAGCGCGGCGTCAACGCTTTGCAATTGGAAGATCCAATTTTGAGAGAGCGTTTGGTAATGAAGTTGGGTGCAAACAAAATGTTATTGTTTTTTTTTTTTGTGTAATTGTGATGCCATTTAGCTATTTTCTGCTTTATCTAGCGATTTTATATCTCTTTTGCGATTAAATTTATTAGATTTTACTAAACAAAATATGTAAACATTACTGTTTATTACAAAACGTTGCGCTCTTATTTAGGTTTGTTCAAAGCTATGCGCTAGACGTCGTTACGCCTTACGCTCTTGTTTAGGTTAGTCAGATATACATATATACATACACATATATTTATTTAACTTTATATATGGGATAATAAAAAATGTTATTAAAAAGTCGAAAAAAATTATTCCACTGGGTATTGAAATATGGGAACAACACAAAAAAAAAAAAAAAAATAATAAGAAGAGAAAATACTGTTGTCGCCATTATAACATGTTGACTTTATTATTATGTGATGCAGATAAAAAGTAAAAAAAAACAGAATTAAATTCACCTATTCATTCATCCATCCATGTACTTAGTGTAACATTTTGTACAAACTCTGTTTTTTTAACTTCACCTTTATTTAAAGTAAAGTTAGTTAAAAATATTGTAAAATACACACACAATGGTTGCCAACAGTAGATTATGTATAACTCCATACAAGCAGGAGTTGCTTAAAAAAGGTAGTATTATTTGTAAATTTATTTTTTCATACCTTTGCCTTTTTAAATTCTGAGTTTGATTAAAAAATTTACAAAGGTTTTTCTAAAAATACTAGTATATTAACCCTAGAATACCAACGCTATTTAATACTACGCTAATACTAACGCCACGTAAATTTTACGTACTGTGGAATTTTTTCAATTAATGTGGTTATTTCAGCATTTTTTTTAATTTTAATACTGGTTATTTCTTAACTAATAAAAAGTAAATAATAATTCATATTAAAGTAACGAAAAACAATTTTAATGGCAAAGTGACAATAGCATGTTTGCGATAAAATCAGAGCTGAAATAAAATACATGTTCATATGGTTAATGTATTCTATTCCTACTTTTTTTTTTTTTGATGCTCCCTAAATACTGCCACGCTTTTACAAATGTGACAATATGTGGATGTCATACGCTTCTTTGATTGGTGACAAAATTTGCTTCCCCTTTCCTCGAGAAAGTTCGAAAGCCAGGTAGATTTGAATAATTTTGTTCATACTGTCTTTAAATTTGTATTACAAACTGGAAGTGTTATATTCTAAGCATCTGCCAATTATTTTTCGTTGTAATTTTTATCTGCTGCAGGGAGCACCAATTCTTATCAGCGAAACTGTCATGGCTTTAAAAATCCTTCTCCTCCTCTTTAACACTAATGTAGCTGATGTTTCTAAAGTCGCTGGAAGTTAGTAATGTCGCAACATCTTCACAATTAAGACCATGCTTGGAATTTTTAGGTTTTTAATTTGCCTTTATCATTTATTAGTTCTAAAATATTGAAAATACAATAAATAAACCATAGATAACACATAGATGGCCCACTCTCCAAATGTCAAAAACGCGGCTACAAATGTCTTCACACATATGGGTACGGTGTGAATTCAACACACTTAGGGGAGTAAAATTTTTATTCACATTTAGGCACTATTACGCGTTATTCCATTGCATTTTACAAATATTTAAACAGTTTTGAATTTTTGCACAAAAAATTATTTAACAATTTATTGTATTTTAAATTTTTTATTACAAAAAAAATTTAATTTTGTTGACATTTCTTTGCTGAAATTTATTTCTACACAGTATTGTTATTTTTTGTCTTTTAGGGGATGATAAATTTCAAATCAATATAATAAATATATTTAAAATTTGCATTCAATCTAACGTTTTTCGCACATAAATACATATATTAGAAATATACAAAATTCATATTTTTATTAAAAAGCAAAAGAATTATTTAATTTTAACATCTAAAATTGAATGTAAAAAAATATTCTGTTTTTACAAAATATTTTATACAACTATGTGCAGTTTAGGTGCTGTGGGGAATTTTTTTTTTAACCAACACTTATACAATTTTGCCTACCAATACATTCTTAGACTTAGGTTTTTTGACAAGAGACTTAGGTTTTTGACGTTTCAGTTGACTATCTATGTGTTATCTATGAAATAAACTATGAAAAAAAAATTTATTACATAAAATACTTCTACAAATTTATACTCTTATTACTAACGACACGTATAATGGACGTACACAAATTATACGCTTACCACTAACACCACGTAAATTTTACGTAAATTTAGGATAGTTAAATGGCTATTGAAAAAAGCACTTGGCCTAACGGTACCAAATTCCACAAGGTTTGTATTCTAGGGTTAAGTAAAATGTCAGTAAAATGTCAGAAAAGTTTTAAATTGAATGATATATTAGTTAATATATTAACAAAGTTTTGTTGTTATTTTTATTAACACTGATATTGTTATAAACAAATTTCCAACTTAATTAAAGCCATCTAGCCATTTTGCAATATTGCCTCATTAAATGCTAAAACCTACAAAAATACATTTTAGGATGATTGGACCAGTCCAAGAGTAATTATGTCTCCAAATCTAATTCTGTTAACAACAAAAGTAAAAATGCTGTTAAAAGGCGTTTATTTTAAAACAAATTATGTTGAGGGTGCTGTAGCTTACGTGGTTAGCACTTTGACTACTAAGCAATGGTCACGAGTTCAAATCTCAGCCGTGGCAACATCAATTTTTCTGATATGTATTAATTTCTCTTTATAATAATACATATCACAGCGCCGTCCTTCGCCGGTATTGCCACATAGCACTAAATCGCCGGTGAAGTAAAATAATTATAAATTGGCTATGCTAGTTTCAAACTAATTCGCCTAAATAACACCAGAGGCGCTGCAATACTGTTCTAAAAATAATCATAACGTGCAATTGCAGTGTTGCCAGAATTGAAGCTTTACTATCACTAACCATCTGTCTTATCTACTACTATCCCTTTCCAAAGGAAGTACCACAGTTAATGTAGGCATTAACTGCCTGAGTGGTACTTCTTTAAAAAAAAAAATAACATCAAAGTAATTTATATTAAGCATATCTTTCTAAAAAGACAGAAAATTATAATAAAAAATCTGGTGTAAACTACACTCAAGTTTACCATTCCTTATGGAAACAGATATTTTTAGGGATAAATTACATAAAGTACAAAAGTTCAAAGTATATTTGAATAAAACATAATTATTTTCGATTTGGGTTGTAAAACTACCCCTTCTATTATTCTCAAATTCTATACAGCTCTCCATATACCAAAGGCTCATACTGAATTTCATTTTATTATGTCAAACCGTATGATCTGTAGAGCCTTCACAAAAATAGTGATATACATAACCAAATAATCACCCACGCACCCACGCACCCACGCACCCACGCACCCACAGACATCATCACGAAAATAGTTAAAATGGATTTAGGATACCTCAAAACGTATAAATCCGTTTAAATTCTGACATGGTAAGGTAAAGTAAAGGAGCTGTCAGAGGTGGAAAAATTATTAGGA
Source organism: Phasia obesa (assembly GCA_949628195.1). Classification (NCBI taxonomy): domain Eukaryota; kingdom Metazoa; phylum Arthropoda; class Insecta; order Diptera; family Tachinidae; genus Phasia; species Phasia obesa. Next base: position 149,833,256 of record OX451216.1, read on the forward strand.
TCATATTGTTTAAAATGTGAACTTATGCCACATGTTAGCAAAGACAGTTTTCAAGTTTGTATGAATATTTCACAATTCACACCTAATGTTTGAAGTGTAAAGACCTTGGAGCGCGATGTTGTCCTTGAAGGCAAGCATGAGGAACGTGAAAATAACATGGCTTAGTACAAAGACACTTCATACGTAAATGTTAATTTCCCAAAGGCTATGATCCCAAAGATGATGTCTCTACTATATCATCGCATGGACAGTTAAAGCTCCACCACCACCAAGCAATGCTAATAAATAATGAATGCGTTGTTTAAATACAACAGCCCTGCCCAGTTAAGTTTTAAAAATGAGAGTTGTCAAAATATCAGGAAAAAAAGAGAATCTGACAAAATGGAAACAAAAACAGTTCTTAATTTTTTAAGAATTGTGTAAAACAATTACACATACGAGTATTTCATAAATATTTAAAAAAAGGTTTAAAGGTATAAATGTATAATTTTCATTCGAAAATATTTGGTACAGTGTTGGCTACTATTATCGTCCTAATTTTCAACAAAACCGTTTTAGAGTGTAAGCGATTGTTAGAATTAATTGAGGAAAATATATAATAAATACTCTGAAGAGAAGTATGGGATGCTTAGGTATTATTTTCTAAAATTTTAATATGAAGGCAGTTAGATAATCCCGTAAATTTTCGAAATCTCAATGAAGTCATTTTAAATTCAACACTGCTTCCGTTAGCTATAATCAGTTTGGTTTTAGCAACCACTGAAATCTGACAACCAAATTGGTTTTAACGAAAATATATAAAAATGTATATCATAAGTTACTTAAACAATATTTTTTACGTAAAAAAACCATCACCGATACCAAAGAAAGAGGGGTTTGACAATTACCATGGCGACTCTACGAAATTAATTTTCGTTGTTAATAACTTCTGCAATAAACACGACTTCAAAAAAGTGACTAGTGCTTGAGGCACTAGTATTCAAAGAAAATAAAAGATAAACAATATACGCCAAAACTAGCATAGTAGTAGGGGTCACCCTTTAGTTTTTAATTTTATAATTTGTTAAATTTGTATTATAGCAAACATAGAAATAAATACTATGTAATTTTCAAGCGTCTGTTTTAAAGATAAAGTATTTGCAGCAAAATACATCATTTATGGAGACAGCATTTGGTGCCATAGCTTGCATAGCAAGACGCTTACTATGTAATTTTCAAATATGTACCTACATGTACATACATATATCAAAAGATAAGGTCATATACGTTAAATTAATCCCTCCATTTTCCCACTCTGAAATTTCTATGACGGACTCACTAAGCCATATTATGAAATATATTTAAATTTTAAAAAAATTAAAAGACATTATCTTCAAGATTTTTATAATTTTTTTTTTTTAAATTTAAGAAAAAAAATTATTTAAAAATTTGGTTTTTTAATGATTGATATCAAATTAAAGCGTATGAAATAGCCTTTAAAATGAGTTATTACTTAACTTCCTAGGGCTTTTAGAACTGGAATTAGAATATATTTATTCCTCAAGCGCATACGCAAAAAAAACGATATTTTCCCACTTTTATAACAGTATAGCTAAAAAACTATAAGAGATAAATTTTTTTTTAAATTATAATTGGATTCAGAGAGTCAAAAAATAAATATAAAATTTTTTTTTAATAAAATCTGAAGTAGTCATTTTGAGTGCCTTGTTGATTTAACGTGGAATTACTAATCTTGCTTATATTTCTTAGAATTGAAATAAATAGAGGGGTATGTAGAGTTTTCTGTGCCACTGTATCTTCATTTAATACGGATCCAGCCTTTATTTTACAATTTTATACTTTTCGCGTTAGCGGTTATATTAATTTACGATCTGTGCAAATATCAAGTATCTGTCTATAATGGCTCAAAAGATAAGGCATTAAATAACATAAACCGTAGGGGTTCCTGTTGATTTCGAATTTATTCTCTACACGAGTTTAAAAGATAGGCCCTAAGTAGTCAAATTACTTCACCTTTGGGGTGAATTTTTAAGTTAATTTTTTATTAGTTTTGATTAAAATTGTAAGTTGGCTCCCTTTAAGTTTTAAAATAAACATAAAAATTATGTAAGTAGTATGGGAACACTCTTTAATTACAGAAATGTATTTTTTTAAATAGAACCAGTCTCTAAGCAAAACCTTTCTAAAAAAAATTTCAAAATCGGTTTAGAAATGAGTTCTGCGAACACAAAAATATAAAAAAGCAAGATAAAGACGAATATATAACCTTCTCCTTTTTTCAAGTCGGTTAATATTGTTTGAAAATGTTTTCCGTTTATATGAGTTAAGCATTAATTAACAGGATTTACAATTTATATATAAAGCTCTGTACAGACGGTTGTCAGATCTTACAATATTGTTAGACCTAACATTATGCTGACACACGATTGTCACATATCTAGCAATATTATTGTTAGTTTGAAGTCTGACAATGCTTTTTCCGACAATATTACCAGGCAACAATTGTAATTAAACACGAATCTTAGACGTTTTCTGTAAATTTTTCTGACAATATTGTAAGATCTGACAACCGTCTGTACAGAGCTTAAGAACTTAAAAGATGTAAAAAAATTTTTTATTTATATATATTTCATTGTACTTTATGTTTTCCTATTTTTTTTTGTAATTGCACAAAATTCTTTCGATATTTGGACTGCTTTCCCACTTATTATTTCTCAATGTTGATGCTGGCTACATTAATACGACCATACTCTTGACATCCTTTGAAAATCAGTATTAAAAAGGCTTACCTGCTTTTAAGTATATAGATCTTTTCTCTCTTATGAGGCATTTTATGATTTCTATTTTTGATAAAAGAAAATAAGGAGGGAAGTCTAGCTAAAGCCTGTAGATGAACTCCGGTTAACTCGCAAAAGATGGACGGGTTAATATATAAAGGCACTGCTGAAGCAAATGCAGCTCAATAGAAATTTCTAAAAATTGTTTGTTTGAAGCTCGGCAACTCCCATTGCTATTATAATAATCGAAGAAGATACCACTTACAAACTGTGGCTGGATAAGGCTGAGATGGTATCTTGCTTTATGTGGGAATTTTCAGCACTGACTAGTATTATGTGACGGATAGTCTAGATACATATTAATGGCCACTAAATGTAGTCTACTCATTTATGTATTTAAATTTAAAATAAGTTTATGATTTCTTAATTGTTGGATTAAAATTTCATTGATTAAAGGATTGAAGCCACTTAATAGAAATGTATAACAGCTTTGTTTATCACCATTCATTTTTTAATTTCATTAAGGTTACCAAAAAATAAAAATGTGGGATGTACCCACAACGTAAATTAAAGTATTATTTTCGTTTCCAAACTTAATTACTAGACACTAGATCCAATCACTTCTATGGCCATGAGAGTGAGTATGTACGCAGCGTTTATATATTTTTGGTATTATGCAGCAGGCAACAGTTGTGTGGTATTTTACCCACAAACCACCACAAAATGAAAATACAGTGTTATAAATTTTATAATTTTTCTTTTTCTGTGTTTGCTTTTATAAAACGTTGAAAGAATATCAAAGAATATCAAAAATAGCAAAAATCAATATTAAAACGTATATTGTTTACTGAAAACAACATACATATTTGTTAGAAAATGCTTTTGGTATTTTTTTATATTTGTTTTCAATCAAAAATATTGCAAAACATGTTCAAAAACAACATCAGCATTTTTCGACTCCCAGCAGGAATTGCATAATATAAACTTGATCAGTGATGCTTAAAAAACGTGTTTAAATGCAAGCATGTACGAGTGTACATATTTTGCAAAAAATAAACAAACGATTGGTTTTAGTGCATGAAGGTGTGTGTAGCGTATGATGACTAGAGAATTCCCATTTCATGTTACTCATACGTAAAATGTATGTATTTTAGCCAGGGACCGTAAATAACAGTTATCAATAATTCTTGCAAAATAAATCGACTTCCAAAGGGACAAACCTAAAATCATGTTTCCTTAAGAACAGGGTTCTGGTCTTTTTCAGGTCAAACCAATGCCAAAAGCCTGTCTGTATATAGCGGATCAAAAGTTTGTCTATATACAAAAATACACTAACTATTGCGATACCCTGTAATTTCCGAATTCAAATTTTATACTTGTCATAGCGGTCGTAGTAATATAGGTTCATTGTAAAGTTCAACTGTCTGTCTGTAACGGTTTAAAATTTTGGCCATATACATCAAATTACATAAACTATTGCGACACCCTGTAATTTATAATTTTAAATATTTATACTTATTTTAACAGGCATAGTAATGGAAATTCTGTCTAATTGTTAAGCGTTTGTCAATAACTGTTCAAAAGATAGGGTCATATATATCAAATGACGTTACCTATTGGGACACCCTTTAAATTCATATTTTATTATAAATACTTGTTAAAGAGGACTTTGTCATGCAGATTCTTTGTAAATTTGAACTTTGCGTCCATATACATAATATTACATCAACTATTGGGACACCCTTTAATTTCCAATTTAAAATATTTATACTTGTTGTTATACCAGATATAGAAGTGAACATTCTATCTATTTTTCAAATGTTTGTCTATAACGGTTCCAAAGATGAGGACATAATGGTCAAATTACATCAATAATGCGGACACCCTTTAATTTATAGATCCAAATTTTATACTTGTTGAAACAGAGGACTAAGCAGTTAGGTTTTTTGTAAATTTCAACTGTCTATCTATAATAGTTGAAAAGTTTGGCCATATATATCACTTTTATATTAACTATTGGGACACCCTTTAATTTCTAAATTCATATCTTACACTTGCTATTATAGCGCACATAGCAATACAAGTTCTATGTAAATTTCAACTGTCTGTCTATAACGGTTCAAAAGTTTGGCCATATATATATCAAAATAAACGAACTAATGGGACACCCTTTAATTTCAATTTTAAATATTTATACTCATTATAAAAGACATAGTAACGAACATTCTGTGCAACTTTCAAGTGTTTGTCTATAGCGGTTCAAAGATAGGACCATAAAGGTGAAATTATATGACCTATGGGGTCACCCTTTAATTTTTAATTTTATTTTTAATTACTTTTTGTTATTGGGAGCTATAGTATAGCTATAGCAACACACAGACGAATTGATAACCTCCTTCTTTTTTTGAAATCGGTTAAAAAAAAAAATTAAACTCAAAAGCTCTTTATGATAGAGTCAACGGAGATCTATACTGTCATATATCAATAGATTTGTATTGAAGAGCTCTTTCAGAATCTATCTTTCTATTTCTCAGAATCTTAAAAATCGATTTCAACTCCATAGATAATAGTTTTTTTTTTAACGCAAAAATAAAAACTCAAATGAAAGTTTTCAAAAAGAATTTTATTTTGTATAATTTTTTTGTGGATAGATTTGAACTGAGGCCGCTCAACACCAACTGAAAAACGTAGAATGCTCTTTCCACACTTCCCTGGGTTGCAGAAACAAACTGTTAACTTTTTTTTTTTTGACAATTTCTCGATATGGATAATGTATTTTTTCCTCCCAAAGAAAAAATTTTCAATATCCAAAAAAACTTTCTTTCAACCTCATAATCATTTTCTTCGCTTTCTTGTTCAGCTCTAAAAGCCATGTATGAGATTTGTCCCAAAAATCCGGCGAAATTGGGAAAAAATCCGGTGAAGATCGTTAATCAAACAATAACAAATTAAAAGCCTACATTATTTTAATCACGATTTATGCAATTGAAATGCAAGGTGATTGTGCTGGTTATCAATTTACATAAATTTTTAGGAGTTTTTTTTTTATAAAAATAAAAAGTTGTATTTTTTCACTGCAAAATAAATTGTTTTTTTTAAACTTTCATTTGAGTTTTTTTTTTTAAGTGAAAAATAACTGTTTTAGTTGGATTTTTTTTATTTAATTTTCAAAATAACTGTTATAAATATTTACAGTCCCTGATTTTAGCTAAAATATAGATTTCTAATTTTCATTTTCATTCTAATTCTAATGTCATGTATTTCACTGATTTTCAACATGAAATTAATTAATTTAGCTTAAAGGGAGATAAAAGTGAAATATATTTTAGAAATTTTGCATAGATTGGCGTAAATATATTTTTATTTTATATGATGGTATTGAAAAAATGTATTTAATTGTTATTACTGATTTATTTTATGCTGTTAAAAATTGATAGCTTAAAAGCATTGGTCTTAATAAATGAATGTATAGTTTACACATGTTCATAGGTTATTTTATTTGTAATTTGTTTTTTTACTTAATTCTATTAAAATCTTTTGAATTAGCGGTGTTTTAAAGTTATTTGTTTATTCGTATAAAACTATAACAAAAATTTAATATTATGTGCAAACAGCTTAGAAAATTTAAGTTCGTTGAACCAACATTACAAATATCGTTAAAAAAAAACAAAACCACCAAAATCTTCACAAAAGAGCTACACTTTTTTCGATTATTGTTTTCGGCCTGGACTATTTAAATGTTATGTATGTTAGTCCCCTTAAAAAATGCTGCATGTTATAGTAAAAAATTATCAGGATTTCTTATTCTGTTCAAATTTACCATTCCAGATTTTATAAAGCTTTTATTATTTGTATTCTGTCTGTGATTCCCTGAGTACAAATATAATTTATATATTGTTCTCCAAGTGTTCTTTAATGCGATTTAATAATATGAAATATCATTAATGCGATTTAATAATATGAAATCGCATTAATGCGAATTAATAATATGAATATGAATATGAAATCGCATTAAAGAACACTTGGAGCAAACTATCAGCTCGTGTCAAGCCGGTTTTCGTAGTGGTTCCTCTTGCGCTGATCAAATAAACTCAATGCGCATTAGCATTGAACAGTGCGTTGAGTTTAATTCCAAACTGTATTTATAGATTTCGAAAATGCATTCGACACCATTAACAGAGAATGTATTTGGTTAGCCCTGCAAAGAAGAAATATACCTGAGAAATTAATTGCTCTGATTAAAGAAAGCTATAACCATGCCAGGTGCTTTGCCCTTCATAAGGAAAATCTTTCTGATCCGTTTATGGTGAAAAGCGGAGTGTGCCAGGGTTGCATATTGTCACCTCTTTTATTTCTAGTGGTTATGGAAGATGTTTTCAATGATATTGAAAATAAAAGACAGGGAACACAAACTACTTGGCTTGCGCAGATGATATCTGCTTATTTCACACAAACATATTGATCTTAAGCAAATAATTACAAAACTTCAAGAACAGCTTTAATACACAGGTCTCAAAATAAATGTAGCTAAAACAAAAACACTAACTATCGGTACATCAACAGTTGCAATGACCATCAACAACCAAACATTTGACACAACTAAACAATTCTGCTATTTAGGATGCGTGATTACTGCAAATAGGGGGGGTAGCGAACGAACAAGGCCAGGTAATCTTTTGCCATAGTAGCCCTAATCTGACAAAATAATAAAATAAGCCAAACCACAAAGCTGAGTATTTTCGAAGAAAGTGTTAAGTCGGTGCTCCTTTATGGCTGTATACAACCTGAAAGGTTACAAACGACAAAACAAGCGAATTCAAACTTTTATTAACCGCTGCTTAAGAAGACTAATGAATCTTTTGGCCTATAACGATAACAAGTGCTCAGTTGCTAGCACAGACAAACCAAATTGAAGTAGCAACCGAGATACGTAAACAAAAGTGGCAGTGGATAGGACATATCCTCCGTCGAGACGACAACAATGTATCTAAACAATCACTTAGATGGAACCCATTTCAATAAGATGGTAGAGAAATTGGCAGGCCTCGCACAATATGGAGAAGTTCAACGG
>OX451216.1:149841303-150030939 GCA_949628195.1 Phasia obesa
ATTGGGACACCATTTTATAATTATAATTTAATTTTTATAATTTAATTATAATTATAATTATAATTATAATTATAATTATAATTATAATTATAATTATATATAATTATAATAAAATTACATCAACAATGGCGACACCCTTTAATGTATAGATTAAAATTTATACTTGTTGTTATAGCGGACTACGCAATATAAGTTCTTTGTAAATTTCAACTGTCTATCTATAACAGTTCAAAAGTTTGGCCATAAATATCAATTTAAATTAACTATTGGGACACCCTTTAATTTTCTATATTAATATTTTATACTTGTTATTATAGCGGACGTAAGCAATACAACTTCTTTGTAAATTTTAACTTTCTGTCTATAACGGTATATCAAATTAAACTAACTAATGGGTCACCCTTTAGTTTCCAACTTTAGATAATTATACTTATTATAACAGACATAGTAACGGACATTCTGAGCAACCTTCAAGTGTTTGTCTATAACGGTTCAAAAGATAGGATCATTTTAAAACCATACTAAGGGCCAGCAAAAGCAATTTTAACGACATATTTTTATCGCGTATAGATGGACATATAACAGCTTCGACAATGCCGAACAACCATCAAGTTTTGTCTGTAAATTAAAAAAAAACTCTTTCTTTAAACTTTATAATATTTCCTCCTATTTCTATTTGTGTTATTTCCTTAGCCTTTCTCCAATTGAAGCTTTTAGATATAACATCTTAAAAAACTCTTTTAATCCAAACGCTTATTATTCGAACGCATTGTACCCTTCAGAAATTTAGTTCCTTTATTTTTACTTTTTATTTATTTATTGTATTTTTTTTACTTTTCGACAGCATCTTTAGTTTTTGTATTATTTCAGTTTTCTTTTCCTTTCTTTTTAGTTGTAGCATTTTATCAATATTTAAAGATCACATTAGGAATCATTGAATTTGATATACGATATATATAAAGTAAAAACGGAACTGTTGCAACAAACACAAATTACATTAAAACTTTGCTGCAATCAAACATGAGTGTGAATATTTGCAACCAAATAAAAAAATAAAATAAAAAATAAAACTAGTAGCAGTTCAATAAATACCAGCATTCCTTAGGATAAAACTTTAATAAGAAAACGACTTCTTGTTCTATTGTACGTCAAACAGTTGATATAAAAATATATATGTAAGTAAGGATATAATACAATAAAATGAACTGGTGGAAAAAATGTAGAAAAATGCAAGCCAACAAATGTCACTTAAGAAAAGTGTTTGTATGTACATATATGAATTGGCAACTGTATTGAGCGAGAGATACAGCCTTAGAAAAAGCAAGATGAGCAAAGTATGCTTTATGCCCTAGAAGACATTTTTTTTTTTTTCAATATATAAATTTTTTCATTATTTTTTTCCATTTTATATGTTAAATCGAACACTAACTACACTTTCTTTACCAGATTGTAGAACTTCAAAAATATATACTAAAAAGAATACACAACAACTTTTTATTTCTCATTCCGGGCTTCTATTTATACATGGAACATGTTAAAGGAAAATCTATCAATAATACATAGTGATTTTGGCTTATCGCTGCCGCAATCGATTGCAACCACAACAAAAGAGATAAATGGAGAAAATCCGAAATAAATGGAATGAACAAGAAGAATAGCAAAAAAGGAAATAAAATTCTATTTTTCTAGAAATGAGAAAATTCTATTGAAATGCCGCAGTACTAAATTATCCACGTACACATTAATACGAAGGCAGGCTGAATGGTTATAAGAAGAAACTGTTGACTGTTGAATATAATATACCATACAGCTGCCTGTAAGTGTCTCGGCCGATTAGAATCATGTCAGGTGTTTGATTGCTTCAATTTATATTTTAATGTGCATCCTTCAACGTGAGGTAGTTTTGAAAGGGTAGATATTTTAATCACACAGATAATTAGAACAAAAATTAAAATTAAATTTAAACAAAAAATTAATTATTGGTAATTGTGACACTTATCAAACATTACTTTTCTTTTTTAAATTGTATATTTCTTTGATTCTTTTCTACCAGTAAAATGGCCGGTACTCATTATTAACCGACTTCAAAAAAAGAAGGAGGTTATCAATTCGTCTGAATGTTGCATTTTTTTTTGTTTGTGCCCACAGAATTCAGTCATTTCTGAACCGATTTTAAAAATTTTTTCTTTATTAGAAAGGAAATGCTTACAGGTTGATCCCATTTTAAAAGCAATTCAGAATTTTGAAAATTAACTACCAGAAAAGAAGAAATTTTTCTAAAACGCTATGTCAGCATAGACCGTAGGCGTATGATTAATCTAACGATTTAGTACTGCAAATTACAATAATGAAATAAAGAAACTTACAAGACACTGCCACAATCTGATTTCTCTAAAGTAAATTATATTTTTGGGCTTATTCTGCAGAGGCTGCAACAATATAATGCTGGGGTTGTAAACGAACTTATTTTAAACCAAAATATTCGTTTCCTTAATTAGCCACCATATTCTCATATTTGTTTTTAGCTTTCCTACAAGGTATGTGAAGGGAGATACCAGTTCAATGTTAGAGAATCACTAACTCAAGCCATTAAGGCCAGGATTATTTTAAGTCACTACATGATTCAGTAAAAATCCTTTATTTGAAGTTATTTTAAAAAAAGGGTGTATATCATATTTTATATTTTATTTATTACTAGCTGTGCCCGCCACTTCGTCAGCGTCCTTCAATATTTTGTTCGATTTTGCTTTGAAAGTAATCCACACCAAATTTTAAGACTCTTATTTTTATAGTGCTTAACTTATACGTGTTTACTTTATATAAAGGTACCCATCCCTGGATAAAATTCTAAAATTAAAAAAAAAAAATTCTAAAATTCTAAAAATTATTGTAAAGCTATGTAAAAGGTGTTTAAAATATTTTCATAACAATTTAATTCCACAAAGTAAAAATACAAATCAAATACAAATTTTATTCAGTTGGCTATTTGGCAGTAAGTAACTCATATTTTTTTATTATTTTAAAACAGCGCCATCTGTTGTGCAACCGTGTTTAAAATATCCTGCTTTATTCATATTATGTCATTTTTATAAAACAGCGCCATCTGTTGTACGACCGTGTTTAAAATATCCCGCTTTAAAAATAAAGGATGCCTAAAAGTATGTAGTAACTTTAAATCGGTAAAAAAAATGCTTCTTATCCACTTTCTCTTGGAAATAAAATATTTTTACGGAAAAAAAGGAACCTATATTGGAATCACAAAATTTTATTAAAATCCATCCAGTAGTTTTTACGTGTTGCGAACACAGACAGAGACACTGTTTTATTATATGTACAAATAAAATAGTTACATCTAGTCATAATGTATGCATTAAAACAAATCATAGTCATTACTGCTATAATTAATGGCAGTGTGGAAAGGAAGCACTTGAATTCAGGATCGATTAACGAGTGATTAAAATACTACATGTATCGCATAACGAAATATTCCGAAGGATGTATACAACTCGAAAACTCAAAAAAACTAAAATTGTTGACAATTTTAAGCTGTAGAGATGTTCTGGCTTTATAATATCTAACAATCGACATAATTCCTAAATAAGAGAATCTATTAGGTGCTGCAAGAAATTGAGACTTTTTATTGTTATTTTGTAAACACTGAAATAAAATATAGTCGCACTGTAATTTTCTTAGCCAGACAGAAAAATATTCCCATATATTTTGTGATACTTAATTGTATTGGAAATTATTAGCCGAAATGCTACTGGACGCAACCATAGGATGTGGGTAGGGCTGGTAGATAAACAAAAATTCTTATGGTCAGAGTTGTATTGTGGAATTGTATGAGGATTATTTTTGTGGAAGATCTTAACTTCTAACTGGTCTCTCTATGGGTCAATTTGACCCTTTTTTCGAGAAAATCAAAAAATTTCAGTGGGGGTCACCAAAGACACCATTGTTGTAAATAAAGCTCCTTACGCTTAATTAGTAAAATTATACACCAACATATACAAAACAGGTAAAAACGGCGTCAAGTTCGGCAGGGCCAAATAAAATTATAATTTTTTTATAGAAGTTGGCGTGTAATTTTGCCAATTAATCGTAAAAAGCTTTATTTACAACAATGGTGTCTTTGGTGACACCCACTGAAATTTTCCGGCAAACATTTTCGTAGAATATTTTAATCCTTAAATGTCCTTTTTTAAAGGATATTTTTTGATTTTCTCGAAAAAAGGGTCAAATTGACCCATAAAGAGACCAGTTAGAGGGTTAAGATCTTCCACAAAAATAATCCTCATACAATTCCATAATACAACTCTGACCATAAGAATTCTCTCAGACATTAACTTACAGCATTTTTTTCATATTGTATAACCTTCGAATACAGTTGAAACAAAATTTATCTTTTGTTAATGTCAATTTAATAACCTCAAAATATTGCTCTTTTCGATGGTAGTAAAATTTTACTTGTCGACAACAGCAAAAAATTTAAGTGGTCTAATCATCTACTGGAGATAATTGAAGCTTTAGATTTCTGCGAACTTATAGAAGTTATTGCCTCAAGTGCACTAAAACTTATTTAAATATATAACTTTTCTTAAATAGTTTTTAAAACTCTGATAGCTTATTTATGAGTTTTCGTTACCAAGGCATCAAATAAAATTGTCTTTAAATTTCTGGTTGGTAATTTTTAAACTTGCTTAAGTTATCTTCAGTTTAAAAAGAAACAAAAACGTTATTATAGTTCTGACTGAAAATTTATTAGTTCTTATCAGTACATATAATGGACATAACACAAAAGTTTTTATAATTTTTTTTAGCATAAACAATTTTTTTAGCATCAAATTAATTTGTCTTTTAAGGCAAAGTATGACACTTTCTCAAAAGCTTCGGAAACTTTTTATTGTGTCTTGGTATTGCACAGATTTATAATATCATTTGAAAATAATATTTACTTTTTTTAAAACATAGCTGAAACTGTTATATTTTGTACTAGCTGTGCCCGCCACGTCATGAGCGCTCTGACAATATTCTATTCGATTTTACTTTGAAATTAATCTTCACTTATTTTTTAGACTCTTACTTTTACAGTACTTCAGTTATGGTTTATGTATTGACTTTTCAGAGATGTACCTATGCCAGGGTAATTACACAGAAACGAAGACTTTATACAAAAATTGCTTATTAACATCACCTTTTACCTTAAAACCTAAATTTACTTACAATTTTATTTGAAAATGAACTAGAAATACAATAACAACAAACAAGTTTCAAATGTAAGAAATGTATAGGTTAGTACACAGAAAAAATTTTTGGACCAATTAAAGGTATTAATTGATATCGGATACAATTAAATTATTATCAGTTATGGATTATGTATTTAATTTATATAAAGGTACCTATCCCTTGATAACATTCTAAAATTTATAAAATTCGAAAAAAATATTTAAAATATTTTAATAACAATGTAATTCCACAAAGTAAAAATACAAATTTAAATCAACTGGCGCCTTCTGTTGCGTAATAGTTTCTCACATATCCCACTTTCAAAAATAAAAAGGTGTGTGGTGAAAATATAACCGTGTTGAAAATATCCCAGTTTTAAACCGAAAAATTTTAGCACCTTTAATCCGGAAATTGCCTTTATCATTGCTTTTTCTCCACTATCTCTTGGAAATAAGATATTTTTGAAAAAAAAAAGTATTTTACATTGGGACCAGGATACTAAAGTACCTTCTCACAAAATTTTGTTAAAATCCATCTAGTAGCTTTTACGTAATGCGAACACAAACAATGAAGGACAGACAGACAGACATACTTATGGAAATGAGTTACTATTTTATTATATGTATAGCTTAAAAATGAATAAAATAATATTTCAATTAAGTAAATAATTGAGTTAATTAAACTTGTATCCAAAACTTATTAAAAACTTTAATTGATGCAAAAAAAAAAAATTTCTGTTTAAAAACACTGCTGTTCCTAAGGAAGAAATTGCTATTTAACAACCAAGGTTTTTCAGTTTTACAGTGGCGATATGGTAGAGAGATCACATTCGTCAATACAAAGAGTAACAAAGAGTAATTAACAATTTAAAAAAAAAACGGAGTTTATGTGTCTTAATCATTGTTCTGGGCGCCCATAAAAATTAACAATCAGGAGAAACATGTATATTATAAGTTTAGTGCAGCAATATCCTAAAATAACTGCTTCAAAAATGGCAAAAGATATCAAAGCCAAATTTAATAAAAGTATCGCGAATAAAACTGTTCAAAAAATTTTAAAAAGCAATGGTTTTCATGCCTGTGTAGCCTGTAAAAAAACCTTTTTTAATTCATTTAAGAACAGGCAAAAATAAATTTTGTTCGCAAAGGCACTAGGCATTAGTAAGCCAGTGGCGTTTTGGAAAAAGTTTATATTCTCAGATGAGATTATGTATTGAATTTTTGTAATAAAAAGAGGGCATATTGTGTGGAGAAAGTACGGTACAGCTTTAGAAAAATTCAACTTGTGCGGCACTGTTAAGCACAGTGGTGGTGGTGGTAATATAGTATGGGGGTGTATGGCAGCTAATGAAGTGGGTAACTTGCGGTTTATTGACTCTTCAATGGACAAGCGACAATACTAAAATATTTAAAAAAAATTAAATCATCGTGTCACGAAATTGGACCTTGAGGGCCATTATTTTTTTTCAATAAGATAATAACCCAAATCACACAACCGATATTGTAAAGCTTTGCTACTCTAAAATGTACTAAAACAAATATGTACGTCACCCTAGTCTCCAGATCTCAATCTCATTGAACATTTATGGGATTTGTTGGAAAGAAAAATACTTTAGCATGTTAGAACATCGAAAAGTATATTAAAAGAAGATTTGAAAAGTGAATGTGAAGCAATATCAAGTGAATATTAAAAATATTAAAAGAATATGTTATCCAACAAGTTACTTATTTTTAAAATTTAATGAAAATTCTGTCCTTTATAAAGCCAATAATAGATTTGTACGCAGACTTTTTCTTGTATTATTTTAGCACATAACTTTGTTTTTGCTAAATTAGCTAATTTATTATTTACATTTTTGTTATTATATTTTTTAAAGACAACACTATCACTCCGAAGCTTTTCGCTTGTCTGCAGAAAACACCCAGGGTCTTTGGCAGGAATCGAACCCGTAACCTCCAGACTGATAGAGTAGCGCGCTACCAACCAATCTATAGAGGCACTCAGTATATTTTTACTGAATTGAAGTATGAATAAACTCCTAATAACAGTATTTATTTTAAATTCATTAGCATTATCCAGATATCATTGTTAAGGATTTTATTAATAGTTAGATATTTGTTCGCAGACTTCTTCTAGCTAGTATATATAGAATTTGTTAAGCGAATCCTCGGCTACATTATTGACGCACAAAGTTAAGCGCTATCAGCTAGTTTGAATGTGATATTAGAAAAAAAACTGATGACACATTTTGTGATTTTCCGAATTTTTCGAGGCCCATAAATAAAAATTGGTTACCAATTTCGCTAAACAGAGTAAAGGGTTTTACTACCCCTTGATAGTAGACTCGAACCTATAATGTCACTTCTTAGTATTTTTCTCACTGTTGCACTGTGTTATTATATTTATTTCAGTCCCTGCAAAGCTTCCTTAATTGAGTTAAAATGACGTCAAAAGTGACCTTTTAAATCTACTGTATTTAGGTTTTGATGCATAAACCAGAGAAGTTTTATATATTAGTGGGATCCAAATTTTGCTAGAAAAATGTGAGAAGTTATAAATCAAACTACACATGCTTGATTTAACAATATATGTATACAAGTCTAAGAAAATTTTACATTTTTGTATAAAAATTAAAGATTTACGGTTAAAAAAAAACGTTAAAATCAGGCGTGTTGCTTGGGACACTCGTAACATATCTCTTAACGTAATCTTTCAAATAAATAAAGTCACAATTTTTAAAGAAATATACGATTTTTACCAGGGACGTAAGAGCTATAAGATAAACCACAAAAAATCATTTTTACCATTAATATTGATGAATTTATAAAATATTTTACGTTTGGTTATCGCAACCAATTGTAGTGAGAGTTTTGTTTTTTCGGTTATAAATATCCACGATATCAACCAAAAATATTTTTTGTTTGCAAATAACCACTATATCAACCAAAAAGATTTTTTAGTGAAAAATAACAATTACATAAATTTTTTATTTCTTTTGGTTATCACGTCTATATAAATAATATCAAATTTCGTTCGTTGGTAATCGCAACACTTAAGATTAAGTGATTATTATTAGTATAGGCATTTTTTATGAATTTACTGATTTTCTTGAGACAAATTCATGAGTAAATTTTTCTTGTGATTTTTGTACCGTCAATGATAACCAAAATAAAGAAATTATTTTTTATAATCGTTATTTCTAACGAGATTTTTTTTTACAAAAAAAATTCGAACTTCTAATTTTTTTTACAAAAAAAAATTCTAACCAGAAATTATTTTTTATAATCGTTTTTTCTAATCAGATTTTTTTTTTGCAAAAAAATGATAACCAAAATAAAGAAATTATTTTTTATAATCGTTATTCTAACCAGAATTTTTTTTTTTTTTTGTTGGTTATCAGTTTTGGTTGGTATAAGGGTTACTTATAACCAAAAATAAATATTTCTTACTTTAATCGGTTACGATAACCAAAATAATATATATTTTTTTTTTTGACAAAAAAAATCTTACTTCTAATTTTTTTTTACAAAAAAAATTCTAACCAGTAATATTTTTTATAATCGTTTTTTCTAAACAGATTTTTTTTGTTAAGCAAAAATTCTGGTTTTTTGTTAAAAAAAAATTCTTGTTAGAAAAAACGATTATAATTTCTCTATTTTGGTTATTATTTTTCGTTGATATAAGGGTTATAAAATTATTAAAAATTAAAAAGAAAAGGATTATAACCTTTATAAGTGGGGTATGAACCCAATAGCTTTATTAGCTTATCTTTTTATTTAACCAAAATAATATATATGCAATGATAATGGTAAAAACTAACCAATATTAAATAAAATAAATTTACACGTAACCTTTTTATCTGAAATAAAAACATAACAATTATTTTCAGACCCTGATTTTGACAGTAACAAACATAAAAATTAAATTCTCCTATTTTTGTAGTTGCTTAAAAGTAACAATTTCTCACCTTCAAAAAAATTTACATTTTGAACTTGAAATTACTTCTTCTACTCGCCTTCGCAGATCTAAACTTACACTTATCAATAGCATAGGGACGCTATTAAGTTATATTTGTGCGTATAATTGTATGTTTGCAATACCATTTGTTTGTATTACAGAAGCTGATGTAGTTAAAAGACCATATACACAAAAAAAAAACCGAAAACCTTTAGAAAATAGACAACATGAATGTCAGTTGCAATAACATTTCACAATAATACTAAAATACTAGAGCGAATGCTGCAGCCGCAAGTGCACACATTTGTTGAACTTAACATACACTGACAATTACATCTAAACACACTTAATAAATACCACAAGTATTTTAACTAATACCACCACAATGACCAATACTAATACATCATTGACTACAATTGCAAAACAAAAATTCAATACTAATCCTAGTAAGCGTTACTCTTAGATGCTAATGGCAGTTGGGAAACTCATCAAGTTTTTATAGGTAAAATTTTATTTTGGTATATTTTTTTTTTGTATATTTTTTTTAAATTTTCCATTTAGTTTATTTTTTTCTTTTTTATACTTAAATATGTACGAGTATATCTCTTTTCATGTCTACAATATCTTAAATTTCTATTTTTTAGACATATAAATATATTTTTTCTTTCTAGCTTTTTTCTGTCCACAGTAGGTGATTTAGTTTTTTCTCTGTGATGTTTGTAAACCTCTTAGCCTTAACATATTTTTTAGGTTAGTTACATTTACAAAAATGTAATTTAATTTCAGGAATGTATTATGTTTGGTTTGTATTGCAAATATAAAAATATAGTAATATTTATATATATTTAATCCTTTAATTTCCAGTTTTATTTAACCCCCCGTCTCCATTCGACATTAACATGCCCAGTAAGGTTCGTTACACCTACCCACAAAAAGCACTTGAAATTAAAAGTATGACAAAACTTTAACGGCTTTACTGCTGGCTTAATACCAAAAAATAAAAATGTGATCTACAATAATGTAGTATGAGTTATCTATACTAAAGTTATTCGATATTCATAGCCTATTGTGTCACTTCTAATTTATGAAATCATGTGTACACGGAAAAATTGCCAATAATATCATGCCTATGTTTTTTATACCCTTCACAGTTGGAAAGGGTATAAAGTTTGTCATTCTGTGTTTAATTTCTACAATATTAGTTTTTGACCCCATAAAGTATATATATTCTGGATTCTTATACATAGAAAAGTTGATTGAACTATTCTCGTATGTCAGTTTGTCCGTCTGTCCGTCTATATTCGGGTTGAAATCAACTTTGCCAAGGCCCCAGAAGAGAAACAGAAAATTAAAGCTAAACAATCTGCCAGGCATAGCTTTGGAAAATGAGCTAATGTAATTCACGCGAATGGTTTCACCATTCCATTCGAGGCGGCGCTGAAAAACCACGCCAACCTATATTTTTTCAATGTGCTTTAGTCTGACTATTCTAACGCAACATAGATTGCAAGTTTTTTCTACAAAAGTTACCTGGAAAATTTTTACAAAAAAATTTTCGTTAATAGTTTTACAAAAAATTTTCAATAAAGTAAATGTTTTCCAAAAAATTATAAATAAAATTTTTCGAATTTTCGTTAAAATTTAAACAAAAAATTTTCGATAATTTTTTTACAAAAATTTTCAATTAAATTTTTACCAAAATTCTCGATAAAAATATTACAAAAATTTTCGATAAAATTTTTTCCAAAATTCTGGATAAAATTTTTAGAAAAATTTTCAAAAAATTTTCGATAAACTTTTTACAAAAATTTTCGATATACTTTTTATAAAAAATTTTTGATTAAATTTTTACAAAAAATTTAAGATAAAATTTTTACAAAAAATTTAAGATAAAATTTTTACAAAAAATTTAAGATAAAATTTTTACAAAAAATTTAAGATAAAATTTTTACAAAAAATTTTCAATAAATTTTTTTCAAAAACTTTCAATAAATTTTTTACAAAAATTTTTGATAAAATTTTTACAAAAACTTTCAATAAATTTTTTACAAAAATTTTTGATAAAATTTTTACAAAAACTTTATAATAAATTTTTTACAAAAAATTTTCTATAAAATTTTTTTTGTAAAAATTTATACAAAAAATGTTCTTAATATTTACACAAAAATTTTTGTAAAAATTTATACAAAAATTTTTGTAAAAATTTATACAAAAATTTTTGTAAAAATTTATACAAAAATTTTTGTAAAAATTTATACAAAAATTTTTGTAAAAATTTATACAAAAATTTTTGTAAAAATTTATACAAAAAGTTTTCGTTAAAATTTATACAAAATATTTTCGTAAAAATTATACAAAAAATTTTCGTTAAAATTATACAAAAAATTTTTGTAAAAATTTATAAAAAAAATTTGCGTAAAAATTTATACAAAAAAATTTTATACAAAAAAATTTTCGTAAAAATTTATACTAAATATATTCGTTAAAATATAAAATATTTCCATTATTTTTTTTTTATTCACGCATGATTCCTTTTGAAAATTTATTTAAATAAATATTTTATACTCATAAAATATTTATTTATACTCATAAAATATTTATTTTCCAAAAATATAATAATCGAAATTGATTACTATGGGGAAAGCCTATCCAGATAGCTATTTCGCTAGTGCTCAACTAGCTCATCAGTGGATTTTTCCCAATTTTTCTGAATAAAAACTCAGATTCTTATGCTTTACATGGTCACAGGCCTGATTTTGAGAGAGTAAAACTTTTACAGGAAGAGCAGAATTATAAAAAGAGATTTACATTGGAAATGTTACACATAATTAATGTACCTACAACAAAACGTTTAAATTATAAGACAGACACAGACGATTGCGCTCAATTATATCGACATATTATTAATAAACACAAGAAACAGAATAAATAATTAGTTCAGAAAAATTCATTGGACAAGGATGTTGTTATCGAACTAAAGCTTAAATTGTTTAAACATTTTAATGTATGTATTGTACAAAAATTTTATGTTTTAATGTCTTATTGTGTAATATATAAAAAATGTATCCTCGTTCTTTTGTATGTAGATTCCTTGATAATGGTTAACGATGTTAACAGAAATATTGGAAAAATAAAATGAAATAAACAATGTTGCTTATTGTTTTTCCTTTTGTAAAAGACCTTAAGCCGAACAAAATCTTCTCAACAAAAAAATTTTTATAATAATTTGAAAACATTTTCGATAAAATTTTTACAATATATTTTCGAATAAATTTTTGCAAAAAAATTTTCGATAAAATTTTTACATTTTAATCTTTTCCTAATTTCGATTATAATAATATTTAGAAAATATAAATTCACAAGCATTTTTTAACAATGATTAATAAACTATTATTATACACAAATGTTTCTAAACCATTCGTTTTCTTTCTAAAATAATTTTTATTTTCTGAAAAACTTAAAAATAAATGTACCAAATAGAGAAATTAATGTTTTGGGCTATTGCCCAAATTAATATATTTATTATTCATTGGCAGATCTACTAGGAGTTCTAGTTATTGCAGTATAGGATCTATTAAAGCGTCTCATTTGTGGTACTTCTGGGGCAATCTTAAAAAATGTTAAGTTAAAAGGTTAATAGTGCGTATTTATGAGCAAGCTATGCATTCTCTCCTAGGCAGTGTTTCTTCATGTGTGCTAAATTTTGTATTGACTATTCTGGAAAGATGTACATACATATATAGTAAGAAGGGATTATGAGATCTGAGAAAACTGGATTATGTGCTCCACTGCTCGTCATATTTCTATAGGTGAACATTTTTGTGGAAATTTTGTGAAAATAGTCACAAATTACATATACATAAAAATATACATTATTTGCGAATTTAAGTCTACAATTATGTCAAGAAGATTATAAAAATATTGAGACGAATAATATACCAAAATTAATAAAATATTGTTTCTGTAAGTTTATTCTACAATTATAAATATAAGCTTTTATTAATCATGTACATATAATATTTTCATAAGGGTTCCGTTTTGATTTTTCTACATTTGTTACGATATCATTCTTCAACAAATTCTAAAAATTTTCTCAAGCTTAAGGCTTATATTTATAAGCTTTTTAAAATATTTTTCACAAGCCTTTTGCTATGTTGGGAAAGTTGAAAATCGTAAAAGTAAAAATCAAATATATATTATTGGAAAACATAACAGAGTAAGGGAAGGGTATATAAGATTTGCTATGGCCGAAGATAGCACTCTTACTTGTTTTAAGATAATTTTGCCAAATTTGCCAAAACTCACTATAATGTGGAAGTTTAATTGCAAATTCTTTACTGTTATTTTTATTGAAATTTTATTATTCTTAATTTTGATTTGTTTTTGAAATATTTTTATTGTTCTTTTTTAATTAAGTAAATTGTACGAAAATAAATAAATTTGAATAAATTCTTTAAAACAAATATATTTTTTTTAATAATATAAAACATACCTCTTAACAAAAAAAATATTTTTGATCCCACAGAGATAACATTTTCATTTAGTTTTAGATTTTCTAAAGAAATTAATGCAAAATATTTATTATTTTTTTTTTTGTCTTAGGAGAATTGATATAAATAAAATAAAAAATTTAGGACAATTGTATTTCCATAAACAAACATGCACTCGTAGTTTTTTCTAATCAACACTTTTTTTCGTATTATAGAGACAGCAAAGAAAATAGTTTTTTAAACAAAAATAGTTTTTCTTCCCTAGCAAGTGGAAAGTTTCTTTCCTTCATTTTATTTTATTATTTTATGGGTAAAAGTAGGCATTGGCATTTTGCTGTTGCTAAAGTTCATCATGTAGTTAGTGTATTTAAAAAAATCATACACATACACAATCCCATACATAAATACAAATACAAACTCTTAAATAACTGCAACTACAGCTTGTGTGTAACTAAGAAAAAATTTTATGGAAAAAAAAAATTCACAGCATGCTTAAATCTCTGAAGAGTTTATAAATTTTCTCAAAAATACCAAGATATGTATGTTCAATTTAAAATTTTGTTTGTTTATAAAAGAAAATACCAACAAATTGAAATAATAAAATACATATATTTGAAATCATTTTATATAATTTGCATAACATTTTGTTTTTTTATAACATAAATTTTAAAATAAAGCATAAACATAATATTTAACGAGAGTAGTTCAGGTAATACATTTGTGTTTTTAGATAAAGCCATATATGACAAATTACCTCAGATATGAGGACACCCTTTATTTTTTACATTTATTATTACTGTCACAGCAATAAAAAGTAACGGTTCCAAAGATATGGCCATATAGGTTAAACAATATCACCTAAGGGACACCCATTAATGTAAAATTTTAAATTAAACTCTTATTTTAAAAGCCAGATTCTTTGTAAATTTCAAATGTCTGTCTAAAACGGTTCAAAACTTTGGCCATATGCATCAATTTACATCAACTATTGAGACACCCTTTATAACTTTAAATATTTATAAATGTTATTATACGGGACATAGTAGTGGAGATTCTGTCTAATTTTCAAGTGTTTGTGTATAACGGTTCAAAAGATAGGTAAAATTGTATCAATTATGGGGACACCCTTTAGTTTCCAAATTTAAATTATATACTTGATGTTATAAAGGACTTAGATATACAGGTTCTTTGTAAATTTCAACCGTCTCTCTGTTACGGTTCCAAAGTTTTGCAATATACATCAAATTACATTAACTATTGGGACACCCTTTAAATTCTAATTATAAATATTTAATTTCTGATTATAAATATTGGACATTCTATCCAATTTTCAAGTGATTGTCTACAATGGTTCAAATGGTTAATATATTTAAATTGACGTCAGATATGGGGACACCCTTTAATTTTTAAGTTTATTTTTTTATTAATTTCTGTTATTGGCAGCTATAGTGATATGCAGTTTTTTAAAATTTTAAAAGGGTGCTCTTTACGGTTCATAATACACGTAAAAAACACGTATGTTGTATGGGGACACCCTTTAATTTTCAAAATTCTGAACTTCTTTTAAAATGGGACCAATCTGTAAGCATTTCCTTTCTAATAAAGAAAAAATTTTTAAAATCGGTTCAGAAATGACTGAGTTCTGCGGGCACAAACATAAAAAAAGCAACATTCAGACGAATAGATAACCTCCTTCTTTTTTTGAAGTCGGTTAAAAATTATAGGTCGATCATGGATGGCAACTCAACCTCAGTTGCGTTGTCAGTTGCCTTAATTGTATTGCGTATGGCAACTGGCAACTAAAACTTTTTAATTTAAGTTGCCAAAATGGTAACCATTTGTGGTTGCTCTTGATGTTTTGTTCACAGATTATAAAAACTGCACTAAAACTGAAAAGTAAGTTTATTTTTCTTCATCTCATACAGACAACATAAGTATCATAGCCCCCTTTCCGCATTGTTCACGTAATTCCACACATAACATCTGCAATGCAACAAAGGAATAACGATGCTACGAATAATATTCCGTATTTTTATAGAAACGTCTTTCATCAGTACTTGGTCCCAGCTTTTCAACTTTTGTCGAAAAATATCTGCTGGTATGAAATCATTCAGGGTCAAGAAGGGGTTGTAATTTACCGCAGAATCTTTAGGTGTATGAGGCTGCAACATGATGATAAACTTGCATTAAATGTACGAGTGTGTTTAGACACATTTTTTAAGGGGATTGAATATTAATTTCAAAAAGAATCAAAACTGTGGACATGAAATAATATTTTTTTTGCATTTTCATTATTATTTATTAAAAACTGTTTAATTGTTTATATTTATTTTCAGTTGCTAGACTGTCAAAATAGCATTATCGATAACTGAAAAAAGTTGCCTTACATAAAACCAATTTGTTTCCCAGTTGCGTTGAGTTTTGACAACGCAATTAAATTTTTATTTCGATCCATAATCGACCTATAAATGTAATTTTTTTATTAATTTTTAAGAAAACACCAGAAAAATTCAATGACTAAATATAAACATTACTTTTTTGTTTTTAATTATAATTTGTTTATTATTAATTTATTATGGTTAATATTATTATATTATATAACCGTAATATATTATTTTGAAACTATGGTTGTGGTTTAACAAAATTTGTATAGTTGAAACCAACGATGATGCATTTTTTTGTTAATAGAAATGGTGAAATTTTCACCAATACTTTTTTTATTGTATCCAAAATATAGTTAAAAACAACAAAAAATGTTTCATCACAACCATAAATATATGGAAGAAGAAAATGTTATTCTTGTGACCATATCACAACTATAGTTTTACTCTGCATGTAACTGCAATATTGTCTTTATAATATGTCAAGTCAAGTACCAAAATAATCGGTTAATCTAAGGTCAATAAATAATGTTTACCTAAGATTATCTTCTGATTAAATGGAGCAGAAATATTATTTTGTAAGTGTATTTTATTATATAAAATATTAAATATTTTAAAACAATTACAAATTATATTCTAACTTAAATTTCCGAGCATAATAGTGAAGACTTTAAATCGCTGTAGTCAGAAATCCAGAGAGTTTGGTGGGAAACTAACTCACAACCCCCAGACTAACACACTACCTACGATCCCACCGGAGCACCTCCTACTCTGTAGACTTGCAACAGAAAAATAAATTCGATATTTTTAAATTGGTTCCAAAAATTAAAATCTTCTCTTTATTAAGTATTTACAAATCAACATTCCAGAAAAATAATCCCCTTACAGTAGTGCATACTAAAAAGCCACAAAGAAAAGATACAAAAATTTTAAATTTACGACTAGTTACGAACATATCGCTCCTTTATTGCAACGTAGTCATATCTCGAAAAATCAAAAATTTGAAGTTACTTAAGCAAAATAACTCCTTGATAGATTTTTTATATGTAAAAAAAATGTTTGCCTTATATCTCAATCTGAACCGATATTATAGCGAAAAATGTCAGTATGACCTTTCATATATTAACATACACTTTTAAAACTTTAATGGCGTTTTGCTAAGTTTGATTTTTTTTTTTTTGAGATATGGCTACGTTGCAATAAAGGAGCGATATGATTACAGGACATCAACACTGGAATGAAAAATGCGCTTAAAAAGAAATACTACTAAATGGGACATCCTGCACCAATATCATGTCATACGTAAGCAGTTTTATAAGCGATAACAAGACGACTTGCTATTACAAAACTTTTATAAGGCTGTGATAATTGAATTTTTTTATTTAATCAAAAAATTTAAAATTTAAGTTATAATTAAAGTTGTACTTAGACAGGACCAGAAATATATAGATTAACTAACCTTTTTTTACAAAGAAGGTCTACAAATACCACTAAAAGCAAAATACACTTACAACATAATCTCAAGCAATCGACAGATATCACAAATAAATTTAGCACCAGCGGATTATACAGACTTACTTTGCAAATCCAACCATTCATATCTAAGAAAAACAGAACGAATATTAAAAAAAAGATTCACGTACGCTCGTAAAATCTGCCCTGGGGTACAAACTTGCACTGCAGTATTTCCAAAAGCTTTGATGAAGTGCTGTCGGGGAAAATGGACAGACGCCAGGGCTCCTGGAGCTTGAATCTAAAAGAACAGATCTGTCTTATTATGAGTTTGAGGCCCGAGAAGTGTTCAAACTTCTGGTACCACGGAAACCGGTAGCACCACAGAGAACCGGTCCTCTCTGTGGACCGTTGTTGGTGAGGACCCCTTCGGGGGTTCATATAGTGTTGTGGTTTGACATCGATGTATGCAGAGATGGTGCATGGTTGATTAAGTGTGCTGTTGCACTCTCATCAGAAGGAGTTGGATGGTTTCCAATCCCTCAACAAGAGGTTAGAACATGGGTCCAGGCTTGCCCTGTTCTATAAATAAATTACTCTTTGTGACTGTGGGGTACATTCTGTGCGATATTAGAACACCGTATCATATACTGTACTGTACTACACAATGGGTGTGTTGGTATACACTTATGTTTCACCTGGTGGTAAGAGCACCGTCGGTTTAGTCCATCATGGTTAGTACTGAAGTTAATCTTGATCACATATGCTCATAAAAATGGAATAGATAAGACTCCTACATTGCATTACACCTTGGTACTCAGGGACACTCTCCAAGGCGAATAGATAAATGTCTTACATTACTGCATCGTAGCAAAAAAGGACGTAGACCAGACATTCTTGAAAACAGGGAAATATTCAAAATACGAACCTTTAATGGAGACATTAATAAGAAAGAGGTAAATAAAACATCAGAGACAATTTTTGCACTACTGAAACTAAATATGAGAGGTATAGCAAGTAATTCATCTGCATAACACCATTTAATTAGCCACAATCGTAATAAACACAACCCTAATGAATGCTACACTATTTATACTTAAACAGCTACTACTAACTCTCTAGCTCACTATCTAAGACGAGTCTTAGATAGTCACATCGAAAGCGCTAGCCATAACACACAAACAAACAACCAGTGACAACGGTTTTCAACGAAAGGTATGACACCAGTATTTCATTTACTGGCCGAACAAATTCTCTTCAATTTAATAATGTTGCAGTTTTTTACAACAATACACCTTCCTATAGCTCAGGTTACGTGATTCAGGTTCCGACCTCGTATATGTATAGTAATTTGCTTTCTATTGTCAGAAGTTGAACTTGCTATTGTCCATATATTTTTTTTTGTATAATTTATATTTAGAAAACTTTGCTATTTGTTGTAAATTTTCCTACACACATTTTTAATTAAATAAATACATACATAATTTATTTCTTTATGACACAGGAACAAAATTGTGTTTATTGTTAATTTAGCACAATAAAGAACGTTTAAATAATTTATACAATAGAAAAAAAAAACTGAAAAAGTTATTTCAAAAATGTCTATTCAAATACCGCAAACTTTTTAAACAAAATTTTAGTATATGTAGATACCCTGCAGGAAATGTCAATAGTGAATCTGTACTGATTTACTATTGACACAGTCACCAGTACTAGTGTCATAATACCAGACAATGCTATTTACTATAGACATTTAACATGTGCATGTCATTGAAAATCCACTACTGACATTGGTACTATTGACTGGGTAGTTCTTTTGGGACCATATGTAGACATTGGAACTAGTGATTCACTAGTACATTTTAGTAATTCTAGTCTACACTTTTCGTACTTTTCTGAAATAGATTAGACAATGAAAATGCAAATTTTCTTAACTTTTGTGGTTTTATTAAAAAATAAATAAATGACTAAAAAGTACTAATGCATAACAGTTTTCTAACATAAAATCTAAAAATTTTAATTTTTCGTATGTTAATATGAACAATTCAATAAGGTTGTTAAGACTTTGATTATAAAAAATTTTAGTTAAAAAAGTTTAATTTTATGATTACAGGACATGATTACAGGACATCAACACTGGAATGAAAAATGCGCTTGAAAAGAAATATTACTAAGTGGGACATCCTGCACCAATATCATGTCATACGTAAGCAGTTTTATAACAAGACGACTTTCTCTTACAGAACTTTTATAAGGCTGTGATGTTAAGATACTTGAATTTTTTTATTTAAAAAAATTTTAACATTTGAGTTATAATTAAAGTTGTACTTAAATAGGACCAGAAATATATACATTTCCTAACCTGTTTTTACAAAAAAGGTCTACAAACATCACTAAAAGCAAAATACCTTTACACCATAATCTCAAGCAATCGACAGATATCACAAATAAATTTAGCACCAGGGGATTATACAGACTTACTTTGCAAATGCATACAGTCATATCTAAGAGAAACAGAACGAATATTAAAAAAAAGATTCACGTACTCACGTAAATTAATTATTACGAATAAGATTGTTAAGAGTATGATTATAAATAATTTAAGTTAAAAAAATGTTTAAAATTAATCTTTGTTTGAAGTGTCTTCATCCATTTGTTTTCCGTTTGATTTTGCTTTGTCTCGACCTATTTGTTTAAAAAGTTTCCTTTTTTGCCGCAGAAATGCTCCTCGAAGCGTTTTATCCAAAAATTCACTAAAAGTTGAAATAACATCTAAATATTATAAAAAAAAAAATAATTGTCAAAATATTACAAAACTTACAACAAACAACAAACTGTTTACCTATTAAAACTTTAAACACATTTGGATAATCATTTTTTCTAACGGCTAAAATAGCGACCAGTTCTTTTAATTTTTACTCACTCCTACTTGGGAAAAATAAGGTTTGTAGCAACCATATTTTACTTAACAATTCTGTCTAGCTAAACTTTATACTCCGCCAGAATTTCCAGATGCCATATTCTGTAATTCTCGTGGCTAAATCTATCGCTAAAATTCTAAAAATGCACAAATAAATTATGAGAGTTGTTGTAAGAATACTCATAATTTGTTGGTGCATTTTTAGAATTTTAGCGATAGATTTAGCTACGAGAATTACAGAATATGGCACCAGTAAGGTGTTATGCCGTTTTGATAATTTGAAAGACAATTTATATTGATTTTTTGAATATTTAAAATAAACATATTTTTTTCAAATATAAAAATTGAATTGGCAATTGCCCCCAGGTTTCCTTCAGGATAAGTATATATTTTGACTAAAACTCATGTAAAGAGATATACATACATACATGTACATACATATGTATTTATTAATATTTATTTTCTATATGTTGCTACAATATTTTTAAACATTTACATTTTGCCTGGCTAATTTTCAAATATTATTCTATAAAAGATTATTATGAACCCTTAATATGTAGTTAGAAATGCTAAGGTTATATACAATAAATTTTTTTTAAACGACTTCAAAAAAAGATGGAGGTTATCAATTCGTCTGAATGTTGCTTTTCTTTATGTTTGTGCCCGCAGAACTCAGTCATTTC
The DNA here is from genome assembly GCA_949628195.1 of Phasia obesa. Classification (NCBI taxonomy): domain Eukaryota; kingdom Metazoa; phylum Arthropoda; class Insecta; order Diptera; family Tachinidae; genus Phasia; species Phasia obesa. The sequence continues at coordinate 149,862,413 of OX451216.1, forward strand.
TGAACCGATTTTAAAAAATTTTTCTTTATTAGAAAGAAAATGCTTACAGATTGGTCCCGTTTTAAAAGAAGTTCAGAATTTTAAAAATTAAAGGGTGTCCCCATACAACATACGTGTTTTTTACGTGTATTATGAACCGTAAAGGGAACCCTTTTAAAATTTTAAAAAACTGCTTATTAATATAGCTGCCAATAACAGAAATTAATAAAAAAAATAAACTTAAAAATTAAAGGGTGTCCCCATATGTGACGTCAATTTAAATATATGAACCATTTGAACCATTGTAGACAATCACTTGAAAATTGGACAGAATGTCCAATATTTATAATCAGAAATTAAATATTTATAACTAGAAGTTGAAGGGTGTCCCAATAGTTAATGTAATTTGATGTATATTGCAAAACTTTGGAACCGTAACAGAGAGACGGTTAAAATTTACAAAGAACCTGTATATCTAAGTCCTTTATAACATCATGCATAATATAATTTATATTTGGAAACTAAAGGGTGTCCCCATAATTGATAAAATTTTACCTATCTAGCCCTATCTTTTGAACCGTTATAGACAAACACTTGAAAATTAGACAGAATCTCCACTACTATGTCCCGTATAATAACATTTATAAATATTTAAAGTTATAAAGGGTGTCTCAATAGTTGATGTAAATTGATGCATATGGCCAAACTTTCGACCCGTTTTAGACAGACATTTGAAATTGACAAAGAATCTGTTCTTTAAAAGTGTTTAATTTAAAATTTTACATTAAAGGGTGTCCCCTAGGTGATATTGTTTAACCTATATGGCCATATCTTTAAAACCGTTACTTTTTATTGCTGTGTCAGTAATAATAAGTGTAAAAAATAAAGGGTGTCCTCATATCTGAGGTAATTTGTCGTATATAGCTTTATCTGCTGAACCGTTATGGATAGACATTTGAATGTACAGAACGTATATTACTATGTCCGTTAGAGCAACAAGTATAAAAGTATTTGATTTGAGTACTATTTCTTACAGATTACTTCCTTTTACATTTTTAGTTTAGAATTGATCCACATATATTTGTTTTGTAGTCGGTTTTTTTTTTTTGCAAGAATTTTTATTTATTTTTTTATTTATTATATCTTCAATGTATTTGAACTAACAATAAAAACTCATATGTATCTATAGTCTCAACGGAAAAGCAAATATACCTGTTAAGTCCAGCTAGACCAGCAAGACCAAAAATTGTATTTTCGCGGTTGCTGCTATCATTTTTGTGTCTTCCGACTGATTTTCGGACAAGAGAAACAATAAACCTCCTTCTTAGTCGAACCCAACCACGATCATTTGGAACGTTACGGGCCAAGGAATTTGTTTGTGTTTCAAGTTTCTTTAAATACGTTCATGGATATTGATCTCTACTTCTGCTTGAATAGAAGTAGAGTGTGTTATATACCAGGGAGCAACTGGTATTCAGCGTCTGTGTTCAAAATAAAAGAACAAATTTTAATTTTCGCGGGCTGTGTTCATTCGACTATCGAATTTTTATTTTTTTTTTTTTATTTGTTGTGTTGGTGGTACACATGTCTTAGTCGTATGGATCATATGGATCAAATAATATGTATTAAATTTTGAGTTAAAAAAGGTGATAAAGTGTGCAATGGCACTGGAAATGTTGACTGTGGCATTCAGCGAGTCCACTTTATAAGTGGTACAAGTGCTTTAGGCCGAGAAGATGTAGATGACGATGAGGTGCAACCACTTCAACATGCGAAGAAGACATTGAAACAATGAAAAAAATTGTTTTGGAAAATCGTCGAATCACTATTAGAGATGCTACAGAGGATGTTGGCATATTAATAGGCTCATGTCATGCAATATTTTCAAATGTTTTGGGCATGAAACGAGTGGCAGCGAAGTTTGTTCCAAAATGGCTAAATTTTGAGCAAAAGCAACGTCGCATTAGTATCTCTCAAAGGGCTCATAACTGGTGACGAGACGTGGTGGAAACCAAGGTTCAATCATCGCAATGGAAGCGGCCAGAAGTCAAAAATCAAAAATCGAAAAACACACACAAAGATGTTCATTCTTCTACTAATCCTAATTGGATGATAATGCCAATATATGCCTAACACATGTATACCAACAAATTTCGATAATTCGATATTAAACAGCCCGCGAAAAATTAAAATTTTTCTTCTTTTCTTTTGAACCGTAAATATACGAGATATTTACATTGTTGTTCAATATACAATGTAAATATACGAGATATTTACATTGTTAGCTGAGGCTGTGCCCCAAAATTGAATTTATTAAACTGTTATTATTTTTTTTTATCGATTTGTATACTAGAAATTTGTTTTCTAAGCTGAGGTTAGAGAAATGTAAGCCAGTTTAGTTGAACTGCATTTAACCTATTGACATTTATTCTGTCTAACGTGTCCAAGTAAGGCGCCGAGATATATGCCTTTAAAACGTAGCACTAAAGATATTACATAACAGAAGTTCAGTTCAGGCGGTATCTATACACAAAATCAAATTACTTTGAATCTCACTATCGACTGACTTAATACTAGCTATTTGCATCCGTAATTGTTGCTCGAAAATTTGTTAGCACATTAACTTTCTCCACATAGAGTCTATTGTAATATCGAGTTTTGAATGAATATTTGTATTCTCTACATATTTTCGTTAAGAAGAGTTGTTGAACAACTGTCTGAGGCTGTGGGTGTATTTGCGTCCATAGCACAATATACGGGATTGTGTTTGACCAAACTATTTTTAAAATTATTCGCAAACTAATTTAATGTTTGACGCGTTCCATGTCTCGCAACCATTCAATAGCATTGGCTTGACGTTTAAATTGAATATATTATATCGAAGATTATACCAATGATATATTATCATATATTGAATGTTCAAAATTTTCCTTTATCGGTAGAATTTGTCACACAGTTGCAAACCAAACTATACCACCTGAGAATTGCATTTTAAAATATTCCACTTCAGACATCCGAATGCAGGCCTGAAAGCTACACGGAAATCAAGAAATATATATAATAAGGACACCTTTCTTTAAACTAGTGGTCTTGATGTAGAAATCTCTAATAGATATAATAATTAATAATAGACTGCAGTGCGTTTAGCAGTCATTGCATGTTGTCAATTGATGGTGGTATGGAGGAAGATGTGTCTAGTAGCCAAAAAAAAAGACAAGGTCAGCATTTCGACGCCTAAATATAACGTGGCGTGCCCCACAAATATCAAAAAACACAAAAACCCGCATATTCAATGCCTGCGTAAAATCTACACTGCTCTATGGCACCGAAACTTGGCTGATGACAAAGCCTATGGCACAGCGACAGAGACTATAAACAAGTGTCTACAAATAATTTGTGGAATATTTTGGCGAAATAAAATCAAAAACACAGAGCTCTGGGGAGACTAACAATGGAAGAACCAATAGATCGTCAAATAACAACAAAGAAATTGAGATGGATAGAACATACTCTCCGTAAGCCTGTTTGTAGCATTACAAGAGCCGCCTTAGAGTGGAATCCCCAAGGAAGTCGGCGCTTCGGTCATCCCAAAATACACGGCAAAGAACAAATTTAGTTGAACTCAACAAAGTAAAAAAAATCCTTTGATTTTAAATTAATTTGTAATGATAGAATTAATTGGAATTTTATTGTAGAAGCCCCATGTTCCCAAGTTGAATAAACAAAGGAAACAAAAATTAAGAGCTTTTTTAGGCACAACAAAAAGGTGCTGCTTTCAAAAACTCGGTTATTTGTTCTTTGTATTTATTGTTGGTTTCCTTTGCTAAAAATCCTCGAAAAAACGATTAAAATAAGGTTTGATGCCTTTTATTCGATACTGAGTAGGTATCGATAAAAATCTATTTTTAGAAATAACGTTTTTAACGATTGCAAAATGCTGTTTATAGGTTAATAGATTTAGCTGTTACTAAGCAAAGGATCAACATAAACAAAACTAGTGTTTCCTTTTTTTTTTTTCTTTAATTCTTGGCGATTACTTTACGTTGAGAATTTTTATATTTAAAATATAATTTTATGTATTTATTTATTGCGATTTAGTTTGATTAAAGTACTCTGAGCACAATATTTTTTGGAAGGAATTTTTAATTTTTAAAATTCTGCATTGATTCATAATCGCTAAAAATAGTAATAGCCAACATTTGTCATTGTAAATCTCAGTATTTATCGGCAACAGGTACGGTTGTTTGGCTAAAGAACATTGTTTGTAGCCATTAAAAGCCACTGCAACTACTCTATTTCGTTATTATGTTGCATTTGTACTTTTTACTAGATTGTATTACTGTTTTCTATTTTCATATTTCCCAAGTGACATTGATTGAGTAGTAGCAATGTAGTTTTATTAACTTTGGCCAAATCCTAGCAAAGTATTTACAACAAAGTATAAGAAGAACTTACTACTGAAGTTAATTTGTTAAAATAAATATTTGCAGTTCAAAGAACTTCTTCGGTACCTTATTCTTGTTCACCAATTAGTTATAGTAATGTGAGTTTTGTAAGTAATTGATCATAAACATGAAATTTGTAAAGGAAATTTAATCGCAAAAAATTAATTTAATTAATAAAATAAAGTAACGTAAAGTAATGAGTTTCGTAGTGTTACGTACTGACAAATCGATTTAGCAATCTGGAGAAAAAATAGTAGTATGGTTTTAATTTTTTTTTTTAATTTTAAAAACTAAAAAGCAACAGCTTCATATTTTTCCGAATAATTGTAAGGGAACATAAAAGGTAATTTTAATCATAAAAATTTATTTTTTCAAACTTCAAAGTAATTTGTCTTCTTTTATTTTTATTAAACGGACAGCAGTTTAGCAAAACAATTTCTTAATATAAGTTTATATTAAGAAAACAAAAAATAGTCACTTGGTGCAACATATGGTGACTAGGGTCTTTTCATTGTTATTCTTCAACTTCAAGTTTTGTAGGTGTTGTGCTAAATCTACAAGTTAGGACGTTTGGAAAACGGCTAGTACTCACCGGCTATTGTCAGGATCGTAAGGTCTTAGCATTTTATCAGTTAAAGCCATGAAGCCGTGCTTTTGCATACGAAAATGTTTTACAAAATAAGAAGAGTTCAGCCTAAATTTCTTCACCACAGAAATCGAATTGAACCCATGCGAAAAACCATTCCTTATTGGTTTGAATATCTTCGTATAGGTTGTAATAAACAGAAGACCACCAGTGTTTCCATGAACAACTCGAAGCCCTAAAAATGTGGGGAAATTGTAAGACAAACCATTATTCTTCTTAGTACCTTTAACCACCAGTGGACCCGAGCGGTGTCTTTTCATATCACTTTTGAAACTATCAAAAGTGATATGAAAAGACATGTGTGTTTTAGTTTTCCTGGTTTCCATTCTGAAACTTGTCTATATATTTCCAATCCAATTCCTTCGTCTCTTTTTGATTTCGGCTTGTATTACGATCTGGTTGCATCTCTCAAGCAGCAAATTGATGGATAAGGTATTTGGCTACTAGTATTTGGCTTGCAGCTCCTCCATATGATGTAACAATACTACCGATGTAGGTAAAGGAATTGGCACTTCCGATGGTAATCTCACCAGCCTTAGTATGCGCCAGGGTTGGTCACATTTAATTTTATGATCTTTGCATATACCAAATCTTCCAATTGGCTTTGTAGGTGTCTCTTAATACCACGCTTTTTTCCATTAATAGCCTAAGTTGAAACGTAAGGCAGCCCTGTCTAACTACGAAAATGGTATTGAACTCTGATGATCGACCATTGTACAGAGCTCTACACATGAAGCCATCGAATTGTGCCAAAATCAGTCTTATTAGCTTTAATGAAATGCCCCACTGTATCAGAGCATTCCATATACAATCTCTGTTTATGCTGTCAAATGTTGGGATATAATCACGTATAAAAGTTGGAGAGCGGTTCTGAACTCCACGGATTGTTCTACTATGTAAAGGGTGTTTTTTATAGAGGTATAGAACTTTAAATTGCAATAAAACAACGATGGATTATTCGATTGACATGAATTTTATTTATCCGAAAGATAATCTTGTGGCATTACATTTTAAATATGATTTCTGGCATATGACCGCCACGGATGGAGCGGATGTAGTCCAATCTGGACGTCCAATTTTCGATGACCTTTTCCAACATTTTGGGGCCGTGATTTACTGAGAGTAAATCACTTGACAGCTGTTAAATCGGTTGCCATCTTGAAAAGTAATGCAGTAAAAGTAATAAAGTTCTATACCTCTATAAAAAACACCTGTTATTATTTTTAATGTATTTATGTGGTAAACACAAAAACGATTTGACCGAAATGCTTGAGTATAGTTTTCGTTTACACTATTTAGTAGAATTTATGTTAAAAATGTCTATACTTTATTTTAGATATCAAAATATCCATTTTGTACCTTATTCATATATTTTTTTATTTTCTTAAAATTTCCTTCTAATTTTCCTAAATATTGTTCTCAATCCAACTTCCAGTTGTTGATATGACAATTATCAAAGGCCTTAATTTCGACTATGAACTCTTAATATTGCAAATAATAATGACTTGCCAAATGTTGTCTATGTCATTCAAAAAAAAAAAAGTAAAAGAAATAAATATTCAAATAGTGGTTTTAATTTTTATGTGCTATTTTTTTACAGTTGAAAAACTAAAACAAACAAAAATATTGTAGAAAACTGCTAACATAAATATTTTGCAATATTTAACAGTAGAAAAGTTAAAAAAAAAATATTACTTTTAAAAAAAATTAAAACAAGTCACAAGCCACTGTTGGACATATGGTTCTGTACGTGTGATAAACAGAAATCAACAATTGTATATACCCGTACATAGATATATTTTTGTTTTTTAACTAACGATATAAAATATAAAATTGAAACAAAAACTTTAAGTTTTTTTTTTGTAGTACAAAATGTACAGCAAGAACTTAGCAAGTGACCATAATACAGTTAGCACTAAAAGTATTAAAGAATCAATACATATATATTTATATATCATCAGTAAGTTAATTTAAAATATTGTTAATTTCTGAAATTTTTATAGCAGCTTGTTTATCATATCCCTACAAGGCGTTGGGGAATTATCTACAATTTAATACATAGAATGCAATAAACTAATGCGAAAGGGTGCCTAGAAAATTAAAAAAAAAATTTAGCGTGGTAAATAAATTTGTTTAAAAATATAAGCTTAGCGAAGCTGCTTTACATTTGGAAACCATGAGCTAGACATGCATTTTTTGAAATAGTATTTTGAGAAATCATATTTTTTGCTTTAAAAAAGCGATTGCTAAATTGGGTAACAATGAAATGAAGGAAGTTGGAAAACATGTATTAGCATTATTCGATATTGATTTGGTTAGATCCAGTCAGAAAATGCAGTATATTAAAGACAATTATATTGTATAACGTTTTTTTGACTTCAATTACACAGTGCAAACGGAAAAAAATAACCATATACGGACACCACTACGTGATAAAAGACCAAAAACAAAAAGACCCCTGTCTCCCAGTTTTGCCCAAAGTCCTCCAGGTTTTTTTTTATGGGCCCTCAAAAGTGAAAAATTTCCCGAAAATTTTTTAGCTACCTAAGCGCTACCTAAACGGTGTTAAGAATCATTCGTAGGAAGTTCATATGTTCTAGAAAGTTGTTTATTGAGATCTTAGGTTCATTTTTGTATTGGATTGTTTCCTTGAACTTTGAACGGTTTGCTACCTATGGACCTGAACAGGGGAAAAAAGGTAAAAAAAAATTGAATTATTTAAAGTTTTTTGCGATTTTGACCTTGAAGATGAAGTTTTTTTGATTTTATATGTTCACAATTTTTGTTCTTTATGACAAGAGCTACAACTTTGCCTCAGAGAGTTTATCAAAATTTCAAACGGTTTGCAAAATATGAGCTTGAGGAAATGATCATTTTTTGCAAAAATGACATCGAGGCCCCACATCTTTGAGGGCCCATAAAAAAAACCTGGAGGACTTTGGGCAAAACTGGAGACAGGGGTCTTTTTGTTTTTGGTGTTTTATCATGTAGTGGTGTCCGTATATGGTTATTTTGCCATGACTTCAAAAATTACACAGTGTGTTATTCATTTGTATACTAATAAATAGTTCAACCAAGACATATTTATATCAGATAAACCCACTGGGCGGAGCTAAAATATTGAGGAGAAAATTTTTAATTTTTATAAGGAGTTTGACATTAGAAGGTATTTTAAGGGGAAAGAAAAATGTCATTTAGTGACAAACTCCACATACAAAGATTTAATATTTTCCCTTTGATATTATCGCTCCTCAAAGTGAGTTTACCTGCTATTAATGCCCATAAAAAATTACGTTTACTTGGAAGCAGGTTTCTAAGGGAGAGAGAAATAGACTCTTCCCTCCAACCTGCTTCATGATTTTTGTTTGCGATGTCCTACTTGGTAGGTCTCTTGCTCCACAAAATTTTATAATGTTATGTTACACTTGTGATTTTCATTTTCATAGAAATATTGAAATTTAATTTTTAAATATTTCCATAATTATTTGAAAAAATTTTTGCAAAATTTTTTTTTTAATTTTTTGGAAAATTTTTTGTATAATTTTATTTGAAAATTTTTTAGACAATTTTTAAAAAAAAATTTCGAACATTTTTCCGTAAAAATATCTTTTTAAAAATGATTTTTTTTTTAATTTTATTGATTTTTTTTTTAATTTAAGTCCTTCTGCAATTTATATTGAGTTAGAAAGGTTTTTTTTTTATTTAGTTTGAAATCAAAAAAAAAATCTTAAAAAAATTTCCTCATATTGACCCTCGCATGAGCCTTTTAACTGCTTCTAGTTACCAGTGAGCACCCTGTTGGTCCATTGACTAAATCTATATGTATTGCTTTCTATAAAGTTCTTTAATACAAATCAAAGTAGAAAAACTTTATCAACATAAAAACAAAAAAAATCGCCCCTCACAGGAGGGGGGGATTGATTACCCGAGATCTGTGTTTACTCCATGCAATCTACTGGTCGCGGTCTAATATTTATTTAACAAAAAGAAAAGATCATTACAACCGAAAAAAAAACAACCTGGAAAAATTTTTTCAAAATATAGATAGGCGTGGTTTTTTGCCCACCGCCTCGAATTAAGTAGTTTTATGTTGCTGAATTTCATTAGCGACGGATATAGCGATCTAGAAAATACATTACATTCTGCTAGTGCCTAATTTTTCTTAATTTCTTTATAATAAAGAACTTAAGCCAGAATAAATATAAATTCATTTATAAATAGTTAAAATAAAATTAAATTTATATAAGTTCCTAATACAAATATAGGATACTCTTTTCCAGAAAAAAATTCTAATTTCAAAGACAAAATAAAAATAAAAACCCGATCGATCGATTTAAACGACTCGGCAGCACCTTTTATATTCGAAAATGGTAACTGCCAGACACTATTGACATCACCAATAGAATTTTGTCTAGAAGCTATGTTGCGAAATCCTGAATAATTAACCAGAGACGGGTAACTCTATACAAATTAATTATATAAATCATATATGCAGCACTATAAAAGTGAGAATCTTAAAATTTCGTGTGGATTGCTTTCACTACAAGATGCAAAGTTTATCGAAATATTGTCCTGACGACATGTCGCCGCGGGTGCTACTAGTTTGAAATAAAATTAAAAGTTCGGCATCGATTTTAATGAGCTTGTTTACTTCAGAACATCCTTGTTCTTTTTAGTTTTGTTTTACTTCAAAAATTTAAAAACGTTCATAATTGGCATGACAATTATTTGTTTGAACACAGCGTTCTCAATACCTCTAAAACTGATAGACAGATAAAAAAAAAACAATTTGAGATGAGGTGTTCTATATTCCAACAAATTTATTTTTATTTTTTTAAGCTATCCCCGGTGCGCTTCTCTCGGTGTTATTCTCAGAGTACAAAATTTCAGTACTCTACCTATTATAGCTCCCTAGTTTCACGACAAAAATTTTTGACATTCTATGCGAGCTACGATGTTCAGTAAGTGTTTTAGTTCATTATACTTCGACACTCTAGCTGTTATAAGGGGTGATCCATTTCGAGGTTCGCTATATTTGATTTGAGTACTATTTCTTACAGATTACTTTCTTTTAAATTTTTAGTCAAGAATTGATGCACATATATTTGTTTTGTAGTCGTTTTTTTTTTGCAAAATTATTTACTAGTTATAATAAAAAAAATTTCCTTTGCTAAATTATAATACGCTATCCCCTTGACAAGTACACTACCAAACAGCCTTCAGAGAAAACTATTTTCATTATTTAAAAGTTTTAATTAGTTTCAGATAAAAATTTAATGAAATAATTAATTGCTTCAATTAAGTGTTTAATTAGGATTTTTTTTTGTACTGTTTTAAACAGATTCAAATATAATCAATTAAAAAATTAATTGAACACTAGTTTAAAACTGATTAAAACCTTTAATTGGTCAAACAAAAAAGCTTCTGTGTACTAGGCGCACACTGTTTAATTTAATAAAATTATATTGTCCTTCTTTTTTCCCCACTGTATAAAAACACACATGCCGAGTTGTTTATATAGATATTCACAAATATTGGCATTGTAGTGTAGGAATATAAAAAAGTAGAATTTATGTGGAAATTTTTAACTATAAAGAAATAAAATTTATATAATTTTCTAGCTTTTTCAAATACTCTTTTTCCACATAAGCTACGAAAATAAGTTGAGAAATTCGATTTTAATATGCACACACACACACACATGTGTATACAACACATGTCTAAACAAAAAATTTATAACAAAAACAACACTTGAAATTTGTTTCACTTTTTTATTTTTTTTTTTTGTGCAGTGAATTTTTCAAACTCATAAATATTCATAAATTTTAAGTTTTAAGTAGAAATCTAAAACATTGGGTATTTATAAGAAAAACCAAAAAAAGAGAAAAATCTTTGGAGCAAATCTAAAATTAAACAATATATAAAGAAAAACATAGAATTTGCTAAAATTTATGTTAAAGCTTAAGTTGGATTTTGCAAGAAAATTTTTAGAAACTTCACATTTGTATGCTAAGCAAAATAAAGTTTGGCCAATAATTTAGGTTTTGTTTTATAAACTTAAACTTTTTTAAACTAAAAGCAATATGTAATAAATCTTATTAAGTGAAAATATTCGTAGTAGGTGAAAAAAGAATAATTATGTATTTATATATAAAAAAAAATCGGCCATGTAAGATAGACCAGACGTATGTAAGTATGCAGTCGATTGCCTTACCTAATCAAAACCAAGTGAAAGATTCATAATTTTTTATTTTTTTTTTTTTTTTTTTGTTTGTAGGGGGCTACCGAAGAAGACCACTAACTTCAGGAGTCCTTTTCCGAACCCCTTCGTTTCTCAATGATTTATGTTATCCGACTGTAAATTTACGAATACCTAACTTGCATTAAGTCTCGTCGTGTCACTAGCCATTTGCACTCGACACTAGTGACTTCAGACTGGCTACTATGGTAATTGCTAACATTTGCTTAAGGCTAACCTCTCCACAACATCTTCATTTAATATGCGTCTGTCAGTAGTCCAAAGCCCTTTTATGTTAGGCTCTTTCCAGAACCAGTCTGCAAGTATCGTCTTATCTTGGTTTTTAAATTGTCCAGATAACTCTTGTCAGTCCGTGAGCTGTCAATAACGCAGTTAACTATTTGTAGTCACCCCCCTTATTTCCAAGCTCTTCCTGCCAACTTATAGTGAAAAATTTCAGAGTCTTTAATGGGAATCGAAACCACAACCCCGGAGTGATAGACGAGCACACTACCTACCAAGGCACCCTAATATTCTTCATTAGTTCTGGGGATATACCTCGAAATAACGAGACGAACATTTTGTCTTGTTTTGCTTGCCTGAGCCCTGTCAGAGCCTTTCAAAGACGAGAGCAATCTGCTTCTAGTCAGAGAGGTTACTGTGTATTTCGATTCGAAAAAAATTTTTTTAGAAACACAATGTTAAAGTCATACAAATTCAAATGATCGAATGATGAAACCAGTGTCAGTGGATATGACAAAGAAGAGTTCTAGCTCTATAAATCTATATCGGACCCCATCATGACCCAGCTGGCTGGCTTATGATAAATATTTCAGCTCTTCAGCTCAAATAAGGTTAAGTCTTGGCTGTCCTAAAGGAGATATTTATATTTCCATTATCTTTTTCCTCAAACGTATCATGGCACAGATAAGGACTGCATTGACCTCTGCCTGAACTGCCCATCGGAAAATCCTTTCGAAATTCCAAATTTCGGGTCAATAATTTGGACTCCTGTGTCACCATTTTTCTGTTTGGAAGCGTCAGTAAACTAAAGCTGGTCTTCTACTTCGTGTTACCAAGTCTGGTTGGCTCAAAGGAGCCAATCTGGAGTAAGGAAATCAAAATTCCAGTGCAAAAAGATGGTCAGATACCCTAGGGCAAGGGTCGTTCATGAAGAGCCGATGTACGTTTTCTGGCACAGATAAGGACTGCCTTGACTTCTGCCTGAACTGCCCATGGGAAAGGCCTTTCAAAATTCCAAATTTCGGGCCAATAATTTAGACTCCTGTGTCACCATTTTTCTGTTTGGAGACATCAGTAAACTAAAACTGGTGTTCTACTTCGTGTTACCAAGTCTGGTCGGCTCAACAGAGCCTATCTGGGATAAGGTCATATAACCTAGGGCAAGGATCGTTTATGGTATTGGTATTGGGAAGGAGAAAAGAGGGAGTAGTGTTTATGGACATTCAATTTGAATTTTCCTACATTGAAAGTGACAGGAAAGACCTCTAGTGGGAGTTTATTCCACATATGAACAGTTCTGCTAAAAACCGAATTTTCCCTGTAATTCGTAGTGCAATTCACTGGCCATTCGAACACAAATGGATGCGCTCTAAACGAAAAGCGTGTTAAACGTAAAAATGTGCTGGTATCGGGAACAATTTCCCGAATTTCATTAGATCACATACCGTTTTAGTAACGATAAAACAGTGATATACACCCCACATTGCGTCGATGCTCAAGTGAATTAATAGAGTTGGATCCCTACTGTACCAAAGGCCTTCTTGGCCCTCTCATGTACTCGGTCGAGCAGCTCCAAAATAGACTTCTACGCACCGGCCTATATATGAGAGTTGTATTTCTTTTTCGGCCGGATTTAGGTGGTATAAATAGTAAGAAGATCGAAGTAAAGTATCTTTTACACCGAGACACTTGAAAGCTTCTTTGGAGACTTGAAAAATGTGTTTAATCCATCGATCACACTGGATTTTCATGCCAAGAACATCAAGAGTTCCGATTCCTTAATATCTATATCACCCATAATAACAGATGAAGCATCATCTCCGAACGTACGCCTATGCGTAAGCATGCAATATTGGGTCTTACGCATGTTATAATACGCCTATGCGTAAGCATGCAATATTGGGTCTTACGGACATTAAAATCGACTCTATTCACACGACCCCATACGCATATTTTATGACTTCATAAGACAAACAAATCATTCTTGGATTTAATAACCAAAAAACAGGTAACCACCATAAATGTTTTTTATACCATAAAACAAAAATACATTGTCAGTGTAAACAAGTATTTTGTAAGCCAGAAAACCAATATTTAAAAATAATAAAGAATTAGCCCCATACGATCAAAGGTGTTTCAAGCCGTGTCTGAGTTTGGTATCCCTACAAAATTATTACGGCTGTGCAGATTGACTTTAACTGATACGCAACCTTCCGTTAAAATATTAAAAAACCTCTCCGAGCTGTTTAGTACCAAACGAGGTTTAAGACAAGGCGATAGTCTATCGTGTGACCTTTTTAATATCCTGCTAGAAAAGGTTATACGGGATGCGAATGTGAATAGAATTGGCACGCTATACACTAAACAACACATGTTACTCGCTTATGCTGACGATATAGACATCATGGGTAGAACATTGCGAGCGGTAACTGCGACTTTTAAAAAAAATCTAAAAGAATCTGCCAAAGTGGGTCTGGCAGTAAACGGCGATAAAACCGCACAAGACGCCCAGTAGACTCGGGCAGCCAGTGGAACTTGAAAACTACAACTTTGAGGTAGTCAGCGATTTTATCTACCTCGGTACCGCCATTAACAAAACAAACAACATTAGTTTTGAGATAAAGAGAAGAATAATACTGGCCAATAGATGCTACTTTGGACTAAGTAAGCAGTTTAAAAACAAGGCCACCTCTCGACAGACAAAAATCACTCTCTACAAGACACTGATATTACCCGTGCTATTATACGGTTCCGAAACGTAAGTACTTGCGAAAGCAGATGATGCATTGCTTGGAGTGTTTGAGAGAAAAATTCTTCTTGGCGGAGAATATCGGTGTCGTATGAAGCATGAGCTGTATGCCGACATTGACATAGTCAAACGTATCAAATTACAACGATTGCGTTGGCTAGATCATGTTGTGAATATGGATGAAGATGCTCCAGCTAGAAAGTCATTTGAATACGAACCTGGTGACTGTTTACGCAGAAGGGGAAGACCGAAACTTCGATGGAAAGATCAAGTTGAGGAAGACATCTCGAAACTTGGTGTCAGAAATGGGAGAGGAAGCGCAGAAGATCGAGGCATTTGGAAATCTATTTTACGTTTGGCTACAGGAACAAATGTTCTGTAATAGCCACCTAAGTAAGTAAGTAAGTAAGTAAGTAAGTAAGTAAGTAAGTAAGTAAGTAAGTAAGTAAGTAAGTAAGTAAGTAAGTAAGTAAGTAAGTAAGTAAGTAAGTAAGTAAGTAAGTAAGTAAGTAAGTAAGTAAGTAAGTAAGTAAGTAAGTAAGAAAGTAAGTAAGTAAGTAAGTAAGTAAGTAAGTAAGTAAGTAAGTAAGTAAGTAAGTAAGTAAGTAAGTAAGTAAGTAAGTAAGTAAGTAAGTAAGTAAGTAAGTAAGTAAGTAAGTAAGTAAGTAAGTAAGTAAGTAAGTAAGTAAGTAAGTAAGTAAGTAAGTAAGTAAGTAAGTAAGTAAGTAAGTAAGTAAGTAAGTAAGTAAGTAAGTAAGTAAGTAAGTAAGTAAGTAAGTAAGTAAGTAAGTAAGTAAGTAAGTAAGTAAGTAAGTAAGTAAGTAAGTAAGTAAGTAAGTAAGTAAGTAAGTAAGTAAGTAAGTAAGTAAGTAAGTAAGTAAGTAAGTAAGTAAGTAAGTAAGTAAGTAAGTAAGTAAGTAAGTAAGTAAGTAAGTAAGTAAGTAAATAAAGGATTAAACAAAAATTAAATAAATTTAACTTTTATATTACGCTAATCTTATTTTATATTAAACTTTGAAAATTCAGTAAAATATTAAAATTTTACAAAATTATTTTCCATTCTTTTCTACACGAGTTTCTCAAGGGCTCATTACACACTGTGTAATTTTTTAAGTCATGGCAAAATAACCATATACGGACACCACTACGTGATAAAAGACCAAAAAAAAGACCCCTGTCTCCCAGTTTTGCCCAAAGTCCTCCAGGTTTTTTTTATGGGCCCTCTAAGATGTGGGGCCTCGATGTCATTTTTGCAAAAAAATGATAATTTACTCAAGCTCATATTTTGCAAACCGTTTGAAATTTTGATATACTCTTTGAGGCAAAGTTTGAGGCAAAGTTGTAGCTCTTGTCATAAAAGACAAAAATTGTTAACATATAAAATCAAAAAAACTTCATCTTCAAGGTCAAAATCGCAAAAAAATTTAAAAAATTCATTTTTTTTACCTTTTTTCCCCTGTTCAGGTCCATAGGTAGCAAACCGTTCAAAATTCAAGGAAACAATCAACTACAAAAATGAACCTAAGATCTCAGTAAACAACTTTCTAGAACATATGAACTTCCTAGGAATGATTCTTAACACCGTTTAGGTAGCGCTTAAATAGCCGAAATGAATTTAAAAATTTTTGGGAAATTTTTCACTTTTGCGGCTACCTTTATGACAAGAGCTACAACTTTGCCTCAGAGAGTATATCAAAATTTCAAACGGTTTAAAAAATATGAGCTTGAGTAAATGATCATTTTTTGCAAAAAATGACATCGAGGCCCCACATCTTTGAGGGCCCATAAAAAAAAACCTGGAGGACTTTGGGCAAAACTGGGAGACAGGGGTCTTTTTTTTGGTCTTTTATCACGTAGTTGTGTCCGTATACGGTTATTTTTTTCCGTGTTGCACTGTGTTACCTACAACATTAACAATTCGTTCTACATTCGAGTTTAAAAAAGTGGCTAAACTTCTACAAAAGCGTTTGTAATAAACCTAAATATTTTTTAATAAATTTTCCAAGTTTAAGCAATAACCTTTTTTGCCATTCCACTATACGACGACATACAAATGTTGCCAACATACCAACAACATATTTAAAATGCAGGTTAGATTTTTGTAATAGATTTCAATTGACCTTATTTTTAATCTAACAATTGGCAGGGGTAAAAACACTATATTTGATGTAACTGTATTAGTTTGTGCTGACAAATGTAGTGAATGAGCAGAAAAGGAGAGTATCAAATAGGTTCAGATGCCAATTAGGGAATAATATACTATTACATGTAATTGAGTTGAAAAAATAGGGAGTTTGGAAAAATAATATAAAAGCCAGTGACTAAAATAATAAATTAATGTTGATGGAAAAGTAGAGCAAATTGTGTTAGACATTCGTTAGGGCATTTTAGACAATCTTCATGTTATTAAATTATATTCTCTGATTGGAATATCAGATATATGTATGATAGGTAAATAACAGTAAAATAAATTTATAAAGGTTTATTAGTATTTTGGATAGTACTAACCCCAAATGTAGAATGAAGTTAGGAAAAATAAAATCTCGTTTTATTAATAAAATATTTTGGGAATTTAAATATTTATTATTTAATATTATGCTAATTACCCATAACGTTTTATAATAAAAATGCAATTTATTTGTTGGGGGAAAAGATCTAGTCCCTATACGTATTTCACTGGTTGCTCAGGCCAGATCATCAGGAAACCTTTTTCCTAATTTTAGAGAAGCCAAAAATACTCTATAAGTAATAAAATTCTACAAAACACAATGAGAATTATGCATGTTAATAGAATAATATTACAGAATATCGTTTTGTTTATTGGTGATTTTCTTAGAGATTTAATAGTTTTCATTCATCGCTTTTCGGATTTCGTGTGAAAAGGGTAAAAATGTTACCCTATTACTGTCGTTCTGACGTTAAAGTTTTTAAAGTAAGGCTTAAGTTTTATTCTATGGTTTTAAAATCGATTTATTTTGGACATGAACCACTGAAGATATATTCATGAAATTTCATAGAGGCAAAGCAGAGGTGTTGCTGAGTCGATATAATTTTTTCGAAATGTCATAAAAAGTTTAGTTTTAGCTTTTAGTTTTAACCTTAAAAATATCTAACAAAAATGTGCTTACATGTGTAGGTTATCTCTTTTAGTTTGAAAGAAATTTGGCTTTTTTATTTTGGCCGACCTCAACGAATAATCGAAATATTGAAATAGCGACTGACGGATTCTCTATCCTACACAATCGTACGATTTAATCACAAAAAAATCTGACAGAATTCTATTCTACTTAAAAAATCGTTTCAAAATGGCATTGTAGATGCCACACTATCATACAAAACAAGATTTTGCTGCAACTCTGATCGCATGGAAAAATACTATTTTATGATTTTTTTCAAAAGATTATCAAATCGTACAGACTGTCAAAACAGTCTGTCACACACATACAATTTTAATCCACACTATCATACATTTGGAGCACACATTCAATTTTTGACGAAGCGTAAGACTGAGTATTATAGTGAATCATGGCCTTAACAGACGTAAACTTGCACGAAGACAGACTCACAACAGACAGTTTTAGTTAGCAAACAATCTGAGTTTGGACATTAAAGACAACATACGTATTTATAATTGCTTTAAAGTTTAAATTAAATAAATCACTGCTATATATGTATAATTCATTAAAATTATAAGTGTTTTATTTACTAAAATCCTACATAAATTTTCAAATAGCAATATTTTTAGGTTCCATACCCAAGGGGTAAAAACATAACCTTACTGTTCTCGCAACAATGTCTGTCCGTCCGTCCGTCCGTCCGTCCGTCTGTTAGCGCCTTTTATATATGCAACCGTAATAGATAGACTCTTCACAGAAGGTGAAGGTTGTCACTATGGCAAAAAATACTAAAACTTATAGGGTGATCCCATAGAGTCATGTTATTTACGTATAAGTGTACAAATCTTGAACTGTGTGCAAATCTTGAACTGTAGGAGGCATACGTTTAAAATTTCAAAACACTAATTAAATCTTAGTTCGCTATGTAAACAAGTCTAAAAATAATCCTAAAAATTAAAGGGTGATCCGATAGTGACGTGATATACATGTATATGGCCTAAGTTTTCAACCATAGTAGCTAGACTCTTGAAATTTCTACAGAAGGTGTATTACTGTGGCCGCTATAAAAACTATATTCCAAAACTTCTAGGGTGTTCCGAAAGTGACGTGTTAATTCCGTTTTTGTCTTAATTTCTTGAGCAACTTAAGGCAACCTCTTAAAATTTGCAGACAGTAATTAAAACTATGTTCGTTTTTTAAGCCAGTATACAAAATTAAGCCTAAAAATTAAAGGGTGTTCCGATACTGACGTTATTTGCATGAATATGGCCTAAGTTTTTAACGATAAAAGGTAGACTCTTGAAGTTTTTACAGAAGAAGTATTACTATGGCCACTATAATAAATAGTAAAAATTAAAGGGTGTGCCGACAGAGACGTTATTTTCATGAATATGGCCTCATTGTTTAACCATAATAGATAAACTCTTAAGATTTTCACAAATGGTATGTTAATATGACCCCTACAAAAAAATAGTACAAATTAAAGGGTTTTCCAACAGCGACGTGATTTGTGGGTGTTCCCACAGCGACATGTTTTTCACGAATAGTGACTTTTTTTAATCGTAAATCGTTGACTCTTGATATATTCCTAGAAAGAGAATTGTAATGGCTGCTTTAACAAATAAAAAAATTAAAGCCTCAATTTTTTTTTTTTTGAAGTAATAGGTAGATTCTTGAAATGTTTACAGTAGATGTTGGACTGCGGTTGCTGTAACAATTATTAATATCTAAAAGATGTTCCATCAGTGACATGTTTTTCACGTAGATTACCTTGTTTTTTAAACCGCAATAGGTAGAAAAATATTACCATGGCCACTATAACAACAATTACAAAAATTTAAAGGGTGTTCCAAGAGTGTTGCAATTTTTGCGAATTTGACTTTAATTTTAAAATTAAAGGGTGCTCCTAAGGCATGAAAAAATTAACAATTTAAATTTTTTAAGTTGTACTAAACATAGTACGGAACCCTTCGTGTGTGACTCTAACTAGCACTTGACTGATTTATTTAATATTGCATGAAAATTTTTTTCCTCAACTAATTTCCGAATATTTCCAAAACCTTATTCGAAGAACTTTAAGATAATTTGATCCTTAATCTGTCTAAATGCCATTTGTCTAAATTAAATGAATCTTTCTCGAGTTGTGTTGAAATATACCAATGTGAACGCTTGATTAAAGGAATTATTTGCCACGTCTCTTAACAAATCTCGACATGATAGAAAAACTGCAAGCAGTCAGCATAAGCAGATGCTTATGCTGACGTTAAATCCTGCCAATGTATTATGGATATTTTGACCTTCTACCTTATTGTACTATTTGTTTATTAGACTTTTCCTATACTTTTTTTTACTAATTTGTAACTTTAATAAAATTTTTAAAACCAATATTAATTTTGCCATCATACAAAAAATTCCCTTAAGGTATTTAAAAATACATTAAACCACCAAGAATTTAAAAACCTCTAATATATTATTTCTTGTTAAGTTTATTTGTTTTTTTTTAAAAACCAAATGCAAATACAGCCACCAAGTAACGTAAATTCTTGGCATCATCTCATACCGCATGAACGTAAAAAAAATGGTTATACCAAGTAAAATTTTTAACTGGATCTATTACCATTACGTTATATATTTTTCTAATATATAATTTTAGCATACAGATATATGTATATCGCATTATAAACTTAAGTAATTTAAGTCAATGATGATGAGGTTGCCAAGAGTGGGAGTTAGAAAAGAATAAAAGCGAGAATAAACATCATCTATGTAATAGTATGTATCATGCTTCTCATATTTTATGCAAACGTGTACATGTACATTTTGCAAGCGGTCAACTGATAAGTTGTCTTAAAACCTAAGTACTCGTATAGAATATTGACATGCAAAAAAGGAAAACGCTAAACAAAATTTATCATTATTTTGTATAACTGATATATGGTTAAATGCTATTATTTCTGAACTAATTTTGAAATTTCTTTTTATTTGATAAGATGTTAATTGCTATGTGGTAAACGTTTTACTTTCGTTTTGTATTTGTTTACAATTCGTTTTTAATATTTATTTATTATTTTTTTTAATATTTTTGTCTAAATGCTTGATTAATATTTGATTTTATTTTCTGTTATGCATTTCAAATTTAAATTTTATTAGATCTATTCAAAAACTGTACTCAAAATCGATCGCAATGCATAACACCATTTCAAAAAGAATGGTATGTCTCGTTTAGACTACATGCGTTTTAATTTTAAAACTTTATTTTGGAAAAGATGACATCCATTTGTTTTGACTTTGGGTTCTTTGCCATAATTATATAGTTTATATGAAAGAACTAGCTGTGCCCACATACATTGTGTACGTTCTGACAACATTTTGTTCGATTTTGCTTTGAAAGTAATCCATACCAAATTTTAAAAATCTTACGCATTTATTTTATTTAAAGGTACCCTTCCCTGGATAAAATTCTAAGTTATATAAAATTCTTAAATTCTAAAAATTATTTTAAAGAATATTTTAATAACAATGCAAAATTTCACAAACTAAAAATACAAAGTAAGTAATTCATATTTTGTGATTATTTTTAAAACAGCGCCATCTGTTGCGCAATCGTGTTTAAAATATCCCGCTTTCAAAAATAAAAGATGCCTCAAAATATGCAGTACCTTTAAATCGGTAAAAAAAAATCAGCGTACACTCACTGCTTTTTCTCCAATTTATCCTGGAAAAGTATAATTTTTTAGAATCAGGTTAGTAAGGTACCTCCTCACAAAATTTTATTAAAATCCATCCAGTAGTTTTTACGTGATGCGAAGACAGACATGAAAAAATACAGCAAATGAGTTACTGTTCTATAATTTCTATAATATATAGATGTCTTTCAGTGTCAGTTTTCTAAAACATAGCATCATTTTAGAACTTTTGCCGGTTAGTACCAAGAGAATGACTATTTGGGATGCTGAAATGAATGTGCGATTTATATTCCCGTTTATTTTATTTTTTTTTTTTTTTTGTGATTTGGTTTAATATTTTAGGGGTGAATACTTAGACCACAGCATATGCCTTTTACCAGAAGATACGAATCAGGCCACCAAATTTTACGTAGTCGAATGGAAAGTGCGACCATATAAAATAGACATATCGCACGCAAAGTTGCCACATTAGTACATCAATTCTGTTAATTAAGTTGCATTATTTTGTGTACATGTTGCTCGATTGTGTTATTATTTTTCAGGACAAATTATGTTTATCATAGAGGGAATACAAAATAGGAAAGCTAACAAAATATAAATCAATATAATCATTAAAATCTACATATCCCCATTAGTAAACAAGCCATAACCCAGAGCAGTACTGGGTAATGGCATAATATGAGCCACTAAGTGTGTTCAGGATAAATAGTTCTATATGAACCATGGGACAGGAAGGTTCTCACATATAATTATCTCTGTTGGTAAACTAATTGCCGGCTTGCACTTCTTTGCAGAAAGCGGATACCAAGAGCTGTTGGAAAGGAATACGACATAGGTTTGGCTCAGTCTGCTGTTAGTAAAGTACTTTCAAAAGTTCGTCGTATATTTGAAGTACAACTTTGCCCAGTTTGGATAAGTGAAAGAGAATCGAAAGATCGCACTTGCCTTTTATTTCAAATTCCATGAGTTATTAGGTGTGTTAGGGAAGCAATTGTTACAGTTTAATTGTTTGTTGGAGCTTTAAAATTATTCTTTTATATTTTTTAATTTAAAACTTAAATTTTTTATTAAGCCTCCTTCGAAATGTTTGAGGAAAAAACTGTTCAAATGTTTCCCTATTTTCACGTTTATAATAAATACTTTTACCGGGGAAGAATTTTCCTGTGATATTTTATTTAGAACTAGCTGTGCCCGCCACGTCGTGGGGGTGTTGATAATATTTTGCTCGGTTTTGCTTTGAAAGTATAGTGTTTAAGTGTTTCAGTTATTGTTTATATATTTAATTTATATAAAGATACCTATCCCTCGATAAACTTCTAAAATTTATAAAAAATTCTAAAAAATTTTGTAAACCTCTGTTAGCGGTGTTTAAAATATTTTTATAACAATGTAATTCCACAAAGTAAAAATACAAATTTTAATCAACTGACGCCACCTGTTGCGTAAGAGTTTCTAAAATATTCCACTTTCAAAAATAAAAAGGTGTGTGGTGAAAATGTAACCGTGTTGAGAAAAAACGGTTTTGAAAATATCCCAGTTTTAAAACGAAAATTTCAGCACCATTAAACCGGAAATTGCGTTTTTCACTGCTTTTTCTCCACTTTTTCTTGGAAATAAGATATTTTTGTGGAAAAGGAGTATGCTATATTGGGACCAGGATACTAAGGTACCTCCTCACAAAATTTTGTTTAAATCCATCCAGTAGTTTTTACGTCATGCGAACAGAAACAATGAAGGACAGACATACGGAAATGAGTTATTATTTTATTATATGTATATAGATAAGAGAACAAGGAAAAAACTCCCAGGAAATTATTGTTCGTAATTGGAATTTTATCTCTTTTTCTTTATCTGTCCCTATTTCTGTCTTACACGTAATTTAACGATACATGTCTTACCCGAACATACCAAATAATAGGTTTAGGAGCGCTTGTCTTTCTAATATAATTCTTTTACCTTTCTGAGGTTGGTTTTCAATTGCTGTTGCCAATAAATTTTTTTATTTCTATTTATAATTTTTATAGTGAGCAATTCCATATAATAATTTTTAAGAATTAGTCATTGATTCTTAAAAATTTTCAGATGGAAGTTTTTCATGTAAGAAATTTTCTAGCGGCCTTCGTATTTGTGCATTTGCAAGTAATACATTTTATCTGAACAAATGTGTATTAAACCCCAATACACACAACCATAAATATCCCACAGGGGTTTTGGTTATACTTACGCTAAATCCAAAAAAAAAAAAAAATTAAAAATAAAATCTAAAAATTTTACTGGATAGAAAAAGAGTGAAAATGTAGGAGAGAGAAAGGATGATAAAAAGCACTTACAGAAAAAAGATACTAATGAAAAAAGATTTTAGTAACGACGGCAACTTTAGGCAAAGCAACAAGGATTATAACAAGTAAAACACCAACAGCAACAACATCAACGGCAACGACAACTACAAAAAATGACAGGAAATGAGTTGATAAGTTAAAAAGTGTTCAAGTGAACGGATAGATAGACAGACAGACAGACAGATGGATGCATGTGAATAGATTTTCATATATTGATAGATATAATGGCTGTACGTTAACGGTTGGTTGTTGCAAATGCAGTACTGCTGTCACAAACGATAGGTTTACATGACTACAGAAATTGGGCAGGGACGGTGTGTCTGTGTGTGATAAGTAAGTTTGCTACACTTTGGTGGGACATTGTATAAGAGTGTTTAGCTGCATGTAAACTTATATTTTTACATGTTACCGGGAAACGGAAGTGGTTGCTGTTCACCTACTATCCTGTTTGAGCATCTACACATGCCCATGGATATAGAAAACCTAGTAGAAATTTAACTTAAAAGGTCACTTAATTTATACATTCACTGTCTTTATTTAAAACCATATTAAAACCACATTATGATTATTTATGCATAGGGTGTAGTATACTCGAAAGTAACATGTTGTTAACATATCATTTTACTTTAAAGTGAGATTAAGTATAAGTAACAATATAATCGGTTATTATTATTAAGCTGCTTGCAGTAATGGAAAAGGGAAATTAATTTCTAAAGCATAGAAAATTATTTGTTATAAAGTGAAAATTCTATTCAATTTTCATTACAAACGTAGTTTTCTTATTAAAAGCAAAAGTTGATTCAATTAACTTTGATCAAAGATAAATTAACATCTATACACATAATTAAATAGTAAATCATTTTCTGTCGGTCTGTCTGTCTTTCTTTTTGTGTTCGCATCACGTCAAAATTAGTAGATGGATTTAAAAAAAATTTTGTGAGGAGATACTTTACTATCTTGATTCCAATATAGGATACTTTTTTCTGCGAAAATATCTTTTTTCCAAAAAAAAAGTGGAAAAAGAGCAGTGAAAGTACGTTGATTTTTTTTTTGTATCGATTTAAAGGTACGGCAAACTTTAAGGCATCTTTTATTTTTGAAAGCGGTATATTTCAAGAACGGTTGCGCAACAGATGGCGCCATTTTAAAATAATGAGTAACTCATTTCCTGTCTGTCTTTTACAGAGCTTTACAGTAATTCGATTTTTTTACCGATTAAAAGGTACTGCATACTTTAAGGCATCTTTTATTTTGAAAGAATTTTAGGATTTTATGTAAATTTTAGAATTTTATCCAGAGATGGGTACCTTTATATACCAAATTAAGTGCTATTCCAAAATTATTCGAAAAACTAATTACTGATTTTCTCTGTCATCATACTGCATCGTTATTATCACCTCGTCAACATGGTTTTAGAAAGGGTTGCTCAACCACAACTAATATTCTTCATTTAACAACTTTAATAAATAGTGCATTTACACAGAAGAAACAAACCGATGCTGTTTATACAGACTTTAGTAAAGCGTTTGACAAAGTAAACCATCAACTTCTTCTAACTAAATTGGATTTGTTAGGCGTAACCCAAAGAAGTTTAATCTGGAGAAAATCATATTTAATGGGCAGAAAACAAACAGTTCGATTCAACAATAGTACTTCTAAATACATATATGTTACATCCGGTGTACCACAAGCCAGTCATCTTGGACCACTTTTATTTTCGCTGTTTATAAACGATCTTCCTATCGTTATTAACTACACAAATATATTAATGTACGCTGATGAGGTGAAAATTTTTTACTCCTTTAATCGCTTTATTGATCACGTTCATCTTCAGAATGATCTTAATAACTTATTTTTATGGTGTAACATCAACTTGCTGGAGCTGAATTTAAAAAAATGTAAATGCATGCGTTTTTCCAGAAATAATTACATTTCCGCAAGCTATTCTTTGGGAGGCCATCAACTGGAGTTGGTTGATTCCTATATTGATCTTGGAATATTGCTAGATCCCAAATTAAACTTCGTTTCTCATATTACTATGGCTGTAAACAAAGCTAGAAGTACTTTTGCCTTCATAAAACGTTGGGCTAAAGAGTTTTCTGATCCATACACTACGAAGCAACTCTACACGTCTCTAGTTCGCCCTATTTTAGAATATGGATCAGTTATATGGGATCCTTATTATAACATTCACAATGCTCTTATTGAATCTGTGCAAAAGTGCAATTCTTATTGTTCTGTTTACGTGGTTTTCATTGGAATTACACTACAAATTTCCCTTCTTATTCAAGTAGATTAGCATTAATAAAACTGCCTATTCTTAAAAGTCGTCGTACAATGTTAAATGTTTCTTTCATGTTGAACCTTATCAATGGTAATATTAGCTGTGATTTCCTATTAAGTTCTGTTAACTTATATAATATATAATTAACTCATTCATTCAATTAATTTTAAGAATTATTGTTACTAGTCTGTAAGGATTATATTCTATTGACTAATAAATGAATAAATACGTAAGAGTCTTAGAATTTGGTGTGGATTAGTTTCAAAGCACAGCTAGTTTATTCTAAAGGACTCGAATGACTTTAGGCTAAAACAATAAGAGTTTAAGGAGAGCAGCAGCTGCAAAAATTCCACCAACTAAAAAATAAATAAAAGTAATGTATGAATAGTCTTAGCAAATATTAAAGAATATTTTGTGACAGGCACAAGTGTATGCCTCCCTGTAATCGAGTGTACTGTCCGTAGTTCTAATTATACCTCTTCGTGGTGGCTCCCAGTTAGATTTTGTGTGCGCTAGGAGGCCGGTTAAATTAAGACGAACGAACTCTGGATATCTGTCGACCTTTAAGTTTAATATAGACTTTTATGCTCATATGCAGCCCTGTACAGGTGGCCATCTTTGCGTCATTAGTGGAAATTTTATATATTATAATTTTCAAGAAATCAAACAAGACCTTGAGATTCGGACGACATTTATTCTAGATGCTTCGTTAGAGGTGAAAAAATCAATATGTGAAAGAACTCTATAGACAAATGCTAGCTCCATTTTTTTTTTTATTGGACTAGCACTCAGGGGATGACCCCTACTCAGGCAATGCATTGTGCCAGAACTAGGAAATTTGGTTATGGGAAGGAGGATAGATGGAGTAGTGTTTGTGGACATTTGACTTGAACTTTCTCATATTGAAGTTGATAGAAAAGACATCCGCAGGGAGTTTATTCCACATACGAACCATTCGGGCGAAAAACGAAATAATGCCCTTGATGAGAAGCGTGTTGTTCGCGAAAAAGTGTGGGTGTCGGGTACAATTTCCCTGATTTCATTAGAGCACATTCCATTGTAGCTCCAATTAAGGGTTTTAATTATGTTTAGATTACAGGTTTAATTAATAATTAATTGATTCAGTTATTTATTTAATTCGGAAATTTATTTGTTCTGTTTTAAACAAAAATTTAATGTAATGACTTAAAAAATTAATTTAACTTTAATTTATAACTAATTAAAACCTTTAGTTGGTGCAAAAAACTTTTTCTGTGAAGAATATTGTTAGCACGAAGCTCAACTAAAGTTAGTCATAAATTACCCATCTGCTGTTTGAAATCATTGTGAATCGAAGGGGATTGAGGGGACCCGTAAAGTTAGTGATCCACTTCGCTATCCACATACATTTATAATAATAATCTCTGAAAATACACTTAGAGCAACCGTTAAAAATATCTTTATTTTAAATGACCAGAATATGTGTCAAAAACTATAAGAATATAAAAAATATAGTTGAGGTAACCATAATCTAAGATTAACATAATATGATTAAATTATATGATTGCAGTCAAATCTATTATTAAACATTTTAATAATGGTTATGTTGGAACCAAATTATTGTCAATAATGACATTTGCAAAATTTGTTCAGTTAATAGCATTTTATAATAAAATGTGACCATAATATTAATAATAATAATTTAAAAATGTATTATATTATGATCAAATATAAACCATATAATGTTTATTAATAATTATTCAGGCTAGATCCGCCTTCAGCATTCTTTGTATCTATTTACGACATAGTTGCAATTGTACTTATATTTCTATTTAAACAAACTTAACAAATAAAGAGGAGATGAGAATTTTATTTTAAAATATCAAACAAGACGAAAGCTTTAGGTAGTGCTAGACTTCGTTCTCACTAACTGACGATAGATGATTGAATGCAATTTTTCTTGTATTCCTTTATCTGAGTTTGGGTGGCTTAATAGATGATGCTTACAAATTACCACTACCCATTCAATAGATGCGAAGTATGCTGAAGACGGACATAGCTGTCTTGAAAATGCATTCTGCTAGTGTCTAAAATAAAATTTCCCAATTTTTCTTTAATATTAATCACCTAATTTGTAATTAAAATTATTCTTTCTTAGAGAGAATAAAACGAACTTAAGCTTAATTTCATTGTTTACAGCCTAACCATCGTTTCTAGACATAACCGCACTGAGCGAAAAACGACGTTGCAAAATCGACAACGATTGTGGTCACACCTTTATGTTGTCAGTTTTGTTTGACAATGGGCGTTGTCAACTTGTAAACGAACATGGTCGAAATCACAACGACTGTCTGCAACGTGTTTGAATGTCAACGAAAGTGCTCGTATTAGCAACGCACGTTGACAAATTTTCAACGAACATGCTCAAAAAACGTTATGTTGTCAAACTCCACAAGTTCTATTAAATAATTTTCATTATCATAGATTCATTTATTTTATACAGACGAATTTTTTCTAAATAACAAAATGGAGCGATCTACAAATTGGAAATTGGCTCCAAACGACTGGAGACGTTTTGCTGGCAAGAGCTTTTACTTTATAGCCAATGATGAAAGTGATGATGAGAAATGAGAAAACAAATTAGAAACCATCAACTTCGACCAGTTAAAATGTAAGTTAATCAGTTTTAAAGAACAAAGAGCGTTATTTACTTTTGTGTTGCTAGCAGCACAAATAACCTTTAAGAGTTTGCGGTTTTTAAAGAGACAGTGGAGTTTAGACAGATCTTTTTCTGGAAAAAAACAGAGGTAATATGGTGTGGTAAATGTAATGATCACTGTTAACTACTTTTTGTTATGTTTATAAGTATAAATTCATGGTTTGGAATTGATGGTGACACAATGTCTCTCCACAATCCAAGGTGGAGCAATGTTGAAAACGTGATCAAACTGTGGCAAATTACTCCAAAAACGAGGAAGTATTATCCAAGGTAAGAGAAATTCCAATATATTTTATATAGAACATCTTAAACAATTTTTTTTATGATATAATTTAGGATTCGAAGACACTGTTAAACGAAAAATCAAAGAAAATATAGCGCTTAAACATGCTGATGAATAAAAACATTTACAATTTTTTATTTGTAATAAAAAACACTTTTTGTAAATAAAATAGTTTTTTTAAAATGTATAATCTATTACAATCTGCTTTATTATTATGGTAAATTTGGAAAAGAATAAGCACTGACAAATCAACCACGGTATGGTGTAAACTTGATAACGGTGTGGTGTCAATTCGACACTGTTATGGTGTCACTTCGGCAACAATACGGTGTCAAAGTGTACACGTTCGTTGTCATTTCAACAACTCTTCGTTGTTAATATTTCGTTTTCGAATTGCCAACATTCGTTTACAGTTTGAGCACAAACATGGTAGATACACTTTTGACACCGCATGTCGTCATTTTGTACACGAATGGTGTCATTTTTTCTCTGTATAAGCAACAATCAAGAAGACGGAAAATAATATTTTACTTTACCGACGACTTAGTGCTATAGATTAATACTGCCGAAGGAGTGCGATGTAATATATACTAATAAGAATAGAAAAACTTGATATATATATGTTGTATATAAAAAAAAAATTATGTTGATGATTCACGCTCTTGGTTTGCAAACCCAGGCGATTCAATCCAACATGTACACATAAAGAAAACAACATGGTTGTAGAATGGTGTCAGGAACCACGTTATATTCTTTGTGATAATCCACAATGGGGCAGAATCAAAATATTGTGGAAATAACGTAGCCATTTGTAAAGGGCTAGGCTGATTGATCCAAAATTTGTAATGAGCGTAGGAGAGAGTATCTCAGCCTAAATTTTGATGGTCAGCACTACGCACTTGCCTGATGCTATTTGGTCTCAAAGTTGGGTTCCTTGCCCCTGCAAATTTTTTTTTAACTTGGCATATCTTTAATTTTTCTTTAATTTTTAAAAATTATACATGGTCTTATACTTTTAATACCTATAATGTGATAGTTTAATTTATCTATGTTAATGTTTTAAATCACCCATTGTAACAACTGCAGGAGAACTCAAAAATCAATTTAGCGACTTTAATAAATCGTGAGATTTCACTTGAGATTGAATGCTTCCAAAAATGTGGGCTTGGCAATCATATCCCTTTACCAAGGAAGAACTTAAACTGGATGAGAATTTTTGCAAGTTGTTGGCAGTACATACTATACTGATCTCAAAGCTGAAAAGCTCGTGAGTTTGCAAAAGAAGCTTATACAACATAAAATTAATTTAATTTTTTATCGCCAAAAAATATTAAAGCTATTATCGATTGAATCAAAATCAAAATTTGTTATATACACAATGCAACACGGAAAAAAATAACCATATACGGACACCACTACGTGATGAAAGACAAAAAAAAAGACCCATGTCTCCCAGTTTTGCCCAAAGTACTCCAGGTTTTTTTTATGGGCCCTCAAAGATGTGGGGCCTCGATGACATTTTTGCTAAAAAATTATCCTTTCCTCAAGCTCATATTTTGGAAACCGTTTGGAATTTTGATATACTCTCTGAGGCAAAGTTGTAGCTCTTATCATAAAGAACAAAAATTGGTCACATATAAAATCAAAAAAACTTCATCTTCAAGGTCAAAATCGCAAAAAACTTAATAAAAAACTTAAAAACTTAAAAAATTAATTATTTTTACCTTTTTTCCCCTATTCAGGTCCATAGGTAGCAAACCGTTCAAAATTGAAGGAAACAATCAACTACCAAAATGAATCTAAGATCTCAATAAACAACTTTCTAGAACATATAAACTTCCTAGGAATGATTTTTAACACCGTTTAGGTAGCGCTTAGGTAGCCGCAAAAGTGAAAAAATAACTAAATATGCAACTGCTTGTGCAAACCTTGGCAACACTTGTTTTTTTAATATTCTGTAATAATATTCTATTAACATGCATAATTCTCATTGTGTTTTGTAGAATTTTATTACTTATAGAGTATTTTTGGCTTCTCTAAAATTAGGAAAAAGGTTTCCTGATGATCTGGCCTGGGCAACCAGTGAAATACGTATAGGGACTAGCTGTTTTCCCCCAACAAATAAATTGCATTTTTATTATAAAACGTTATGGGTAATTAGCATAATATTAAATAATGAATTTTTTAAAGTTTTTTGCGATTTTGACCTTGAAGATGAAGTTTTTTTGATTTTATATGTTAACAATTTTTGTTCTTTATGACAAGAGCTACAACTTTGCCTCAGAGAGTATATCAAAATCCCAAACGGTCCGTATATGGTTATTTTGCCATGACTTAAAAAATTACACAGTGTGATACTTATAGTTTTTGAATAAATTAAAAAAATTATACACACCATACCTATTAAAATTCTATGAAAGAATTACAAACGAAGTATTTTATAATGCGGTATTTGCAGTTGGGCCAACCTGATCTATAACAAAGTAACAAAAAACACGTTGAGGTTTGATAAACTTGGGATCAGGTGTGTGGGATAACAGCAACAGAAATTGCTTTAATAACTAAGTCCATAGCGAAAACCATTAAATTTGTAGCTTTCATCAAAGTATTTATATTTACTTTTGGGAATATGTCAAAATATATTGCTGCAAAATTTAAAGCATTAATTTCAATAAAATAGAATTATTGACTTTTGTGTTTAAAATAGAAATTCCTATATGCTTGATATTAGTCTATGCCTTTTTAACTTTCATCAAAATGGTACATAAAAAAATATAAAAATAAATTTAATATTTGTCTCTAAAGGCATAAATCGTAAAATAAATGGCATAAAATTTAAAACAACAAAAAAATAAATACATACATATATATACATATATAGCTTTTATTTAATATTAATAAAATTTTAAATTTTGCCATAAAAAGTTATAGTATTTATTTAATATCTTTTTTGTTTTTATGTTTATATGTTTTTATATTTTTATATATTTTTCTTTTATTTTGGAATATTAAATAATAATTTACTCTTTTGACAGCACATACATACATATCTAAACCAAAGAGATATATTTTTTTTGTGATTTTCGAATTTAATTTTTTACTTCGCTCGCATGTGAGTAAAATGTAATTACAAAGAAATTTATTTTAAATTAAACCACATAAAGATCTTTTTTGTTGTTGTTTGATTTTATTAAGGTTCCACATAGATATAATTTTCGGCAAAAGTTTTTCATAAGTGCGAAAGTTTGGCAAAGGAAAACACAGAAAATATTAAACATCAAACCACAACAAAACCAGTAAATGTTATTTTCATATGAATAGTTACACCATTCTTTACACACACCACCACTCTGCATACAATTTTAAACTCAATTCAATTTTAAACAAAAACACAAAGTTAAATATAAACTAAACCTAATAATAAACTAGAAAATTTGTTAAGAACAGCATAATTAGTTTTTATATACTCATATTTATAAAAGTACACAATATATTTACATATATGTTTGCAAGTTCTTTCCGTGTCTTTTTCTTATACACCGAGAGAAATTTATACTATTTTGAAATTTATGCTAAGTTGCTTCTAAATTATTTTTTAAACAGCTTTTGCTATTTCCATTACCGGATATTTTTTTGCCCTTCACCACAGGTGAAAAGGGTATATGTAAGTTTGTCATTCCGTGTGTAATTTCTACTGTATTAATTTCCGACCCTATATAGTATATATATTCTAAATTCATATACATACAGATATTGATTGAGCGATGTCCGCCTATCCGTGTGTATGTGTTGACGTTGAAATGTCATTTGCCAAGGCACCAGAAGAGATACAAAAATTTAAGCACACTAATCTGTCAGGCATAGTTTCGAAAAATTTGGGTTTACAATTTAACAACATCGGATCATTCCGTTGGAGGCTGCGGGCCAAAAACCACGCCCACCTATATTTTTTATTTTTTTTTTTCATTTTTTTCGGCTTTAATGATTATCATTTGATATTTTTTTCAAATATAATATTTTAGGATTGCAATTCAGCAACATCGGATCATTCCTTTGGAGGCTGCGGGTCAAAAACCACGCCCACCTATATTTTTCACGTTTTTTTCGGCTTTAATGATTCTGTTATGCTTTTTTTGTCAAATAAATATTAGACCGCGACAGGTAGATCGCAAGAAGTGCATAGAGATCTCGGGGGATCAATAATCCCCTGCGAGGGGCGATTTTTGTTTGTTTTTAGATTGGTAGGGTTTTTCTTCTTTGATTTGTATTGAAGAGCTTTATAGAAAGCAATACACATAGAGGTCGCCAATGAACCTACAGGGTGCCCACTGGTAAACAGGAGCAGTTAAAAGGCACATGGGTGGGTCAAAATGAGAAAATTTTTTAAAGGTTTTTTTTTTTTTTGATTAAATCTGACCATTCTAACTCAATATAGATTATAGATAGGTACTAAATTTAAGAAAAAAAAAATATTTCATTAAAATAAACAAAAAAAAAAATTTTGAAAAAAAAAAATTTTTTTAAAATATTTACAACATTTTTCAAAAAGACAAAACGTTTACCAAAAAATTATCGAAATTTTTTTTTTTAATTTTCCAGAAAATTTTCGAATAAAATTCAACAAAAAATTTTCAATAAAATATTTTTGCTAAAAATTTTTACAAACAATTTTCGAAATATTTAAAAAAAAATTCAATATTTCTCTGAAAAGTAAAATCATGAGTGTAACATAGCATATTTGCAATAGTAAGTAAAATTATTGAAAATTTTTTTTTTTTTTTAAATTTTTAAGAAAATTTTCGAATAAAATTTAACAAAAAATTTTCAATAAAATATTTTAGCTCAAAATTTTTACAAACAATTTTCGAAATATTTAAAAAAAAAATTCAATATTTCTCTGAAAAGTAAAATCATGAGTGTAACATAGCATATTTGCAATAGTAAGTAAAATTATCGAAAAAATTTTTTTTTAATTTTCCAGAAAATTTTCGAACAAAATTTAACAAAAAATTTTCAATAAAATATTTTTGCTAAACATTTTTACAAACAGTTTTCGATTAATAATATTAAATAAATAATTTACGAAATATTTAAAAAAAAATTCAATATTTCTCTGAAAAGTAAAATCATAAGTATAACATAGCATATTTGCAATAGTAAGAATATATGTTTATACAGTAACATATTTTTTTAAATGCGTTTGAGTCCTAATTGGATGAGATCTCTGTTTTAAAACTTAAAACCAACTCTCAAAAATAAAATATACACGTTTATAGGTAAACGATTATTTTGAAGCCAGCAAAGCTACATGGCTACACGACCACAATTGTGTCTGTAGTCAACATAGGCTAATTTCTATTTTTTTATGCGACAATCTTATTTTATTCAACCAAAGAAAATGTCACAAAATTATAAATTACAAATTCATATACAAACAAAAAGTTTTGGAGGAAATATTTTTAATTTTTTTTTTAAAAAGGTATTTAATTTTATAAAAGCAAGTAAATGTTTCTAAAACAATTGCAGAGTTTACGATGTAGCTGTCATCTACAATATCATTTAGTAGCTGACTACATGGCGGCAATTGTAGCCAACAGAATTTGTTTTCATTTAGCTGCGTCGCCGCTATCTTCTATTTCTGTAAAGCATGAATAATGAGTTTTTTCTCATACGACTTATTTTAATTTATGTAAAGCGTCAACAATATGGATAATACTGTACATGACTGTATAAATAAAATCACCGTGGTGAAGGGTATACTCTTACTTGTGTATTATTAAACCAGCTATGCCTATACACGTTGTGTGCATCCTAATATATTTTGTTCGATTTTGGTTTGAAAGTAATCCACAGCAAATTTTAAGACTCTAACGTATTTACTTAATATAAAGGTACCCATCTCTGGAAAAATTCTAAAATTTATATAAAATGCTAAAAATTATTGTAAAGCTCTGTAGAAGGTGTTTAAAATATTTTAAGAACAATGTAATTCCACAAAGTAAAAATACAAATCATATACAAATTTTATTCAATTGCCTATTTGGCAGTAACTAATTCATGTTTTGTCATTATTTTAAAACAGCGCCATCTGTGTGTTTAAAATTTTTTTTATTTATTTATTTATTTGAGTCTATGGATTCAAGATCCTTACAGACATTAAAAACTGTAACATAAATTACATAAATACATAACCTTAATTATTTAAATACGAAATAAGATAACATTTAATAAAATTAACGTTTAAAGAAAAATCAATATATTTATAAAATTTATTAAATTCAGTACAATTTCTTAAAAACGGGTCAGAGTTAGCGTAATTTTTTCTGAATACTTTAACAGCCAGTGGATAAAAATGGCGAGTTGGACGACATGGAGCATTGAAAGAAATATTATTTATCAAAAAAACCGAACACGCATTTCCTTTTATTAAATTTAAAACAAAGGTGATATTTAACATTATTCTGCGGCTTTTTAGGCTTGGCAGCTTTATTAGAGCTAGTCTGCTAGAGTACGATGTTAGAATTAAGGGATCCCATTGTAACCCTCGAAGACAAAATAACAAGAACTGTTTTTGTACCGATTCAATGCTATCACAATCAACTTTATACATTGGATCCCAAATTATTGAGCCATATTCCAGAATAGGCCTGACCAGAGAGGTGTAAAGATGTTTTGTGATATACGGATCACTAAACTCCTTCGCCCAGCGTTTTCTAAATCCGAGAACAGCTCGTGATTTGTTAGTGGTTGACTAAATATGCTCTATAAAATTTAATTTAGCATCCAGTAAAATACCAAGATCAGAAATTACATTCCGCTTTCAAAAATTAAAGATGCCTTTAAGTATGTAGTACCTTTAAATCGGTAAAATTACGTAAGTACTTTCACTGCTTTTTCTCTACTTTCTCTTGTAAGAAGGATATTTTTTCGAAAAAAAGTATAATTTTTTGGAATAAGGATACGAAGGTACCTCCTCCCAAAATTTTGTTAAAATTCATCGAGTAGCTTATACTTGATGCGAAAACAGGTCGAAAGGCAGACAGACAGACAGACAGGAAATGAGTTGCTGTTTTATTATAGGTATAGATAAAAATAGCCATATCTTTCACAAAAAATACCGCATGAAATTTAATAAAATTTTATGATGAGGTCCCGTAATATTAGGATACCTTTTTTCCGTAAAAATGTCTAAGTTTAAAATTTTATACAACCTATTTTCCAGAGTAATTTCCTAGGGATGGGTACTTTTATATGAAGTAAATACATATCTGAAGCTCTATAAAAGAGTTTTCAAATTTGATGTGGATTACTTTTAAAGCAAAATCGAACAATATATTGTAAGGACCCTGACGAAGTTTGCAGTTACAGCTAGTATTTAATAAATTTAAAAATTTAACCAATTGTAGTAAAAGTATTTAAGTGTGAACATTTGAAAAGTAGTTTGAAAAATATTTAAACAAAAGTTTAGTTCTATACTCTCGATAAATTGTTTCCTAACACAAACTTTTTTAATTGATTAAATTTTGTTTGAATTTTTCAACGTTTTCCTAAATTTTCCTTTGAATTTTGTTTGGTTTCATATACTCGTATGTGCACATTTTGTTTGTGGTTTTTTTATTTCAATTTGCATAAATTCTTTTTTTTTCTCTCTCTTTTATTTTTAAAATAAATCATTAACAATAAAATGTTTTTTGTACATGTATATGATATGTTAGTTTGTTAAAGTGTACTTGTAGTGGTTGTTATTGTTCAATTGTAGTTGTTATTTTTCTTGTTGGTTGTTGTAGTATAAGTAAATGGTAAAACAATAAATGAAATTAACATTTGAACACTTAACATGCTGTGGTTGTGTGTGAGTGTGTGTGTGTGCTTGTGTGTGTGTGAGTTAGTTTTGGTTTCATTTCTTTTATAGAACAAAAAGCAATTTGTATAGACGTGTTTATGTGCTGTAAGAGTTTATGATATTTTGCCTTCATGCTTTTATTCATACATACATGTGTATGTACATATGTATGCAAAATATATTCAATAGCTTTCATATCAAGTGGTAAAATATGAAGTAGCACTTGTTTTATTGAAAGTGTTATGCCATAATATTTTGAGAGGGGTTTTCTTTTTTTTTTGTTGTTTTGTTTTGCCTTTTTATTTAAAAGATGTGTAAATAGCACATTATGAAATATATTTGTGTAAACCATTTTTTAGTTTACCAAAGGATATTATTTTAGCTTTTTTTAATTTCAGGAAAAATTTTAGTTTACATTTTTAGGTTTTTTTTAAGGTTTATTATTGCTAAAGGCAACTTAGAAATAGTTTTTGTAAAATTAAAACTTTTATTGTTAAATTTAATATAAAAAAATTTGCAGTATACAGGATTTACTGCAGAAAAAAAGACTTTTAGCTGTTTACTTTTACAACTATTAACGCAATTAAAATAAAGTTTTAAAATAAATTATGTTAAATTTATAAAAAACTAGCTGTGCCCATACACGTTGTGTCCGTCCTGACAATTTTTAGATTTTTACTTTTATAGTGCTTCACGTAAACAGATTTACTTTATATAAAGGTTTATATAAATTTTTAGAATTTATAAAAAATTCTAAAAATTATTTTAAAGCTCTGTAATAAGTGTTTAAAATATTCTAACAACAATGTAATTTCACAAAGTAAAAATACAAATAAAAAACAAAATTTGTTCAATTGTTTATTTGGCATTAAGTAATTTATATTTTTATTAAAACTGTCCTATCTGTTGCGCCACCGAGTTTTTTTTTTTATTTCGGACCAGCACCCTACACGTGCAAAGCATTGTGCCAGAACTAGGAAATTAGGTTATGGGAAGGAGTATAGTGGGAGTAATGTTTGTGGATATTCGATTTGAATTTTCCAACATTGTAGTTGACAGGAAAGACCTCTGTAGGAAAAAATGAATTTTCTCTGTAATGCATTGTGCGATTCACTGGCCAATCGACCACAAATGGATGAGCTCTTAATGAAAAGCGTGTTGTGCGCGAAAACGTGCGGATATCGGGAACTAGTTCCCTAATCTCATCAGAGCACATTCCATTGTAGTAGCGATAAAACAGCGAAACACAACCCACATTGCGTCGATGTTCAAGAAAGTCAATAGAGTTGGATACCCTACTGTCACCTATGAGCTTCTTCGCCCTCTCCTGCACGTGGTCAAGTAGTTCCAAAATAGACTTTGGAGCACCGGCCCATACTTGAAAGTTGTATTCCATTTTTGGCCGGATGTAAGTGGTATAAATAGTAAGGAGATCGGATAAGGTGAAATAAGTTTTGCACCGTTTGAGAAAACCGAGACACTTGAAAGCTTCTTTTGAGACTTGAAAAATGTGCTTAGTCCATCG
Organism: Phasia obesa; assembly: GCA_949628195.1. Classification (NCBI taxonomy): domain Eukaryota; kingdom Metazoa; phylum Arthropoda; class Insecta; order Diptera; family Tachinidae; genus Phasia; species Phasia obesa. The sequence goes on from OX451216.1 coordinate 149,900,487, forward strand.
AACGTCACACTGGATTTTCATGCCAAGAACATCAAGAGCTTCTGATTCCTTAATACTTATACCACCCATAATTACAGATGTAGCACCATTTTCGGCCGAACGCCGGTGCGTTAGCATACAACATTGTGTCTTACGAGCGTTAAAGTCGACTCTATTTGCCCGGCCCCAATTAGATATTGTTACGAGATCGTGATTTAGCGTATCATTCATGTTTTGCCGCTTGGCCCCAATCTCTAAAAGGCTCGGCCGTCTGCAGAAAGAAAACGAATGGCAAATGCTGCTATCATCTGCAAAAGAGTAGATAGGGTTGGAGGTTTGACAGAGAAGGTCATTTAGAAAAATAAGAAACAGGGTAGGAGAAAGAACAGAGCCTTGCGGTACTCCTGAATTATTCTTGAACTCGTTTGATGAAATCCCATTTATAACAACTCGTATAGTGCGATCCATGAGAAAGCTCGCTATAAATCGAGAAAAGCTATCACCGACACCAAAAGCAACAAGTTTTGACAGGAGTGCACCATGCCACACTCTATCAAAGCCTTGGAGATATCTAGAGCCACCATCTTACTTTCGGCGAAATGGTGTATGGATTGACACCATTTTTCCGAAAGGAAAGCCAGCAAGTCCCCTGTAGAGCGCCCCCTACGAAAACCATACTGGCGGTCGTTTAGTAAGCTGTTGGACTCCAGATACTTGACAAGATAAAAATTTAGCATAGTTTCCATTATCTTAGAAAGAGTAGAACAGACTGCAATTGGGCGGTAATTTTCGGGGTTGTTAGTCTCTCCTTTTTTGGGGATTGGCGTTACATTAGCTAACTTCCAGCACATTGGAAACTCACCAGCATGATACAAGGTGCTGAAAACAGTAGCTAATGGACGTGCTAGCGTCGAAGAGCACTGTTTAAAATATTCCACTTTCAAAAGTAAAAGGTGCCTTAATACTTTCACTGCTTTTTCTCCACTTTCCTTTGGAAATAAGATATTTTTGCGGAAAAACAGTATCCTATATTGAAGCCTTGATGCAAAATCTTGTTTAAATCCATCCAGCAGGTTTTAAGTGATACGAACGTAGATAGACAGTTAGGAAATAAGTTACTGTTAAATTATATAATATATAGACAAATATCAACACACTGTGATAAGTAAATATATATCATGTAGTGGATTGACAGTCATCTAAATTTCCACACCAGTCAGCATGACAATATCCATCTATTTTCTTTCATTTTTCTTTCTATTTTCTTTCATTATTCTTTTTAAAGCTTCCCAATGTGGGCTTCCAGGACTTAAGCTAAAACAATTTAAAATGCTCACAGCATAACATATGTTAGGACGCGAAATCTGTGCTGCCTATAATGCATCCTATCACTTCCATGTATGGAACCTTTGATATTTCTTTTTTAGTTTCATCGTTTTTAGGACAAATATTTTTCGTCAATTTTTGATTATAATCAATAGGTGTTGATGTAGGATTACAATTACTCATACCGAAACGTAGTAGTACATCAGATATATATTTTGAATCTTAATTGAATCTCGATATATTTTAATTTTTATAAGAAGAACTGAAGAGACTTCACCCATATCTTTCATTTTATCATACTTAATCTGTTGGAAAATATTATAAAAATATTTTTCACGTAAATCGACACGTGCAATATTTCATTATTACTAACTTTACAATAAATGCATTGATCTATATCGCTTCCATTTAAACCCATATTAAGTAGTTCAGTATTAATAACTTCACTCCAAAATCTCCCAGATTGTTTTAACCCTTAAATTGATTTTTGAAGTTTGCACACCTTCGTTTTATCACCTTTAAACATTTCTGGCTGTTGCACACACAGCATCCATTTGGTGTAAATGCATGTCATGCTTCACTGTTAACGCTAATAAATATCTTATGGAGACGTACCTTACTACTGGAGAAAAAGTTTCATTAAAATCAATGCCTTCACGTTGTGTAAAACCTTTTGCCACCAATCTTGCTTTCCATCGTAACGGATTTCCATTTGCATCGCACTTCGTTTTAAATACCCACTTTGATTTCACAGCATTTTGACCAGGTGGTATCCATGTCTCATTAGCAGCTAATGAAGTCATTTCTTCCTTCATCGCTATTTTCTCATTTTCAGCATTTTCGGAAGCCGTAGCATCTTAAACGTTTAAGGGATCATCAGACACGAAGCTCATTGCATAAAAGTTTTGGCTAAGTTGTGTCTTATTAGCTATTCTATCTGACCCTGACCTACGTACAATACTAGTTGAAGGAATATTTTGTACCTTATGCACATTCGGTGTCCACTCTGCATCTACATCTTCAACTGATTCTGGTAAAGATCAAAACCATTCTACGGAATCATCATATATACTTAAAGCAGATTCATTATCTTGAATGGCATCAATTCATTTTCTTGTACTGGAGACATTCTTTCATTAAGATTTTCAGATGTCAATTCGAACTCTTCAATTCTCTCCCGAAACACCTATAGTAAATGAAGCCAAATGAAGCATTTGTTTTGAACACTAAATCGCTTGAATGCAAAGCACAGTGCCCCCAGATTTTGAAAGACATCATTTTCGATTTTATTGCAATTATTTTAAAAATATACAGAAATTGTTACTTTAACTTATTTAGATTTATTGGTTTTTAACTTGAAGCATTATGTTTCTCTTTAAATTTATTTTCTAAAATTTAAAATTTTTTTTTAACAATTTCTCTACTGAAAAACAAATTTTTTATTTTTTATTTCTTTCTTTTTAATAAAATATATTTGACAATTTTTTTTTTAATAAAAAATACTAACAGAAAATTATAAAATAAATGTCCATTATCAAACTTTAAAAAATGGTCATACTAATCTTATTACTAAAGCAACAATAGAGTCAAAACCAAGAGAACGAAACAACAACAAAACCCAATAAGCTTTTATTTTAAAAATTTTTATCGGAAATACATATTTACGAAATCCACAATACAAGAAAATTGTTACACAATTTAAAATTGAAAAGAAAAGACAAAAAATAATGAAATTTGCTTAAGAGGATAAGAATATGTACAACAAATACAGTAGCAGTCAGCCCAAATATGTCCATCGTGTTTATGCAAAAGTTTCCAACATGGATCAAGTCTATATAACCTGCAACCTTGTTAGTAAAACATGACCCATCATGTTTTTATTCTAATCAAGACAACAGTTTCTTCTCAGATACAAATATACATACATAAGCATAAGTCTTGTTGCTTCAGTCTCTATCTTCATTGTTATTGAATATAAATTTGTTGGCAAAAGGTAAATTGTGCATAAATTTAATATTATTATACATAATAGATGTTTAGATAATACAACGAGAACAATAGCGTAGATACAATTTTAGGAAAAATATTCATTTCTCTTTCTTGTTTTATTTTATTTAATTTTATTTTTGCTGTTTTCTTTTTTTTCTAGGAATTATCAGGTTATAGGTTGTTTTCATATTAAAAAGATTTTTTGAACAAAATAAGTTTTTTTGGTTATAACAGCATTATAGATTTAATATAAATATATGTAGATAACAAGATAAGACTTTGTTAATAAAAAATTTGTTTATGTTTGTGGGCATTTCAATTCCGATTAAATTGCTTTTTGTTATTAAGGCAAGAATAAGTTGTGTGTAGAGAGAGCAATGCCTGAACAAAAATTACATTTGACTTAAGGAAGGTATCAGTTTATAACTTAAATAAGTTTGAATAAATCGCTATCAAAATCTTTGTTCTTAATTTTTTGAAGTGCTTAAATAGTCAGCTTACTTTTGAATTACAGCTAACCAAATGCTTATGCTAATCGTAAAAAGTTTTACTAAAAAATATTTAAATTAATCATTTTTAGAAATTTTGCTTCAACAAATTTATCATTATCCCCCACTTCCATCTTTAAGTTTAACAGTTGATGTTTCGATCGAAAATTTTGTATTTATCACCGATGTTTTTTATTCGCTTGAAAAAGGTATCGATGTAGCATGGAATATAGAATCGGACAATAGTGTGCCGGGATATCGCTGGCTGGCGAGCATACAAAAAATCTAATTTTCCGTAACTTAGTGCATATATCAGGCTGTAGTTTTTGGCTTATTCCCTTAGACCTGCGAATTAATAAAACTCGCCACTTAATACAAAAGTCTATTGCAGTCAAATTGTTTAATCTCGGTGGCCAGTTTATATCCCTTGCATGTGAGAGCATGCCACAATGCACTCAAATCGTTTGTGCAGAATGTGCCATGTGCCATATGCTGTATGGTACATAGCGACGTTCTATTGAAACTACATACTATTGGGGTCCATCTCATCCTATTTATGACCAGTACGATCTGCAAAGGTTTGCTTGTATGATTATATGTGACGCAATGATTTTTGCCCCAACACAGGCAATTGAGGCAATGCTGGGATTACTGCCGTTGGACTTATTCATAAGGTCAACGGCTGCAATGTGTACTTTGCAATTTCTGCTTTGCGTACGAAGCAGGTTAAGAAAGCACAAATGCTGATGTAACGCATGGGAGAAGAAAGATAGTCGAAACAATGCATCGGACACTCATTGTGGATGGTGTTATACACAATTACTGTAAGGAGAACGACATCAGCATCCCAGCGGGAAATAAATTCATTTATTACATACATATGTATATAATACAGATGAAATTTGAAGTCAAGCTTAGGTTCGTTTTATTCTCTCTAAGAAAGAATAATAAAAATTAGAAATTAGAAATTAGAAAAATTTAATTTTAGACACCAGCAGAATGGAATGCATTTCCTAGACAGCTACGTCCATCAAGGTTGGCTGAAGCAACAATAAATATAAGGTGGTAAATATTAAAGTAAAAAAATTAAACAAGAGGGAAGTTTTAAGTAGTGGTAGGCTTCATTCTCACCAACTGACGATTGATGATTGAATACAGTTTTTCTTGTATTTCTTTATTTGAGTTTGGTTGGCTAAATAGATGATGTTTACAACTAAAATACTACCCTAAGTAGATAGATACGAAGAGTGCTGATGACGGCTGTAGCTGTCTAGAAAATGCATTCCATTCTGCTGGAAAATGAGGTTACATTGATGTGGGTTAAAGGACACATAGGCACATCTGGGAACAAAGCAGCAGATCAACTAGCAAAAAGGGGATCTGATGTGAATTTCTGTAGACCAGAACCCAGAGAATCGCTGAGTAATGGCCTAATACGGTCAAAGGTCCTAGGGGAACTCACGAAACCTAAGAAGGTGGAGGAAGGCTACTACATATAGACAGGTTCGAATGGTGCTCAAATAGCTCTTGGCAAGAAGACCAGCAAGGTGCTTAGATATAATAGATGCACCTTAAGCTGGATAACTGCGTTGGTGACATGTCATGGAAACTTCAAGTACCATCTAGCTGAGATGAAAATCGAAGAAGATGATACTTGCCGACTATGCCTGGAAGACGCTGAGACGTTAGCGCATATTGTGTGTGAATATCCAGCACTGGCTAGCATAAGACTTAGGAACACGGGCAGAAGCTTGTTAAATCTAGATTAATTTGGCCTTTAAGGCTTGTAATCAGAATAAATAAATAAATGTGAGTACCATGGGGGAACTAAGCTTTGGACTGATTTGCAATCACTTAAGACGCTATGATGAGAAAGAATACCGATAATTACCAGTCGACAGTCTGTAATAGCTTAATAGAAGTAAGGTTGCCGTAAATTACAAGTCGGTCGACTATAATCATTGAGGACGGAAGGGAGTCGAAAATGGATCCATATGACGTCCACATAGGTCACCTTATTTGATGTACATGGTCATAGGTCAACTTACTTAATGTACAGAAACGCTCTTGAAATACATCCAGACTTAATATTGCTATAAAAATAAAATTTCAATAGATGACGTAAAGCAGGTAATAAAAATATAAACTTAAAAACCAAAGGCTGGTCTAAAAAATAGATGAGAAAATTAAAATCTTTTTTACATATAAAGTGACATATATTAATACGTAATCCTCTGTGTAGGAGACTCGTGGGAAAGTGTAGTTTTTTTTTTTTTGCAAAAATTTATTTACATGTTTTTATTGTTATGCGAAATACAATACAAGAATTAAGAGCTCAAATAGACTTAGGAGACAAATTTTCTGTATAACTTTAAAGTATGTTGAAAAACTTAAAAATGAAAAAAACTTTCTTTTCTAAATAAATATTACCCAATTTTTTATAATATAAAGTTGTGAACAAAATTTTGTGCGTAATTTTATGTTTGATATTCTTTGAATTAAAAAAATCCCTTTTGGTATAAAAAGTTAAATAATAACAGTTTTTAAAAATTCCTTAATTTTATATTTTCTTAGGCCGATAATTATATCTTGCCTTTAGCTAAAGTTAGGTTTTTGTTGGAGCGATAAATAGTTTTTCGTTATTAAAAGTAAGCTAAAAACCAGTTTTAAATAAGACGTACTATAGGGACAAGTTATAGCAATGAGCATTATCCTCATTATTATAACGAAAAACTACTTATCACTCCAACAAATTCCTAACTTTAGCTAATGGCAAGTCATAGTAATGGACCTTAACGTATGAGTAATTTAAAACTCATAATACTGACATAAATTGAGCATACACCCTAGGTAGCAAAAACAAAATCATTTCTTATTTAAATATAAATTTAAGTTATCACCTTATGTATGTAGTATTTCTTCTTTGTTATAATCTTCTCTTACATTTATATAAAATTGTCATTCTAAGGCCTTGAAATTCGCACAAAGTAAAACATCCTATTAAAAATATACCCAAAATCCTTATTATCTTTCTGAGCACAAATCACCTTGGAATTCTTAAACATATTGCTTGTTTTTTTCTCTGTCTATTTTTATATTTAACTTAGCTCAAGATTTGAAGCAAAGTAGTCAGGGTAATTTTTCTTATGTTTGACAAAAGAGAATGAAAACAAGTACGAAATAAAATCAAATTTAAAATACGCTGTAATTTTTAGCAAATACCTATGATTTTGTTCATATATATGTATGTATGTATCGTATATATTGTCGCATTTATAAAGGTCTGCCTGGTATGTATGTATATGAAATTAAAAATATAAAAATTCTCTAGACTTGTTTTGTAGAGTTTTCTCTGTGTTGCACTTAAAATTTTTAGGACCGAAAAGAAAGACAATTTTATGAATGTAAATGCAAATTAAGGTAGAGTCATATAAAGAAAATCTAGTAGACTTTTTTACAACAAAAAAAGACATTTTAGCCTTTAATCTTCCAGAAAAACTGTAATGTCAAACAGCCCTGTTCAATTTTATATGTATAATGTTATACAAATTTAATACTTGCTAAAAAAAGGGTGGCCATCTAACCTTTGTCTTTTTGTATACTAATTGAAAAATTTTCAAATAGTAGGAAAATTGTATTCAAGATGTTTATTCTAATTTTATTTAAACTTTTGAAATAATTGTGATAATTTTAATGTTTTCTGAAAAATTTAAATTCAGTAAAAAATATACCATTGGATAAAATCTTATTCTACATAACAAGTTTTAGTTTCCCTCTCATGCAGGTATCGAATCAATGATTCTAGAACTAAGTGAGAACTGAAGCCATTTTCCATAAAATTCTATAAAATTATTACAAAAAAATGTCTATAAAATTATTACAAAAAAAATTTCTATAAAATTATTACAAAAAAAATTTCTATAAAATTATTACAAAAAAAATTTCTATAAAATTATTACAAAAAAAATTTCTATAAAATTATTACAAAAAAAATTTCTATAAAATTATTACAAAAACAATTTCTATAAATTTTTTACCAAAAATTTTCTATAAATTTTTTACCAAAAATTTTCTATAAATTTTTTACCAAAAATTTTCTATAAATTTTTTACCAAAAATTTTCTATAAATTTTTTACCAAAAATTTTCTATAAATTTTTTACCAAAAATTTTCTATAAATTTTTTACCAAAAATTTTCTATAAATTTTTTACCAAAAATTTTCTATAAATTTTTTACCAAAAATTTTCTATAAATTTTTTACCAAAAATTTTCTATAAATTTTTTACCAAAAATTTTCTATAAATTTTTTACCAAAAATTTTCTATAAATTTTTTACCAAAAATTTTCTATAAATTTTTTACCAAAAATTTTCTATAAATTTTTTACCAAAAATTTTCTATAAATTTTTTACCAAAAATTTTCTATAAATTTTTTACCAAAAATTTTCTATAAATTTTTTACCAAAAATTTTCTATAAATTTTTTACCAAAAATTTTCTATAAATTTTTTACCAAAAATTTTCTATAAATTTTTTACCAAAAATTTTCTATAAATTTTTTACCAAAAATTTTCTATAAATTTTTTACCAAAAATTTTCTATAAATTTTTTACCAAAAATTTTCTATAAATTTTTTACCAAAAATTTTCTATAAATTTTTTACCAAAAATTTTCTATAAATTTTTTACCAAAAATTTTCTATAAATTTTTTACCAAAAATTTTCTATAAATTTTTTACCAAAAATTTTCTATAAATTTTTTACCAAAAATTTTCTATAAATTTTTTACCAAAAATTTTCTATAAATTTTTTACCAAAAATTTTCTATAAATTTTTTACCAAAAATTTTCTATAAATTTTTTACCAAAAATTTTCTATAAATTTTTTACCAAAAATTTTCTATAAATTTTTTACCAAAAATTTTCTATAAATTTTTTACCAAAAATTTTCTATAAATTTTTTACCAAAAATTTTCTATAAATTTTTTACCAAAAATTTTCTATAAATTTTTTACCAAAAATTTTCTATAAATTTTTTACCAAAAATTTTCTATAAATTTTTTACCAAAAATTTTCTATAAATTTTTTACCAAAAATTTTCTATAAATTTTTTACCAAAAATTTTCTATAAATTTTTTACCAAAAATTTTCTATAAATTTTTTACCAAAAATTTTCTATAAATTTTGTACAAAAAATTTTCTATAAATTTTGTACAAAAATTTTCTATAAATTTTGTACAAAAAATTTTCTATAAATTTTGTACAAAAAATTTTCTATAAATTTTGTACAAAAAATTTTCTATAAATTTTGTACAAAAAATTTTCTATAAATTTTGTACAAAAAATTTTCTATAAATTTTGTACAAAAAATTTTCTATAAATTTTGTACAAAAAATTTTCTATAAATTTTGTACAAAAAATTTTCTATAAATTTTGTACAAAAAATTTTCTATAAATTTTGTACAAAAAATTTTCTATAAATTTTGTACAAAAAATTTTCTATAAATTTTGTACAAAAAATTTTCTATAAATTTTGTACAAAAAATTTTCTATAAATTTTGTACAAAAAATTTTCTATAAATTTTGTACAAAAAATTTTCTATAAATTTTGTACAAAAAATTTTCTATAAATTTTGTACAAAAAATTTTCTATAAATTTTGTACAAAAAATTTTCTATAAATTTTGTACAAAAAATTTTCTATAAATTTTGTACAAAAAATTTTCTATAAATTTTGTACAAAAAATTTTCTATAAATTTTGTACAAAAAATTTTCTATAAATTTTGTACAAAAAATTTTCTATAAATTTTGTACAAAAAATTTTCTATAAATTTTGTACAAAAAATTTTCTATAAATTTTGTACAAAAAATTTTCTATAAATTTTGTACAAAAAATTTTCTATAAATTTTGTACAAAAAATTTTCTATAAATTTTGTACAAAAAATTTTCTATAAATTTTGTACAAAAAATTTTCTATAAATTTTGTACAAAAAATTTTCTATAAATTTTGTACAAAAAATTTTCTATAAATTTTGTACAAAAAATTTTCTATAAATTTTGTACAAAAAATTTTCTATAAATTTTGTACAAAAAATTTTCTATAAATTTTGTACAAAAAATTTTCTATAAATTTTGTACAAAAAATTTTCTATAAATTTTGTACAAAAAATTTTCTATAAATTTTGTACAAAAAATTTTCTATAAATTTTGTACAAAAAATTTTCTATAAATTTTGTACAAAAAATTTTCTATAAATTTTGTACAAAAAATTTTCTATAAATTTTGTACAAAAAATTTTCTATAAATTTTGTACAAAAAATTTTCTATAAATTTTGTACAAAAAATTTTCTATAAATTTTGTACAAAAAATTTTCTATAAATTTTGTACAAAAAATTTTCTATAAATTTTGTACAAAAAATTTTCTATAAATTTTGTACAAAAAATTTTCTATAAATTTTGTACAAAAAATTTTCTATAAATTTTGTACAAAAAATTTTCTATAAATTTTGTACAAAAAATTTTCTATAAATTTTGTACAAAAAATTTTCTATAAATTTTGTACAAAAAATTTTCTATAAATTTTGTACAAAAAATTTTCTATAAATTTTGTACAAAAAATTTTCTATAAATTTTGTACAAAAAATTTTCTATAAATTTTGTACAAAAAATTTTCTATAAATTTTGTACAAAAAATTTTCTATAAATTTTGTACAAAAAATTTTCTATAAATTTTGTACAAAAAATTTTCTATAAATTTTGTACAAAAAATTTTCTATAAATTTTGTACAAAAAATTTTCTATAAATTTTGTACAAAAAATTTTCTATAAATTTTGTACAAAAAATTTTCTATAAATTTTGTACAAAAAATTTTCTATAAATTTTGTACAAAAAATTTTCTATAAATTTTGTACAAAAAATTTTCTATAAATTTTGTACAAAAAATTTTCTATAAATTTTGTACAAAAAATTTTCTATAAATTTTGTACAAAAAATTTTCTATAAATTTTGTACAAAAAATTTTCTATAAATTTTGTACAAAAAATTTTCTATAAATTTTGTACAAAAAATTTTCTATAAATTTTGTACAAAAAATTTTCTATAAATTTTGTACAAAAAATTTTCTATAAATTTTGTACAAAAAATTTTCTATAAATTTTGTACAAAAAATTTTCTATAAATTTTGTACAAAAAATTTTCTATAAATTTTGTACAAAAAATTTTCTATAAATTTTGTACAAAAAATTTTCTATAAATTTTTTACAAAAAATTTTCTATAAATTTTTTACAAAAAATTTTCTATAAATTTTTTACAAAAAATTTTCTATAAATTTTTTACAAAAAATTTTCTATAAATTTTTTACAAAAAATTTTCTATAAATTTTTTACAAAAAATTTTCTATAAATTTTGTACAAAAAATTTTCTATAAATTTTGTACAAAAAATTTTCTATAAATTTTGTACAAAAAATTTTCTATAAATTTTGTACAAAAAATTTTCTATAAATTTTGTACAAAAAATTTTCTATAAATTGTGTACAAAAAATTTTCTATAAATTTTGTACAAAAAATTTTCTATAAATTTTGTACAAAAAATTTTCTATAAATTTTGTACAAAAAATTTTCTATAAATTTTGTACAAAAAATTTTCTATAAATTTTGTACAAAAAATTTTCTATAAATTTTGTACAAAAAATTTTCTATAAATTTTGTACAAAAAATTTTCTATAAATTTTGTACAAAAAATTTTCTATAAATTTTGTACAAAAAATTTTCTATAAATTTTGTACAAAAAATTTTCTATAAATTTTGTACAAAAAATTTTCTATAAATTTTGTACAAAAAATTTTCTATAAATTTTGTACAAAAAATTTTCTATAAATTTTTTACAAAAAATTTTCTATAAATTTTGTACAAAAAATTTTCTATAAATTTTGTACAAAAAATTTTCTATAAATTTTTTACAAAAAATTTTCTATAAATTTTTTACAAAAAATTTTCTATAAATTTTTTACAAAAAATTTTCTATAAATTTTTTACAAAAAATTTTCTATAAATTTTTTACAAAAAATTTTCTATAAATTTTTTACAAAAAATTTTCTATAAATTTTTTACAAAAAATTTTCTATAAATTTTTTCGAAAAATTTTCTATAATTTTTTACAAAAAATTTTCTATAAATTTTTTACAAAAAATTTTCTATAAATTTTTTACAAAAAATTTTCTATAAATTTTTTCGAAAAATTTTCTATAAATTTTTTACAAAAAATTTTGTATAAATTTTTTACAAAAAATTTTGTATAAATTTTTTACAAAAAATTTTGTATAAATTTTTTACAAAAAATTTTGTATAAATTTTTTACAAAAAATTTTGTATAAATTTTTTACAAAAAATTTTGTATAAATTTTTTACAAAAAATTTTCTATAAATTTTTTACAAAAAATTTTCTATAAATTTTTTACAAAAAATTTTCTATAAATTTTTTACAAAAAATTTTCTATAAATTTTTTACAAAAAATTTTCTATAAATTTTTTACAAAAAATTTTCTATAAATTTTTTACAAAAAATTTTCTATAAATTTTTTACAAAAAATTTTCTATAAATTTTTTACAAAAAATTTTCTATAAATTTTTTACAAAAAATTTTCTATAAATTTTTTACAAAAAATTTTCTATAAATTTTTTACAAAAAATTTTCTATAAATTTTAAACAAAAAATTTTCTATAAATTTTTTACAAAAAATTTTCTATAAATTTTTTACAAAAAATTTTCTATAAATTTTTTACAAAAAATTTTCTATAAATTTTTTACAAAAAATTTTCTATAAATTTTTTACAAAAAATTTTCTATAAATTTTTTACAAAAAATTTTCTATAAATTTTTTACAAAAAATTTTCTATAAATTTTTTACAAAAAATTTTCTATAAATTTTTTACAAAAAATTTTCTATAAATTTTTTACAAAAAATTTTCTATAAATTTTTTACAAAAAATTTTCTATAAATTTTTTACAAAAAATTTTCTATAAATTTTTTACAAAAAATTTTCTATAAATGTTTTACAAAAAATTTTCTATAAATTTTTTACAAAAAATTTTCTATAAATGTTTTACAAAAAATTTTCTATAAATGTTTTACAAAAAATTTTCTATAAATGTTTTACAAAAAATTTTCTATAAATGTTTTACAAAAAATTTTCTATAAATGTTTTACAAAAAATTTTCTATAAATGTTTTACAAAAAATTTTCTATAAATGTTTTACAAAAAATTTTCTATAAATGTTTTACAAAAAATTTTCTATAAATGTTTTACAAAAAATTTTCTATAAATGTTTTACAAAAAATTTTCTATAAATGTTTTACAAAAAATTTTCTATAAATGTTTTACAAAAAATTTTCTATAAATGTTTTACAAAAAATTTTCTATAAATGTTTTACAAAAAATTTTCTATAAATTTTTTACAAAAAATTTTCTATAAATTTTTTACAAAAAATTTTCTATAAATTTTTTACAAAAAATTTTCTATAAATTTTTTACAAAAAATTTTCTATAAATTTTTTACAAAAAATTTTCTATAAATTTTTTACAAAAAATTTTCTATAAATTTTTTACAAAAAATTTTCTATAAATTTTTTACAAAAAATTTTCTATAAATTTTTTACAAAAAATTTTCTATAAATTTTTTACAAAAAATTTTCTATAAATTTTTTACAAAAAATTTTCTATAAATTTTTTACAAAAAATTTTCTATAAATTTTTTACAAAAAATTTTCTATAAATTTTTTACAAAAAATTTTCTATAAATTTTTTACAAAAAATTTTCTATAAATTTTTTACAAAAAATTTTCTATAAATTTTTTACAAAAAATTTTCTATAAATTTTTTACAAAAAATTTTCTATAAATTTTTTACAAAAAATTTTCTATAAATTTTTTACAAAAAATTTTCTATAAATTTTTTACAAAAAATTTTCTATAAATTTTTTACAAAAAATTTTCTATAAATGTTTTACAAAAAATTTTCTATAAATGTTTTACAAAAAATTTTCTATAAATGTTTTACAAAAAATTTTCTATAAATGTTTTACAAAAAATTTTCTATAAATGTTTTACAAAAAATTTTCTATAAATGTTTTACAAAAAATTTTCTATAAATGTTTTACAAAAAATTTTCTATAAATGTTTTACAAAAAATTTTCTATAAATGTTTTACAAAAAATTTTCTATAAATGTTTTACAAAAAATTTTCTATAAATGTTTTACAAAAAATTTTCTATAAATGTTTTACAAAAAATTTTCTATAAATTTTTTACCAAAAATTGTCTATAAATTTTTTACAAAAAATTTCCTATAAATTATTTACAAAAAATTTTCTATAAATTTTTTATAAAAAAATTTCTATAAAATATTAAAAAAAAATTTTCTATAAAATATTACAAAAAATTTTCTATAGAATATTACAAAAAAAATTTATAAAATTTTACAAATATTTTCAACAAAAAATTTTCTATAAAATTTTATAAAAAATTTCGTATAAAATTTTACAAAAAAATTTTTATAAAATTTTATAAAAAATCTTCTATAAAATATTACAGAAAAATTTCTATAAAATTTTACAAAAAAATTTCAAGATTGGTTGCAAAAATGGAACATTAAAGTAAATACCGGAAAATCTGTTCATGTGACATTTACATTAAGAAAAATTTATTGCTCTCCAGTGTATTTAAATGGAACTGTTATACCTCAAAATGACACAGTTAAATATTTGGGCCTTCATCTTGATCGACGACTAACATGGAAACAACATGTCTTAAAAAAACGTGAACACTTAAATATTAAAACAAGAAAAATGCTTATTACGCCCTAAATCTGGATTAAATCTGGAGAACAAAGTTTTGTTATATAAAGCAATTCTGAAACCAGTATGGACATATGGTATTTAACTTTGGGGCACAACAAGCAATTCCAACATTGAGATTTTACAAATATATCAGTCCAAAACACTAAGATTGTTGGCTAATGGACCTTGGTTTGGGAACAACAACAACAACATTCACAGAGATCTCAAAATTAAAAAAGTCAAAGAAGAAATTTCTAACTTCTGTCAAAGGTACCTTAGCAGGCTTAGCAATCATTCAAGTGTATTCGGAACCAACCGTTTAGATGATAGCAATGAAATCCAAAGACTAAAAAGATACCACTTAATTGACCTATCCTTCTGAAAATAGGGAAATGTATTATTATTGTATTTATATATATTTTTTAAGTTTATTGTAACTTAATATATGTCACTTAAATTAATTATGTATTTTGCTTATTATTTTATTTTTGTAAAATAGATTGCAAATAAAAATGTATTGAAAAAAAAATTCTCTAAAATTTTACAAAAAATTTCTATAAAATTTTATAAAAAAAATTCTATAAAATTTTTTATAAAACTTCTATAAAATTTTTTATAAAATTTCTATAAAAAAATTTCTATAAAATTTTTTATAAAATTACTATAAAATTTTTTATAAAATTTCTATAAAATTTTTTTATAAAATTTCTATAAAATTTTTTATAAAATTTCTATAAAATTTTTTATATAATTTCTATAAAATTTTTTCTAAAATTTCTATAAAATTTTTTATAAAATTTCTATAAAATTTTTTATAAAATTTCTATAAAATGTTTTATAAAATCTCTATAAAATTTTTTATAAAATTTCTATAAAATTTTTTATAAAATTTCTATAAAATTTTTTATAATATTTCTATAAAATTTTTTATAAAATTTCTATAAAATTTTTTATAAAATTTCTATAAAATTTTTTATAAAATTTCTATAAAATTTTTTATAAAATTTCTATAAAATTTTTTATAAAATTTCTATAAAATTTTTTATAAAATTTCTATAAAATTTTTTATAAAATTTCTATAAATTTTTTTATAAAATTTCTATAAAAATTTTTATATAATTTAATAAAAAAAATTCTATAAAATTTTACAAAAAAATTTTCGATGAAATTTTTAAATATTTTCGATAAAATATTTACAAAAAAATTTTCTATCAAATTTTTACAGAGCGTTTTCGATAAAAAATTTTCATAAAAAATTGGCTATATCTTTATATTATATTTTTAATAATGAAGTTGAAAATCATAAAAGTAAAAACCGAATGGTATATTATTGTGAAATTGGAAAACATAACAGAGTAAGGAAATATTTAATATTAATATGGTGAAGGATATATAAGATTCGTCATGGCCGAATATAGCACTCTAAGTGATAAGCCGTCATATTATGTTAAAAGTATATGTAAATGCTGCTCTAGCTGAAGAAACTTTTCCTGAGTAGTTTAGATGACTCAGAAATATAATATTTTAATGTGAAAAATTGTAGGCTTTGCTCAAGAGTCATAACAAAAGTGCATGCAAAGATATTAGGAGTAGATCAACCAACAGTTTTTAGACATTTAAAAGTACTTGGATTCATAGCTCCACAGGTAGTGGAGCCAAGAAGCGCCATGTTTCTGTACGAATTGTCACAGGCGATGAAAAAAAGAATAAATTACTATAATTAAAATGGGAAAAATCGTATATGGAATTCGACCAATGTATTTTATAATATCTAGAGGGCTATATATATTAAAAAGCCATTAAAATAAGGTGAAGAAATCATGACAGCTTTGTACGGAACGTAATTAATTCGTTTCACGAAAGAGGTTAACAAAAACTGCAAGAATGTGCCACTAGACATGAGTTCATTATTATCCGTCATGACAATGCTCGACCTCAGAATGCGCGACCAGTAAAAATATATTTTGGGGTTAGAAAGTTTTACTCTACACGCCGCCTAACACGTACATTACCCCTTCTGACATAAAGCCTTACTTTAGAACCAGGTATGAAAAGTTGTCTTGAAAAGTTTTACAATCTTTGTTCAAAAACACGATTTGGGGTATTTAAAATTGTATTTAAAAAAAGATTTTTTTTTCCACACAGGAAATCTTTAATTCAAAACTTAGAGGAAATAAAAAGTTAGATATTCTAACGTTTCCCAATATTAATATATAAATGTTTTTGGAAAACTTCTTATTTAACAAAGGTTCTATAAACTGTTTTAGAAAAGGGCTTACGTTTTGTTGTTGTGACTAAGTTGCTAATAGAATAGGTTAGTTACACCAGCTAGATTACAGAATAATATACTCCATAATTAATTGGGACTGAAAAATTAACTACTGCAATGTAAATTTTAAAAAAATCGACGTAAAACTTTAAGAATTCGCTCCTGCCGAGCCACAAAATTAGCCATAAATATTTTTTTTTCGTATTACCAATGATTTGTGTTCGGCTTCCTATTTTAATTTTTTTACCATTTTTCACTTTTGTTCATAGAATGTCGTTTCGTTTTCAAACAATTTCTTTCTTACAAAAAAAAAAAAAAAAATAATATCTTTTGCTTTTGGTTTTGCCACACTATTACGTGCTAACATTTGCTCATTTACATATTTAGAACATTTAGTAAAAGGTCTTGACACCTTTTGGCTACACTGTGAGGTGAAGGTGTTTTCTGGGTTAAACCAGGCATTTAAAAAGGTAAAAATTAAGCATATGCAAATTAAATTAAGATTTAAATATATGATTAAATCTATTCTTTTTTTTTTTTTTTTGTTTTATTTTTATAACATTTGGCTGAAGTCCTAAGCAAATGTAGGCAAAAAAAACATCAAGATTTTTATTTTATATTAAGCATTAAGGTGAAATTCACTCACTTTGTACAAACACTAGTTAATACTAGAAAAAAGTTTATAAGCTAATCTGTGTTTCTTATTTTAACTTGAATATAGTATATGAAATGCCTTTCGACTGTTTATGTATTAAAAGTAATTATGTTAAATATTATATGAAGGACTTAAAATGTTATTTGTTTTATATGACTTTTTATAAAATTGTGCTTCTGCTATGAATATGACGGTTTATGATGTCTTAAGAATGAGTCTGATATGCAAATATATATCATAATCAAGTTTGTTTCATTTCCTCCTTTTCCCCCAGTATTATAATAAGGTACGAGGGTACAAAGAAAATTCCTTAGCTGCTGGCGTTAATTTTTTCCGATTACTTGAATACTGCCTAGCAAGTTGCATCTATTAGTTTGGTTTTGACAGCCGTTAAAAGCAAATAACAAAGATCGAAAAAAATTACATCTGCTGACAAAAGAAGAAGAATATTACACTAAAACTTCAATTTTCAAGATCTTATAAATCTTCAAAAATTCGAGCATTATGCCATACTGAACAACTTAACTTACCACTTTCGTAAATATTTTATTTAAAATTGAAGAATGACTTTTTTCTTACCTGAAATGAAAAGACAATGGTAAAATAATTAATAATTATAACAAAATTTATTTTTTATAAAATTTAACAACGGACCTATAAAAGCTTTTCTGAATCCTTATAAGTAGCTAAATCGCTTCGACATGATTCATGAAGGGGATATAAAATTCAGATCTAATTCTTTAATTAACTTACACAGTGCAATACGAAAATAAACCATATACGGACACCACTATGTCATAAAAGACCAAAAAAAAGACCCCTGTCTCCCAGTTTTGCCCAAAGTTTATTTGTTTTAAGTGGAGTACGTGTTGTATAATTTGGTTATTTTGTAAAATACATACTTACACTCAGAAAATTTTTACAGTAACTGATTGTAGTTTATTTAAAAATATTCCGTACAGTTATTTTTGACTGAATAAACATTTAAAATTCAAAGCATTTTATTTTTCTACTGATTCCAATATTCGTTTCTAAAAAAACTGAATATAAATACTGATTTTCCGTTACAGTTAATATTTTCATTTATTTTAAATTGAAAATTCGGTTATATCGAAAATGTTAAAACTAAGTATGTTTGTTAAAACTATTGGACAGTTTTAGAAATCAAAAATCAAAATAACAATATTTGTTTGAAAAAATCATATACAAATATATTTAAATTAGATATAAATGTGTAAAATAATTATTTAGTGCACCCGATCGCTGTACCATATTATCTGGTAAGTAATTCAAGTACCATAAGATAATAGTTGAGTCAAAAATAATAGATACAAAATTAGGCCAATCTTCCAGTCCAATTGTGATTTTAAGTGTAGGGTTGTCAATTTTATTAAGACTTGGCAACCCTTATGGTGGGAAGACTACGTATAGTTTTGCTTTTTTCATTCTTGGCAACTGTTTGAACTCTTGTTTTTGCATCATTGCTTGGTTCCATATACTTAAAGTTACTTTATGACAAATAAAGAGTAACATATACACATTATGGTGAAACGAAAAAATATTTTTTTCTATTTCAATATGTAATATCGGTACAAAGTTGTCATTTGCTATTATTAAGTCAATTGCAAAGTCTAAAACCCAAATTATGGTTGGTAGCAGGGACTCTGCATTCCCTGTGGCAGTTTTTTCTCTTTTCCTTAATGACTTTTGTCGTTTAGTTTTTCTCTTAGAATAACATTAACAGTAAATTTTTTTCTTCTGCCATTATCGTAAACATGTTTCATTATAATGTCGGTCACAGAATTTGCAACGTTTTGACTCTGACGTTCTTCTGATTATTTTCCACATGATTCATCAAAAACACTCGCTTTAATATCAGTGACAAGTCAAGTCAACAGTGAATGGTGGTGAAAATATCTTATCTTATAACATATATATACATATATAATTGCTTAAAATTTACTTATGTATCTTTGTTAAAAAATTATATCTTTAAGATTAAGACATTTGTGTGAATTTATTTTGATGTAACGAGTGATTTTTTAAGAGCTTGAGAACTTTTTTAAAAAAAAAACGCATAAAATTTGCAAAATCTCATCGGTTCTTTATTTGAAACGTTAGATTGGTCCATGACATTTACTTTTTGAAGATAATTTCATTTAAATGTTGACCGCGGCTGCGTCTTAGGTGGTCCAATTTTGGGCAACTTTTTCGAGCATTTCGGCCGGAATAGCCCGAATTTCTTCGGAAATGTTGTCTTCCAAAGCTGGAATAGTTGCTGGCTTATTTCTGTAGACTTTAGACTTGACGTAGCCCCACAAAAAATAGTCTAAAGGCGTCAAATCGCATGATCTTGGTGGCCAACTTACCGGTCCATTTCTTGAGATGAATTGTTCTCCGAAGTTTTCCCTCAAAATGGCCATAGAATCGCGAGCTGTGTGGCATGTGTTGAAACCACATGTCAACCAAGTTCAGTTGTTCCATTTTTGGCAACAAAAAGTTTGTTAGCATCGAACGATAGCGATCGCCATTCACCGTAACGTTGCGTCCAACAGCATCTTTGAAAAAATACGGTCCAATGATTCCACCAGCGTACAAACCACACCAAACAGTGCATTTTTCGGGATGCATGGGCAGTTCTTGAACGGCTTCTGGTTGCTCTTCACTCCAAATGCTTATTTACGTAGCCATTCAACCAGAAATGAGCCTCATCGCTGAACAAAATTTGTCACATTTGAACATTTCGAACCGAACACTGATTTTGGTAATAAAATTCAATGATTTGCAAGCGTTGCTCGTTAGTAAGTCTATTCATGATGAAATGTCAAAGCATACTGAGCATCTTTCTCTTTGGCACCATGTCTGAAATCTCACGTGATCTGTCAAATACTAATGCATGAAAATCCTAACCTCAAAAAAATCACCCATTATATATACATATATAATTGCTTAAAATTTACTTATGTATCTTTGTTAAAAAATTATATCTTTAAGATTAAGACATTGGTGTGAATTTATTTTGATGTAAAATAAAAAATAGTAAAAATAAAGGAAATATCGTTTATTTTTACGAAATTTTTAGTTTTTTTTTTTTTTTTTTTTTTGAAGTTAAAAAATCAGAAACAACGGAAGAATCGCTTATTTTTACTGAACGTTAAGTTTAATTTTATTGCAGTTAAAAAAACAAAATCAACGGAAATATCATTTACTTTTACTGGATATTCAGTTAATTTTTATGTTGTTAAAAAAAAAGAAAACACAGTTGTTTTTATGGATTTTATCAGTTATTTTTTGATTTATTTTTACAAAATTTTAAAATTAACAAAACTTTTCATTTGATTTAAATGAATAATGAGTAGACCGGTTTTTAACTGAGTTTTCATTTATTTTAAATTGCATTTTCATTTATTTTAACTTACGTAATATTTTGAGTGTAGGCAATTAAGTGATTACATTATTTTTGTTATTTAGCGTTAATTTTAAAAATTTGGTAAGAATACTACGACTTGAGTGTGGCTATAGAATTCTGTTATCGGTAGTTTCTTCTTAGTTTAGTTGCATTTTTCTCTTATAGGTGCTACTCTATATAAGTACATAAATCTTACAATACTTTCAAGGCAAAATCGAGCAAAATACTATCGGGACGCCCACGACGTGGCGGGCATAGCTAGTCAGAAATAAGACTTCATTCTTGGCCGCAGCTTATATATATTTTTTTTAAACATAAGAGAAAAACCAAAATATGTATATATGTATATATGTATAACAAACCCCCGGGGGTTCCAATTGTCACTGCAGGAATATGGCAAATGCTTTGACGCGGTCCACTCGGGGAAAATAGGGACACCAGACGCTAGGGTTCCTAGAGCCTAAATCTGGAAGAAAAGGTCTGCTGTTTTATAACACAGGTCCTCTTCGAGGCCTGACCAGTGCCCAAAGGACTGGTACCACGGGAATCGGTGGCCCCACATAGAGCCTATCATCTCTGTGACCGGTTATTGGTGGGGTCCCCTTCGGGGGTACACGTGGTGGTTGTGGTTTAAGATCAATTAAGTAGGTAAGGTGCAAGGTCGATCAAGTGTGCTGTTGCACTCTAAACAGACGGAGTTTGGATAGTCTCCAAACCCCTAAGCAAGAGGTTATAATATGGATCTAGGCTTGCCTTGGAAAGGCTTGCCATATTATATAAATTGCTACTCATTGTGACTGTATCACACACAAAAAGCGATTGGTGGCAATCGTAAAGTGTTGTTATACTATACAATGTGGGCGCTAGTCTACGCCTAAGTTTCACTCGGTGGTAAGACCACCGTGAGGTTAGGCCGAGTATGGCAGGTACTCACGTTAATCTTGTTCCACAAATATGTATAACAAAAATTTTCGTTGAATGAATTTAAAGTACGCAAGTCGGTAACCACTTTAATCAAAACAATATATTTTAAAACACCATTTCTTTCTTTATTTCTTTATTTATTTATTTATTTATTTATTTATTTATTTATTTATATACTTATTTATTAATTTATAAAAAGCGGTTTTAACTTTACGTATGTAAACAAATCTCGTTCGTGATTTATTAATCAATCAAAAAATGTTTGCCTTTTTAGGAAAACTTTAAATATTTTGACAAGGACACAATAACTTTTCCTAAGACCTGATAAAAACATTTGGAAAATGTTTGTTTTTCCTAATTTACACCTTATGGAATCAAACAAAACCTCAGCAAATAAAGCCATAAGCTCTGTTTTTCTACACTTTGCATACATTTGTGGTCGATTTGAAATGTTCTCACCCCAATGCCTAAACAAAGAAACAACTGGATGGATACAAGTAAGAGAAGAAAAACTACACAACTTGACAATAATGTAGAAGTTTGACAAAAAATACCTATTTTCAGAAACACTAAACTTTTTAAAAGTCATGAATATTTATGAGTTCAAAAAAGACTTTTTTTTTGTTGCACAAAACAGCTTAAAAAATGACTGTGTTGCCTAAAAACTAAAATTCAGACAAATAAAATATGTTTACACGTCAGCAAAAGTGTATAGAATGTAACTGCGTTGATTTAAAAAAATAAAAACTTTTTTTTCAGTGCTACAATTTTTAGTTTTTATCCACTAACACACACGTACGAGTATGTATGTAAGTTTTCTAATACGCAGCATTTGTTACAAGTAAAGTTTTAAGAAAGAGTTGTGCAGTTTTCATACTTTTGCATAATTATGCGAGAATAATATGCAAACATACTCGTACATGCATACATATGTACATAATATGCATATATGCTCACAAAAATACATACATACTGCTGTACATAGAATAAGAAAATTTAAGAAATCTTTGTTCGACTGTATTGAATGTTACCTACAGTTTCGCAAGCGTGAACTAATGAAATCTATGAATTCATTGCAAAAAAATATATTCCGCTACTAGCATTGCCCGCAACACACACAGTGCTTTATTATTATACAGGGTGGTCCAAAAAGGACTGAAGGATTAAAAATAGTTATATCTATTTTGTGTTTAATAATTATTTTTTTTTTTGTCTTTTGCAGGTTATTTACTGGTTTTTGGAGATAAATCATGGCTACATATGATGTGCAGAAACGCGTCAAAATCATTGAATTTTTTTATTCTTCTGGAAGGTCAATTATTACAACTCAACGAAATTATCGTCGTCATTTTAATGTCCGAACAGCACGCAGTGACAACATGATTAGGAACTTAGTCTCCCGTTTTGAGGAACATGGAAGAGTGTCAGATCTTCCAGGAAGAAGAACAGGTCGATCTGTGCGCAATGAAGCAGTTTTGGAGGCTGTACGGCATAGTGTAAACGAAGATCCATCTGTCTCTACTCGTCGTCGTTCTGCTCAATTGGGAATCTCCAGAACATCCCTGCAAAGAATTTTGAAGCGGGATCTTAAAATGTTTCCGTATAAAATTCAAATGGTACAGCAACTGCTTTCCCAAGATCATCAGGCACGCCTGCAATATGCTATTCGTTTTAGTCAAATAGCCAGAGAAAATGATAACTTTTTAAACAATCTTATAATGAGCGATGAAGCTCATTTCCACTTAAATGGCTATGTTAACAAACAAAATTGTAGATTTTGGGGCACTCACAATCCTAGGGCATTACATCAGCGTGAAGTACACCCCGCCAGATGTACTGTTTGGTGCGGTGTTATGGCTGATAAAATTATCGGTCCATATTTTTTCGAAGATGTGGATGGTCAACCAGAAACGGTTCACGGGGCTCTGTATAGGACTATGATAGAAAATTTTTTGCGTCCACATGTTGAGAATAATCAAAACATATGGTTCCAGCAAGATGGAGCAACTGCGCATATAGCAAGAGCGACAATGGAACTTCATCATAACATTTTTGGTGAACGAATAATTTCCAGAAATTGTGATTTACTTGGCCTCCAAGTTCACCAGATTTTTTTTGTGGGGCTATTTGAAAGGAGTTGTGTATATCAATAAACCCCAAACACTTCAAGAGCTTAAGCAGAACATTCAAGCAGAAACAAGAAACTTGGAACCAGCAACTCTACGGGCAGTAATGGAAAATGCGGTTAAAAGAGCCAATTTTTGTTTGCAAGAAAATGGACACCATTTGAGAGATGTTATATTTCACACTTAGATGTAAAAAAATTTCCATGAATTAGATATTTAAAAACATAAAAAAATTAATAAAAAATAAAAACAAAAAAAAATACAGTTATTTTTAATCCTTCAGTCTTTTTTGGGCCACCCTGTATAATGATGAAACAGTTATACATATTTAGCTTAATTATGAAAAATTTAACTTTTGGAAAAAATGTGTCGAACAAGATAACTTTTATTACAACACATAAGTTATGGTTATTTTTTGTATTACTGTATATGGAACAAGGCACTGTGCGACATATTATAAGAATTTATTCTCTATAAGCTCTGTAAAGAAATACGCAATGATTTTGTCTGTAACAACTATATTTATGGTATATTTTCTTACAATAATGGCGGAACGAAATAAACAAAGAAAGCATTTAATATTTACTAGCTGTACCCGCCACATCGTAGGCATCCTGATAATATTTTACTCGATTTTGCTTTGAAAGTATTTCTCGGACCCCACAAAAAACGTCTAAAGAGATCAAATCGCAACTCCGGTGACATTGCACTATTGTGTTATCACTAAAGTGAACTTACTGCGTAAAAGATAGATTGTTGGATGTGTTGTGCGACTTATTGCGCCACACATCTTTCATTTCAGGCAATAAAAAATATCCATAATATAGTTTTTTTTTTTTTCAAAATTTGCTAGACTATTTGCTGACTATTTAGTAGAAATTTTCTTTAATTACAATCAAGGATTAAAACCTGTATCTGAAAAATATGTGTCAACTTTCTAAAATTTTCGCATTTTTGTTCTTTTTACCATTGAGGAAAATCAATGTCTGTATTTAGCGCAGGTTAAAAAAATACTTTCACATTTTCTTTTGTGATTTGCGGTATTTCACTTTTATTGTCACCCATTCCTATTACAAAAATGTGAAGCTGAATAATTAATGACAAGAAAATATAAATTAAAATATCATCTATTTTAGAAAACAAATTTCAAACTATATCTTTTAGATCCGTGTTTAACAATTGAATCTGTAGCTTAGATTATAATTTAGAAAGTTATAGAAGGTCTTTACATGTTTAGTTTTTAATAGAGGTGGAACAAGATTAACGTGAGTACCTGCCATACTCGGCCTAACCTCACGGTGGTCTTACCACCGAGTGAAACTTAGGCGTAGACTAGCGCCCCCATTGTGTAGTATAACAACACTTTACGATTGCCACCAATCGCTTTTTGTGTGTGATACAGTCACAATGAGTAGTAATTTATATAATATGGCAAGCCTTTCCAAGGTAAGCCTAGATCCATATTATAACCTCTTGCTTAGGGGTTTGGAGACTATCCAAACTCCGTCTGTTGAGAGTGCAATAGCACACTTTATCGACCTTGTACCTTACCTACTTAATCGATCTTAAAGCACAGCCACCACGTGTACCCCCGAAGGGGACCTCACCAATAACCGGTCACAGAGAGGATAGGCTCTCTGTGGGGCCACCGATTCCCGTGGTACCAGTCCTTTGGGCACTGGTCGGGCTTCGAAGAGAACCCGTGATTTTACTCACAGACCTTTTCTTCCAGATTTAGGCTCTAGGAACCCTAGCGTCTGGTGCCCGTATTTTCCCCGAGTGGACCGCGTCAAAGCATTTGCCATATTCCTGCAGTGACATTTGGAACCCCCGGGGGTATTTTAATAGAGGTATAAAACTTTAAGTTGCAATAAAACAACGATGAAAAGATAATCTTGTGGCATTACATTTTAAATATGATTGCTGGCATATGACCGACACGGCTGGCGCGGATGGGGTTCAATCTGGACGTCCAACTTTCGATGACTTTTTCCAACATTTGTGGCCATATATCGGCAATAACACGGCAAATGTTGTCTTCCAAGCGTTTGTGGCTTATCCGCATAGACCAATGACTTTACATAGCCCCACAGAAAGTAGTCTAGCAGTGTTAAATCACAAGATCTTGGAGGCCAATTCAGAGGTACAAAACGTGAAATTGCACTATTGCAAGCACTATTTGCAATATTGCACTATTTGCAAGTGTGGGTCAGGCGTGAGGCTATTCATGATGAATTACCAAACCAAACTGAGAATAAATCACTTGACAGCTGTTAAATCGGTAGTCATCTTGAAAAGTAATGCCAACTTAAAGTTCTATACCTCTATAAAAAACAAAAAATGCAAGAACTACAAATCCAATGGCAAACATGTACATATTTGTAGTTACTTTCGATGTTCAAAAATATTATTAGTAAGCTCACAGTATTTTATGAACAGGTCTATTTTTAAAAAATTAATGGCGTTTTCTTTTCTGAAAAAAAAAAAATATTTTGCCTTCTTAATAGCTAATACTTTTTATGGATCACCCAGCCCTTGAAAAGTGTGAACTTTTTTATGATATTAAAAGAACACAAAAGCAACCTGATTTTATATTTAACATTTATGCCTATGTGACGTATAAAATAAAATATTTATTCACATAAAAATTTTAATTCAAAATAAAATTCTAGCTTCAATATAAAAAAATATTTATAAAAAAGGGCAATATATAACCCTGAATAAAAGGTGAGTGTAAAAAATGTTGCATATTTACCTGGTTTTGGTGCGACAAATTTAGAAAAGAACATGATGTTTATATTTTTATATATATTTTATATTATTTTATATATTTTATATATTTTTTTGTAGAAAAGAACACGAAAATTTTATAAGTGTAAAATATATGCAACATTTTTGTCAGAAAAGAAAACGCCATAAAATTTGATATTTTACCACCACAAACATGGAGAAATTTGCAAATGTATCCTTCATATATGGAATTTTTTTTATGAAGCCTGTATGCAGGTCATTGAAATTGATTAAAAATAAAACAAAAGACAAAGTTGTACAAAAATCACTTGATAGTTGTGAACAAAAATGACACAGAAAAATACTTTAGATATTTTGTTTATTGACCTGTAATTTAAATTGGCAACTTGTTGGTAGTCTCTTTGCAATTTCAACAAAACAAAAAGTAAAATGAAAGTATTCTGATTTTCCTATATAAAGCTGTTTCTTAAAGAGTTCGATTAAAAGGCAACAATTTAGTAAGAAACTAACTAAAATGTACTTCTGGATAAAGGATACTTACGTACTTTTTATAGATCACCTACATTTTTTTTATAGTACACTTTTTACTGTTTTTTAAACATAAATAAGAAAATCTGGGAACTAGAACTTATTTTATATACAATTTTTTGTAAGTAATTTAAACTAAAAGCTAACAGCATATGTCGATTGCTTCTTGCTGTTTGTGTGTATTCAAATATAACTGTAGATAAGACTAACTAATCTATACATCTATATATATAATAATATAGTAACGTATTTCCGTCTGTCTGTCTGTCCTTCCTTGTTTGTGTTCGCATCACGTAAAAACTATTAAATGGATTTTAGCAAAATATTTTGAGAAGGTACCTTAGTATGCTTATCCCAATATAGGATACATTTTTTTATACATCTATACATATAATAATTTAGTCACTCATTTCCGTCTGTCTGTCTATCTGTCCTTCATTGTTTTTGTTCGCATTACGTAAAAACTACTGGATGGATTTTAACAAAATTTTGTGAGAAGGTACCTTAGTATGCTGATCCCAATATAGGATACTTTTTTTTCAACAAAAATATCTTATTTACAAGAGAGAGTGGAGAAAAAGCAGTGAAAAACGCAATTTCCGGTTTAAAGGTGCTGAAATTTTCGGTTTAAAACTGGGATATTTTCAACAGGGCTTTTTTCAACACGGTTGCATTTTCACCACACACCTTTATATTTTTAAAAGTGGGTTATTTTAGAAACCATAACACAACAGATGGCGCCAGTTGATTAAAATTTTTATTTTTACTTTGTGAAATTACATTGTTATTAAAATATTTTAAACACCACTGACAGAGGTTTACAATAATTTTTAGAATTTTAGAAATTTTTATGAATTTTAGAATTTTATTGAGGGATGCGTACCTTTATATAAATTAAATACATAAACCATAACTGAAGCTCTTTCAATAGGTGTGGAATACTTTGAAAGCAAAATCGAGCAAAATATTGTCAGGACGCCCACGACGTGGTGGGCACGGCTAGTTACTAATATTTTTATGACTACAGCAGAATAATCGAACTAATAATGAATGTATAATAAATACCTTTTTCTTTAATAATTTTTTTTTTTGCATTTTCATAACCATTTCAATTACTTCACGTTTCACTGTGAGTACCAATTGTTTACTGGAGAAAGCGTCATTGCCACTTCGAACAAAAGGATAGGCAAATAAGAAATGTTGCAATGATTTTCATAAATTGACGTTGCAACATGTACTACAGCTCGCGGAACAATTCCGTTATATAAGACATTTACTGGCTGTGTGTGTACTATATTATTTCAGCGATCAAAACTTAATCCTTGACAATGTGGAATAAAATATTTTATCAACGAAATACTTAGCAAAATCATCCTCGAAATTCTCAAAAAAAAAAAAAAAAAAATACCCACAAAGCCATAAACATTTCAATCGATATTTAATACCGAAAATGGATAGGATTTGATGGGGTTTCTTTTTGATACCCAGGCATTATGCTCTCATAAAATAATGTCCTTCTTATGGTAATGCCTAATTTTTTCCTTTTTGATCGAAAATCCGGCTTCTTGCTTGCGCATCCATTCGACTAAAAAAAAAAAACGATACTGTTTGTAGCATTTGGGGCTTTATTTCTTGAACTTATTTTGCGTGTAATGCCAGTTCTTTGTTATTATTCTTTATGTAGTGAAATACGAAAGCCCCAGCTAAGATGACGAATCAATATGACTGGTTCGTCAGCCACATCTTTGGCAATATTTATTTCAAAGGAACCAAGTCGAGCTTACTGAAATACTCGTAATTACATAGTTGTTGGAAATTCATTTCCAAATCCCAACCCGTGTGCTTAGAAGATCGATTATTTATAACATAACATACAAACCGATTTAAAACAAATAAAAGTACCATATTCGGCCGTGCTGAATCTTCTATACCCTTCACCACGGTGATTTTATTTATACAGACATGTACAGCATTATCCATATTGTTGACTCTTTAAATAACTTAAAATAAGTCGTATGAGAAAAACTCATTATTCATGCTTTCGAGAAATTGAAGACAGCGGCGACGCAGCTAAATGAAATAAATTGTAGCCATGTTGTCAGCTACTTAATAATATTGAAGATGACAGCTACATCGTAAACTCTGTCATTGTTGTAGAAATACTTATTTTGCTTTTATAAAAAAAAATTATAAATATTTCCTCCAAAATTTTTGTTTGTATACGAATTTATAATTTACAATTTTGTGATATTTTCTTTTGTTGAATAAAATAGAAATTTACCTAAGTTGACGACAGCCACAACAGTGGTCGTGTAGCCATGTAGCTATACCGGTCTCAAAATAATCGTTTACCTATAAACGTGTGTATTTTATTTTTGACTGTTTGTAGTCGGTATCCTGATGTTGTCTATTTGTTTGATGCATCTAGATTTTAAAACAGAGATCTGATCTATTTAAAAATCAAACTCATTTAAAAAAATATGTTACTCTATATACACCCAATTCTGTTTTTACACGTTTTTGATTTAACACGTTTAAAAAAAAAAAATTATGCTTTTACACGATTTTATTCCATTTATTACGATTCAAAATCTTTTGAGCGAAATATTTTCATATAAAAAATTTAGAGGAATTCCGTTTTTGTGCATACAAGCATTTTTACTTGCTAGAGCAATTGAAATGTGTTAATATTTTGTGAACTATCAATGCATCTCTAAAAGAAGACGTCGAAAATTACAGATAAAAAACTACAATGTAAAGCATTTCTTTAGAAAACAAAATTGAAATTTTAGATCGCCTTCGAAATGGAGAAGGCTCAACATTCCTTGGCAAAATATTCGATTTAAACGAAGTCACAGTACAACCATAAAAAATTAAAATTCAATCGGGTAATCGATGACTTCTGGAACGAAACTATCTGTTAAGTCTTCATCATACACTAAAGATGAAAATAAACGGTGCAAATACACATCATACCTATGTATGTGTAAAAATAAACATAATTTCTTGTTCATAAAAAAATTCTCGTTTTTCACTAATTTTAATAGGTTTTAGAGATAAGAATAAGGTTTTAGAGATAAGGGAGATAAGGAACCAATCACCTATTTTTTATATGTTCAATGCCTTTTTTTCCACGGTTTTTTTTACACGGATTTTTCTGGAACCAATCTACCATGTAAAAACAGAATTAGGTGTACATACATATATTCTTAATATTAAAAATTTGTTATGTTACAGTCATGATTTTCATTTTCACAGAAATATTGAAATTTTTTTTTTATTTTTCGAAAATTGTTTGTAAAAATATTTTTTTGAAAATTTTTTGTAAAATTTTATTCGAAAATTTTTTTGAAAATTTTTTTTAAAAATTTTTTGAAAATTTTTTGAAAAATTGATTGGGAAGTTTTTCTATAAAAATATCGTTTTGAAAATGGTTTGTAAAATTTTTTGTAAATATTTAAAAAAAATTTTAATTTTTTTTTTTAATTTTATTGAATTTTTTTTTTTTAAATTAAGGAATTTCTTGCAATCCATATTGAGTTAGAATGGTCAGACTAAGGCAAAGAAAATTCTTAAAAACAATTTCCTCATATTGACCCTATGTGCCCTTTAACTCCTCCTATTTACCAGTGGGTACCCTGTGGTTCCATTGGCTACCTCTATGTGTATTGCTTTCTATAAAGGTCCTTAATACAAATCAAAGCAGAAAAACCCTACCAACCTAAAAACAAACAAAAGTCGCCCCTTGCAAGGGGTTATTGACCCCCCAGATCTGTATGCACTCCTTGCGATCTACCTGTCGCGGTCTAATATTTATTTGACAAAAAAAAGCAAAAGAGGATTCTTAAAGCCGAAAAAAATTTTAAAAAAAGTGAAAAAATATAGGTGGGCGTGGTTTTTGGCCTGCAGCCTCCAAAGGAATGATCCGATGTTGCTGAATTGCAATCCGAAATTTTTCGAAACTATGCCTGTCAGATTGGTGTGCTTAAGTTTTTTGTATCTCTTCTGGTGCCTTGGGAAATGACATTACTACCCGAACACGGACAGAATGACATCGCTTAATCAACTTCTCTATATATAAGGATCCAGAATATACTTATATACTTTATGGGGTTGGAAGTAAATATTGTAGAAACTACATACGGAATGACAAACTTATATAGACCCTTTCCACCTGTGGTGAAGGGTATCAAAATAAAAAGTTCGTAACCTGGAATGAAATATTTGCGAAAAGTTTAATTTATTTTCGTACACTGACTATAATATTAAATACATAAGTAAATAGCTTAAGTTAAAATTACAACAAAAAGTGAATCTTAAAACTGTTTGTTTGCCTTGTATAAAATCTTAATTTAGCATTTTATTTTAAGCATATTTATTTTGAGCATATGGTAATTTTTGTAAATTTGTGTAAAGAAAGTTTAAAGAAAATAAACATTTCATTAGTTAAAAATAAATATAGAAGAGCATAAAATTGTCATAATGACGCACACTTACACAAGTAACAAAATGTATAAAAAGCAACAATTATTCTTCGGCCCACCTCCTCTCTTACAAGCTGGTAAAATACTTCAAATAAAGACTAAATATTAATAAACACTCCTACCGTGTAAGTATGGACAACATTATATACGTATGTATGTATATGTATGTATTTATTTGTGCCATACTTTTAACAAAAAACACACACTTTATTTTAATGTTTATTTAACCTACAATGGATGTACATACATATATACAGAGAAAATGTATGCAGGAGTATAAATAAGAGCCTTTAATACTGGCACACTGAACGCCAATGTGAATTGAATGGGGTTGTCCTTAACTTAAATTGCTGGTGTGTATTTTTTAAAAACTAGATGTTTTTAGTTATTAAAAGTGTTACACTTAATATCAACATAAAAAATATAATATAAAGGAAAAAATATTATTCAAATAAACAAGAAGAGAAAACTAAACACTGAACTAAACTGAGCTGAAGAAAAAGGTGTGTCAAAAGTAATTTTTCTTATATTTTATAGTCAAAGCAATTTACACTAATATTTATACGCAAAAAGAACTACATATATACACACCTACGAGTATACATTTATATGCTAATACACTGTTGCTTCGAAATGGTTTTATACAATTGAAATACTTCGTGACAAAAAAGGCCTTTTAAGGTATTTTAAGAGGATCACAAAGCACCTTAAGAAGTTTGAGCTACATACCAAAAAAGCTTTCATGAAGAAAATGGATTAATCTAATACCAAGAAATACTACTAATTTAATCTATGATGTTGCAGGGAGAAGTTAAAAAAGCATGAACTGTTTAAAAATATGTTTCTGAAACGCAAACGGCATACGCCAATACAAAAAAGAAGTCGTGCATTTCCTTAAGAATCAACAACCTGTTTTTAAAATTAATTGTTATATATTATACTTCAGAAAACAACATAGTACGATCCAACAAACACACAGATTAGTAAATGTAATTAAAACAACCTTTGAAGAAAAAAAATACTGTTCTGTGCTTTGTATCGACGTTTCTCAAGCATTCCATAAGGTTTGGCACGAAGGCCTAATATTTAAGTTAAAGCTGAACTTGCTCGAAAACTTTTATCAGCTCTTAAAAGATTATTTAACGAATCGCAAGTTTTTACTAAAAGAAGATAGTATTTTGGGACAAATTTTATATTTACTGTACACATCAGATATGCCAATTAGCCTAGTCCACACATCAACATTTGCAGATGACATAGCTTTTTTAAGTATTCATGAAAGTGCCCAACAAGCATCACAACTTTTACTAGACCACATACTCAATTTGGAAAAATGGCTAGAAAAATGGAGAATAAAAGTGAATGAGCAAAAAAATGTACTCACATAACTTTCACACTGCGTAGGAACTCATGCCCTCCTATTCGCATAAATAACCAAATGATACCACAGCTTTCAGACGAAAAATACCTGGGTATACATCTTGACCGTCGCCTTACTTGGAAAATCCAAATTGATTTCAAGTTAACACAAATGAAACTAAAAGCAGTACAACTAAATTGGCTTATTGGCAGAAACTCCACCCTGAGCTTAGATTGTAAACTTCTACTGTACAAGTCGATCCTCAAACCAATTTGGTGTTATGGTATTCAGTTATGGGGCACTGCCTCAGCTAGCAATGTAGAAAAAATTCTAAGGCGCCAAAATAAGGTACTACGTATGATTACAGCTGCTCCCTGGTATATAAAAAATTCGAACATCCACAAAGACCTAAACATGCCATCAGTTAAAGCAGAAATAGCGAAACATGCAGTCACATATCTAAAGAGGCTTGAATCTTATCCAAACCCTTTGGAGCGTAACATGCTGAATGAACCTGGCTACATTCGACTAAAAAGAAGAGATACTGCTTTTCTTGGCCGTACATTAGAGGGATGACCCGCAAATGATTGCAAAATCCATGCAACAAACATTATTTTTGTCTAGCACTGGCTGGACTTAAAAAGTATATTTTATTTTAGACTTAAGATACGAGTAATTATTGTTAGTATAAAAATATTGAAGATACAATAAATAAATTATGACAAAAAAAAAATATATATTATACTAACTGTGCCCGCACACCTTGTGTTTATTAAGTAATCCACACTAAATTTTAAGACCTTTAATTTTATAGTCCTTTATGTATACGTATTTACTTTATATAAAGGTACCCATCCCTGGATAATATTCTAAAATTTATATAAAATTTTAAAAATTATTTTAAACCTCTGTAAAAGGTGTTTAAAATAGTTTAATAACAATGTAATTCCACAAATTAAAAATACAAATCAAATACAAATTTAATTTTTATTTGGCAGTAGGTAATTCATATTTTGTCATTATTTTAAAACAGCACCATCTCTTGCGCGACAATGTTTAAAATATCCCGCTTTCGAAAATGAAAGATGCCTTAAAGTATGCACTACCTTTCAATCGGTCAATTTGCATACTTTCACTGCTTTTGCTCCACTTCCTCTCAGAAATAAGATATTTTAAAGGAAAAAAATATATTTGAATATATAATACACTAGCTATCCCCGGTACGCTTCGCTACAAAAATGTTCCCATCAAACCTGTTTTTTGATAGACTATACGTATTAACACGATAACAATTTTTCACTTTGCATAGGAGGTATCGATCCCTCCATTCAAATACTGTCTGTGTTTTTTCTACACAATGTATCTTATTAAGGGGGTTACTGATGCAAAATAATTCCAAGGCGCTACCTATTGCAGTTCTCTAAAACAGGATAATAATTTTTGTACTTTGTATGGGGGGTACCACGCTCACTGTACCAATGCAGCCTATGTTTTTCTATAGAATACGCGTGGGTATAGGGTTTACTTGTACCCACTTTATAGACCATACCTACTATAGTTCTCTATGTACACAATAATAATTTTTCACTTTGTATGAGAGGTACCACGTCCGCTGCCCAATACATTCTGTATTTTGGCAGACTATGCGATTTAGCACATAGATTTCTCTTGCAAAGTTTCAAGGTGCTATCTATTGTAGTTCGCCAGAAACACGATAATCATTTATCACTTTGTATGCGAGGTATCACCCCCACTATTTCAATTCAGTCTATGTTTAACTATACTGTGTACGTTAATATGGTGGTTATTTGTGCAAAATTCCAAGGCGCTACCTGGTGTAGTTCTCTACATACAGGATAATAATTTTTCACTTTGTATGGGAGGTACCACTCCCGCTATTCCAATCCAGTCCATCTTTCTCCAAACTGTGTACGTTAATATAGAGGTGCAAAATTTCAAGGCGCTACCTATTACTGTTAGCAAGAAACACGATGATAAATATTTACTTTGTATGGGAGATGCCATGCCTACGTCGAATATCAAAAAATAAGTACCCTATTTTACCATCCGTATATCTAATAACAAACTGTGAAAATTTCAGAGATCGGTTCATTGGTGTAGGCAGCTATAGCTTTCCGACAAACAACCAAACATACAAGCAAACACATTTTGTGCTTTATATATATAGATTTGAATCAGGATACTAAGGTACCTTTATACACAATTTTGTTAAACATTTTCAGTTTAATGACGTAATATTTTATTACTAAAAATTAAATAAGAAATAATTAAAAAATGTTTGGCTTATTTTTTGTCGCACACTGTAGTACGATTAAAAGGTTGTTTGAAGCATTTTATGCGTAAAGTGCTTAAATTAACTGAAGGTGGGTTGATTGCTACTCACATTTTGTTTATTAAAATTTATGGTTGACAATAACTGTAGCAACACCTCCAACACTTATAACGACGAGGATAAACATGAAAAACAAAAACAAAAGTTCGGCAACAAAAAACAACATGCATAAATAAAAATATTAAGCAACTCAAAAAAACAAATTCTAACTTTTTTGTTTCTTAACACTTGGAAGTTATGGGTGTCAAAAAGTCTTTATAATATTTATTTTTTTTTTGTTCTTTTTTTTGTAAAAAGGTTTACATAATTTGTGATTTCTTTTGCTTGGCTTAAGAAAAAAGAAACAAAATTCTATATTTTGCTATAACGAATTTTAATGTACGTAGAGTACGAGAAAAAAGGTAGAGGAAATGACACGATAAGAAATACAACCATAATCCCACTTGCACTACCAAAGCTGCCAACCTTTTAATTTCTTTATTAAAATCATGGTTTTCCTTTAGTATGACTTCTGATGTTTCTTTTATAAATTGTAATTTGCCAGCCTGTAAAATCTTGTTATGTGCAGAGTAATATAGCACCAGAAGTCTCGTCCCGAAGTGTTGCTTGAGCTTAATGGTATCACAGTTGTTGGAAAAAAGGCTTAAATCAATATTTTGACCTAAGTTTGACTCAAAAAGCCACTGGTTAAACTAGGCTTGACTAGTGTTGTATTAAATTTTTGAACCGAGTAAGATCTGTATCGGTACCCTGTTCTCGGGCGCACTAGTTGTCATTTTCGACTTTCCAATGTTATTATGAAGTGCTTCCAGGGTATAAGGGGGCATAAGACGCCGGGCTTCCTGGAAATGTGAGTCTGGAAGACCAGGCTATGTATATAGACCTTTCGAGGCCCGACCAGCGATTCCACGGGAACCGATAGCTCCCCAGATATCCGCTCATTTCTGACCGGTTATTGGTTAGGTCGGTTCGGGGAGCAGGGCGTGGTTGTGGTTTGGACCACAGATTCGCAGGAATGATGCAAGGTTGGTCAGCGTACTGTTGCACTCTCAACAGAAGGCACCAATATGATCTCCTAAAACCCCAAACAAGAGCTTAGAACGCGGCTCCAGGTTTGCCATGTTCCATTAATTGCTAATTATTGTAAATGAGGGCGCTGGTCTACCCTTAAATTAAATTCAGTGGTAAGACCAACGTCAGGTTAGAGCTGCATACTAGGTAATGACGTTTATCTTGATTACATAGGTATGTATATGTGCCTCGGTGGGCTAGTAGGCAGTGATAGGCTTATCGTCTGGATTTCCACCTAAAACTCTGGCATTTTTTACTAAAAGTTGGCAGAAATACCAAAAAGGTGCTTGGATTTATTATTGCAAACTTAAACTGGTCAACTGCCTTAGTGACAGATTATAGAAATATCAGGATGTGCATAGAAAAAGTCTGAGATGGTAGCAGTCATTGTTTCAAAGTCTAACACACTGGCTAACATTAGACATTGGGCCACGGATAAACAAACATATATTAAATAGGAATGATATGACCAACCGTAAGAAATCTAGGCGGTCATAAAAATTACGTAATTTTCCTCTCACAATATACAACATTAATTTTAACACCTTCGTGTCCCTATCGAAGATATTTTAAAAACGTGAGAAATATTATTTTTTATACATAAATAATCGATTTTTTTTTTTTGTACTTCTATTTTTAGTCTGTATCATGAAACTTGATACACATAAGTCGGTAACGTTTTAAACATGAGTAGCAATAAACTTTACTGTTACACACTATAAAAAATAAAAGATGAACGATGTATACCCACACGTATTAGTTTCTATGTATATGTGTGTGTGTGTGCAAATGATTATTATTTTCTTTATGATGATAAAGTAAACTATGATAATTACAACTACACACAATCATTAGAAGGAAGTTAAAATTAATTACTCTGTGGTATGAAATATTTATGTATAAGAAGTTCATATATTCTCTTATACCTCCTCCTACACATAACGAGTATGAGAGCTTCCATTACCTGTCCTTGTTAATTTATTGGCTTGGGATGAAACTAACGAGGATAAGCTTAATCTCTTGATAAGAATTAATTTATCTTTTATAATTATAGCAAAGTTTACTTAACCGCCAAGTTTTCATTCCATGCAAATATTTAAATAAAATACGATCTGTAAAAATATTTTGTTTCTTATAAAAACTAAATCAATATTTAATATTTTATATAAATTGTGATCCATTTCGAGGTACTTTTTTCAATAGCCTTTTTTTGACAGATCACGTGTGAGTCGTGTCAGGCTGTCTGGTTATTTTTGTTTAGTATATTGTTTGGCATTTAATAATGTAAAAACTTATGCTTGAATCGCTTCGCTCTATGGGCTCTTGAAAAGTTCTCAGAAGATCCGACGTTTTCGAGGAAAATTTTATTTAGCCATGAGGCCCATTTCTGGCTCAATGGGTTACATACCCAAACAAACAAAATTGCCGCATTTGCTACGAAG
This sequence comes from Phasia obesa, assembly GCA_949628195.1. Lineage (NCBI taxonomy): Eukaryota > Metazoa > Arthropoda > Insecta > Diptera > Tachinidae > Phasia > Phasia obesa. The sequence goes on from OX451216.1 coordinate 149,938,476, forward strand.
AGCAACCTGAAGAGATTCAAGAGCTGCCACTTCATCCAGAAAAAACAACAGTTGGGTGTGGTTTATGGGCCGGTCGATGGCGACCGTTATCGTGCCATGTTAATCGACTATTTGATGCCTGAAATTAAAGCTCTTGAGCTCGGCAACATTTAGTTTAAGCAAGACGGCGCCACTTCCCACACATCGCAACAATCAATGGATTTATTGAGATAACATTTCGGTGAGCACATAATTTCACATTTTGGACCAGTCGATTGGCCACCAAGATCGCGTGATATAACACCGTTAGACTTTTTTCCTGTGGGAATATGTAAAGTCTAAAGTTTATGCGAAAAAACCCGCTTCGATTCACGGCTTGGAGGAAAACAACACGCGTGTCATTCGCCAGTTACCAGTCGATATGCTCGAACGAGTCATCGAAAATTGGACTCAACGGATGGACCATCTGCGACGTAGCAACGGCCAACATTTGATAGATATAATCTTCAAAAAATAAATGCCAAAGAGTGTTCTTTCAAATGATGATAAACATTCTTCTTAAGTTTGAATTTTCTGTGTTTTTTTCTTTGAAAAAAGTAAGGATCTCTCCTTACACATATGTAACTTACTTCCTGTCTACCTGTCCTTCTGTTTACATTCGTATTACGTAAATCCAATAGTGGATGGATTTGAACAAAATTTAGTGAGGAGGTACCTTAGTATCCTGACTACAACATAGGATACCTTTTTCCGCAAAAATATCTTATATCCAAGAGAAAGTATAGAAAAAGTACTAAAAGTACGCCGATTTTCGTACCGATGTAAAGGTACTGCATAAATTAAGGCATCTTTTATTTTTGAAAGTGGGATACTTAAAACATGGTTGAGTAACAGATGGCTCTATTTTAAAATAATGACAAAATATGAGTTACTTACAGAGAAATAGGCAATTAAATAAAATTTGTATTTGATTCGTATTTTTACTTAGTGAAATTTACAATATTTTAAACACCTTTTACAGAGCTTTTCAATAATTTTTAGAATTTTAGAATTTTACATAAATTTTAGAATTTTATCCAGGGATGGATAATTTTATATCAATTGAACACGTAAGTGTCTTAAAATTTAGTGTGCAATCCTATAAAGCAAAATCGACTAAAATATTGTCAGGACGCACGCAACGTATATGGCCACAACTAGTATTGAAATAAAATATGATTTTTAATAAATATTATTTTCGTAAAAATTAAATCAATATTCAATGTTAAATAGCATAACATGATCATAATTATTTAAGTTTTAAAATACTTTCGAGTCTCAACTCGTATATGTTGGTATGTTTATGCTCTTGCTTCTGTAACGTTAATTCACCTTGATATACTTAATTACATCGTTTTACATCACGTAAATACAAGTACATGTTGTTTTTTTTTTTTTGCTTTTACTGCTTCATGAAAAATTTCAGGAATTTTAATTACATTTGTTTTAAATCACTTGAATATGTGTTTTTGGTATTGTTACCTGATATATTTAAAGATAATTAAATTCAAATGAATGTTAGATGGTAATACATGTAATGTGAGAAGTAAAAATTCTCTAATTTTACTAGTGCTGGAAATTTCTACTACTTTCAGTTACTCGATACAACTCAATACTTTTTAATTTAATTTAGTACTCAATACTTCCGATTACATACTAGCAAGGGAAATTTATCGTCGTAGTTGTCAAATATTTGTATAAATTTATTTCTAAAAATACTACCGTAAAATTATCGATTAACTACTTTTGTACCCACTACTCAATCCTTTTTCAGCACCAAATTTTATTCTTCTCGATTATAAGGCACCAACCATACTAAGAATTGAGCGTATCGAAGGGAATATTTCTACTATAGCGCAAAATATGTTGATTTGTTGTTGTTCTTAAAGTTTTGGCCTTTATCCTTCGATTACGTAAAAATATTTTTAAGAAAGACCACACCTTACGTGCCTATAGAATACAGCTCGTACATAAATTAAAGCAAAACGACCATTGTTTCGATCACATTTGTGCTGGTTTGTCTGATTTTAAACTGATCATTTTTCAAGAAGACAATTCCAAAGGCGCGCCGAATGAATGAACAAGTGCCTTTCTGATACAAGAAAGTGGTGTAGAGGACATATGATTTATTTATTGGAAACAGTAATCAAAAATTTCACTGATTTTAGCTCGTAGCCGTGGCCGGAAATCATGATAAGGATTAGTTTTGTATTTGCTGTATTAACTCCAAATTTTTAAAATTAAAATTAAATATTCTTGTTCTACAAAAATGATACAAATTTCCGTATTAAAAAAATTTTAATTAGGATACTATTTTCCGAAAAAGTATCTTAGATACTGGAAAAAAACAGTGAAAGTACGCAATTGAACTAACCGGATATGAATACTTTACTTTTTTATGAAGTAATAATATACATAAACTGATACGTAGCATATCTTAAGGCGAAACTAAAAACGCCGGTATTACCACATAGCACGAAATCGCCGGCGAAGTAAAATAATTATAAATTGGCTATGCTAGCTTCAAACTAATTCGCCTAAAGAACATCTGTCTTATCTACTACTATCCCTTTCTAAAGGAAGTAACACAGTTAATATAGGCATTAATTGCCTGAGTGTTACTTCTCTTAAAAAAGACAAAAAATACTAAAATCGTAAGGGTCTTTGGTATGGATTGCTATTAAAGCAAAATCGAACAAAATATTGAAGGACAAATATTGAAGGACTATTTTTCGTTTGTAGAATTACATTGCTATTAAAATATTTTAAACACTTTTTACGGAGCTTTACAATACTTTTTAGAATTTTAAAATAAATAATAAATTTTAGAATTTTATTAAGGGACGAGTACCTTTATGTAAACTTAAAACATTAGAGTCTTAAAATTTGGTGTGGATTACTTTTAAAGCAAACTCGATTAAAATATTGTCAGGACGCACAAAGCGTGTGTGGGTACAGATAGTAAAAAAAAAACATTATCCAGATCACTATCAGAGTTTGATTTTATTTATTTTTATATTTCAAAACAAAACAGTATTACCTCTTACAGATATACAAAAAATATGCACTTTATAGTTTATTTGATAATTCATTCAAGCATTTCTTTGCCATAAAACCAAAAAATATTAAGTAAATGTCTTGAAAAACAACTATATTTTATATTCACAAAAACAAAAACATATAAATAAGCATAACAATAAATAGCAATCTTCTCTTAGACATTTATTACCAGCACAAAAAATAAAGGATTTACTTTGACTTCATGTACAGAAAGACCAAAGAGACAAATAATAATGACCCAAAAGGATACAAAACAATGACCATTGTTTGTAATATTTTTCTGCTTCTTGTTTTGTTGTCAACAAAAACAATAACAACAGTTTAGTCTTAAAAACTATACATTCTTCAGTTTGCACTTTTGCCATATTTGAATTTGTTGAAGTTATATTGCTTCTACAAAAACAAAAACAAAAACAAAAACAGCAAATTAAAAATGCATCTAACCTATTTGTGACTCTGGAAGTATTAACAACAACAATAAAAACAAAACCTACCAACAATAGTTTCTTTTGTTTTATGTATTTCTCAAGCACAAGACAACAATGTTAAAATTGTGAAAGGGTCTTTCCTTAAGTGCTTCCTACTTTTAAATTTAAATTAAAGGAAACAATTGTGTGTGAGATATTATCGAAGAAATATATTCGTTTGAAAGGCAATTTATGTATGAAATATAGCATCGTTTAAATATCTGCCGTGGCATTGCTGTGGTGAGGCGTATCTGAAATGCCCAATTTTGACCAATGGCTTTGAGGAACGCTATGATCTGTAGCTTATTCTTATCGACCTGCAACCTTACAAGAAAAAGTCTAATGGGGTTTAATAGTACGATCTCGGTGGCCAGTTAATATTATCTCCACGTGAGATGTCCATGAAGTTACATATACAGAATGTCCTATGTGGCATTAGGTATGAGGCAGATAGCGCCATACTGTTGTGGTGTTCATATCATCCAATTCATACCAAAATAAATTAGTAATCATTGACGACGTGTGCTGGCCGTTGACGGTCGTTCTCAAAGAGACGTCGCCAGCCCCTAAATCCATGCCAAGCAGTGTCTTTTTCTAGATGCGTTAGAAGCTCTTGTATCTCAAGTGGTCTGCTATTGTTCCAAATTCGGCAATATTGTTTCTTGTCGTACTCATAGCTGAAGATGATTTTCCGTTAAAAATTAGGGTCAATTTCAAAATATTTGATTGATAATTTTTATCATTTGCAAATGCTGCTGAACGCTATTGCCGTCAATAAACATTTGGCACAAGCGACTGAATAAATGACAGCCTACTTTATAGCTGCTAACAACAATAAAAGTTCGTAAGTCCCTACTAGAACACCCTTTAATTGCTTTACTGGCCAGTCAAGAAAGGGAAGACAAAAATCTTTTAGTCATTTTGCCTATAAACCATGCTTTTTGGCCAATATATTAAAAGGTCTTTTCCACAAAACTTTAAAGACATTCATAACAAAGACAACAACAACAACAGCAATAGCAACAGCAACAGCAACAGCAACAGCTACGAAAAAAAAAAACTAATAAGAAAAATAGCAGCAAGTTGCAAAATATTACTGAGTGTTTAATGGTACAAGCCTCGGTTACAAACATTAGCTTTTATGTGGTTAAAGTGGTCTGCTTGCTGGTCTCATTTCAAATTGCTATAATTTGCATATTTAACTGAAAATATAAAAATGCCATAGAAAAGTGCAGCAATGAAAGTAGAGTAAAAGAAAGAAAATACGTAAATTAGAGTGACTTTTATTGCTTTGAAAACAACTGACATTTAAGTGAACTGTGAATAGTTAAGTTTATTTTTGCTAGTCTTTTTCTTAATTTCAGTTTAGTATTAGAACGCTACAGTTAATACGTAAAGACCGGATAACAATGTTGATTTATTTGTACCGAGAGGTTGATTTAATAACAAAATATTGTACGGCTTCAAAATGATATTTTTCTTCGCCATAATCTTGTTGATTGTAATGGGCTAATTTTAATGTGGGTTTTATTTATATAGTCGTAAAGTACGATGACTCTTTTTGACATATTTAAAAAATTATGTTATTTCAAATATTTATAACGAGTGATTTTTTAAGAGCTTGAGAACTTTTTTTTTTAAAAAAACGCATAAAATTTGCAAAATCTCATCGGTTCTTTATTTGAAACGTTAGATTGGTCCATGACATTTACTTTTTGAAGATAATTTCATTTAAATGTTGACCGCGGCTGCGTCTTAGGTGGTCCATTCGGAAAGTCCAATTTTGGGCAACTTTTTCGAGCATTTCGGCCGGAATAGCCCGAATTTCTTCGGAAATGTTGTCTTCCAAAGCTGGAATAGTTGCTGGCTTATTTCTGTAGACTTTAGACTTGACGTAGCCCCACAAAAAATAGTCTAAAGGCGTCAAATCGCATGATCTTGGTGGCCAACTTACCGGTCCATTTCTTGAGATGAATTGTTCTCCGAAGTTTTCCCTCAAAATGGCCATAGAATCGCGAGCTGTGTGGCATGTAGCGCCATCTTGTTGAAACCACATGTCAACCAAGTTCAGTTGTTCCATTTTTGGCAACAAAAAGTTTGTTAGCATCGAACGATAGCGATCGCCATTCACCGAAACGTTGCGTCCAACAGCATCTTTGAAAAAATACGGTCCAATGATTCCACCAGCGTACAAACCACACCAAACAGTGCATTTTTCGGGATGCATGGGCAGTTCTTGAACGGCTTCTGGTTGCTCTTCACTCCAAATGCGGCAATTTTGCTTATTTACGTAGCCATTCAACCAGAAATGAGCCTCATCGCTGAACAAAATTTGTCACATTTGAACATTTCGAACCGAACACTGATTTTGGTAATAAAATTCAATGATTTGCAAGCGTTGCTCGTTAGTAAGTCTATTCATGATGAAATGTCAAAGCATACTGAGCATCTTTCTCTTTGGCACCATGTCTGAAATCTCACGTGATCTGTCAAATACTAATGCAAGAAAATCCTAACCTCAAAAAAATCACCCATTAAATACAATTGTTAATGACCTTATACCTGGTTTCCTTCGTAGAACTTTCCCTACCTCAATATAGAACTAATAAAATGCTTCAATTTAAGAGGTCCTACGTCAGAAAGCTTAGAGCTTATAGTCATAAAGGAAATGATTCATATTCTTTTCCAATTTTCCACCTGCACATCTATATACATATAATAAAATAGTAACTCATTTCCGTCTGTCTGTCTGTCTGTCTGCTTTTTATTTACGTTCGCATCACGCAAAATCTACTGGATGGACTTTTACAAAATTTTGTGAGGAGGTACCTAAGTATCCTGGTCCCAATATAGGATACTTTTTTACCACAAAATATCTTACTTCCAAGAGAAAGTGAAGAAAAAGCAGTGAAAGTACGCAGTTTAACTAACCGGATATGAATACTTTATTTTTTATAAAGTATATGCAGCATATCTTAAGCAGGAACTAAGTACTGCTTAGTACAGCACGGCACGTTTAATTTTTGAAAGTTGTATATTTTAAAACACAGATCGTTTTAACTACTTAGTACGGCACGGCACCTTTAATTTTGATATTTAAACACAGATGGCGCTAAAAACATATGCCAAATAGCCAATTATATATAATTTTTCTTTGTTTTAAGTCGCGTACTTGTTGTATAATTCGGTTATTTTGTGAAATACTTACTTAAGTAATTATGTGATTACATTATTTTTGTTATTTAGCGTTAATTTTTAAAACTTGGTAAGAATACCACAACTTGAGTGTGGCTATAAAATTCTGTTATTGTTAGTTTCTTCTTAGTTTAGTTGCATTTTTCTCTTATAGCTGCTACTGTATATTAGTAAGTCTTACAATTGGTGTGGAATACTTTGAAAGGAATACTTTCAAAGGATTAAAGCATCGTTTTGCAGGTATTATTACTAAGATCAAACAAAAATTGAAGAAATGCACCTCTAGAAGAATTTGCAGGTTCGAGGTAACCAATTTTGAGAACACATAACGCCACCCCTGGCAAGTGTATGGTGCATAGCATCAAAACTTAAGCTCTGATAATCCTCTACTGCGCTCATATCAAAATGTAGAACAATCGACCTAGGCCCTTTCAAATTATTGAGTTATTTCCAAAATCTTTTGATTCTGCCCCTTTGCGCAGTGGTTTAAAAATATTTTATTTATTTTTTATGAAATTTCATAGAGGGAAAGCAAATTTATGTTCGAGCGGAGTTGCAAACGGTTGGCCCCTAAGAGTAAAGAAGGGCTTGTTGAGTTGAGTATCTCAAGCATACATTTTTTTATTGGAAATGTCGCCAAAAGTTTTATTATAATTTAAAAAAATGTTAAGCTTTATATAGTCTTTAAAAATAGCAACAAAAATATGCTCATATGGGTTATCTCTACTAGTTTTTTTTTTTTTCTTCTAAATTTCTGGATCTTTTAGAAGAAAGAGCCAAGGCCATGTAAATGGCCTTCTGCGGCAGGCACACAAAAATGAGGATCCTTGAGAAGGCCTTAGTATGCCTTATAGAAGGCCTGAAGTGAGAAGGCCTGGCTTTTTCACGAAATATTACAGGCATAACCCAAATATCATCTTTCGAATAAGTTGTTTTAACAAAAAATAATAAAAAAAAAGGAGGAGACTAATTAGGCATCTGGTTAAACATAAAAAATCCCCCAAAAAACACCCTAAATATTTTTTTAACCTCCAATTTTTTCCCCTAAGAAATATTAACCCCCAAATTCTCCCCTAAATGAAAATAAACCTCTAAATCTAGGGGAAAATCCCCCAATCTGGCAACCGCGTGCTAGAGTTCAAAATATTGCTTATACGCTAAATATAAAAGCAATTTTTGTTGTCTTATTTTCTATTGTTTTATTAACAAAATTGTTGTAAATTTGTGGAAATAAATTCTCGATTTTTATTTTTCAAAATTCCTGGTATATATGATTTTAACTACAATTTAGTTTATAATTTTATCGAACTTAGTTCCAGGGCATTAGCGAAAATTGTGAAAAAATACAATATTTTCAAAAAACAAAAAATTATAGTTTTTGGAAAAATGTAACAAATAACAAATCCGTAGGGTTCACAAAATTCATCACTACTGCCATTCACAAATTTTATTTAATTTTCATTTAATGCTTATTTTCTTCTTGATGAACTCTTAAGTTACTCAAGGAAATTCGTTATTTTCTGGTTGTTAAAACTCATAAAAAGAATTTTTTTTTTTATTACGAATTAAACAGTATTTAATGACTTTTACTTGTAACATTTTACAAAAGCAATAAATAAGAAACAAAAACAAAAAACAAAAAAACTTAAAGACAGTTTCAAGTTTGCTATTATATCTAAATAAAAAAAAAAGTGAAACTTAACTAAAAACTTAAAACTGACACGTTGCATTAAATAGACTTAATAAAAAGGAAACTAGAACGAGGCGAAATTGAATGAAACACATACATATAAAATGTTAATTCATGTCTTTAGCTATAAATTTTAATGACAATTTTATTTTTATTTTTATCTTTTTATACAGCCGATAACGGCTAAAGAGTCTCTTTAACCACTTAAGTCATTAAGTGCTTAATACTTAAAAGGCCACTAAATACATGAACTGTGTTTTCTTATTTATGTTGTTAACAGTTTTAGAAAGAAATGGCCAGCAATTAACTTTCAATTAGTTTAGCTTAATTGTGGTAAGAAACCATTGACAATTGCGATCCATTTTATTGGGGCTGACCTTAAATACATCTAACAAGTAGATATTTGGTCTGTTGTTTCGAAATTGGTGTAATTATCAAGTGGTCTCTTTTTTTCCAAAACAAAGAAATAAACCCATAAAATGTAAACGAAAATTGTTTAGGTTAATTTAGTTTTCATTTCTAGTTTATTTTTATGTTTAATTTAATAAAATTTTCTTTAATACGGAAATTTTTAACATTTTTGTAGAACAAGAATATTTAATTTTAATTTTAAAAATTTGGACTTAATACACCAAATACAAAAATAATCCTTATCATGATTTCCGGCATATGTCTGCCACGGCTACGAGCTAAAATCAGTGAATTTTTTGATTACTGTTTCCAATAAATAAATCATATCTCCTCTACACCACTTTCTTGTATCAGAAGGGCACTTCTTCATTCATTCTGCGCGCCTTTGGAATTGTCTTCTTGATAGTCAGCAACTTAATAGCAACCTATGTAGTTTTAAAAAAATTTGTATTTAATTATTTTGCACGACAGTAAATCATTATTCTCAGAATATATCGGCGGCACACCTCCATCCGAAGCTCCTAATTTGCGATAACGCTGAGGCATAATTGAGGTTCTATGCCATTAATGTGCCCAATTATCTCATCCTTTAGCTCTTGAATTGTTGCTGGCTTATCGATGTAGACATTTTCTTTCAAATAACCCCAAAGAATGAAGTCCAACGGTGTCAAATAACATGATCACATCGCCACCACGTGAGATAACGCGGCCATTAAATATGTCGTGCAAAAGATTCATTCTTTCGTTAGCTGTGTGGTAAGTGTGGACGATATGTTGAAACCACATATCGTCCACATCCATATTTTCCAATTCGAGCCACAAAACGTTCGTTATCATCTCACGATAGCGAACACCAGTCACAGTAACTGGTCACTCTTTGTAAGAGCAGTGGTTTTTCGACATCATCATTCGCCCATTGTCATTATGTATTTTTTTTACTTTATAAAAAATAAAGTATTCATATCCGGTTAGTTCAACTGCGTACTTTCACTGCTCTTTCTCGACTTTCTCTTTTTTGCAGAAAAAAAGTATTCAATATTGGGACCAGGATACCTAGGTAACTCCTCACAAAATTTTGTTAAAATCCATCTAGTAGTTTTTAGGTGATGCGACCGTAAATAAAAGCAGAAAGACAGACAGACAGACGGATATGAGTTACTATTTTATTATATATATAGATATTCTGGATAAAATAAATTAAATGTTAAATAAGTAAAATGTAATATTTTTTTTATAAGTAATTATAAACATTGAAAATAGCAAATTAAAAACTTCCAATTACTGACAAAATTGTTATTATCTTTAATTAAAACTGTACAAAAATATGAAAGATAAGCAATTTAATTAAACAATTTGAGTCTTAAATTTTAAAATTATACTTTTACAAAATATAACATTTTCACTTGTTATTACAAAGATAATTATTGAAAATTGTATGCACAAGAAAATAATAAAACTCCTCAATATAAGAATTACCTTTTAGGAGAAGATATGCATTGTGGCATATAAAAGTTTCTGGCAAAACGATTGCATTAAGATTAAAATGTGTGATAAGTATTCCACAAGAATTGGGGTAAGTTGTTATTACTTTTAGTTATATATCTACAACTACCACTTTCCTTTTAGGTTTTTTTTTTTATTTTTGCTCTTTTCAAAAAACAATGAAACATTGTCTTGTTTTATTTTTCTTTACTGCAGATGTCACAACAATAATAATCATTTTTACAACAATAGAAAACTCAGTGTACTGTTTCACTGTGGGGGTTAGAACAAAACGAAACAACAGTAATTTTTGCTCAAAGTCAAAGTGAATATGACAATAATAACAATTCGCCATAAACAAACGGAAATAATAATAAGGCGCTAGTGTGGAACAAAATAATATTGTTTCTGTTCTTTATGAAAATAAAAGAAAGTACAAAAAACAATATCCACAAATGTTACTTGGGTATCTCCGGATCATATAATCGAAAATCAGAACGACCATTTTGCGAGAAGCAGGAATGGGTCACTGCAAGATGTGTGGAACAAGCGAGACGCAGACGGACGTGGATAGTGATCACTACCTGATAGCTGAAGTCCGACTAAAGTTAAAAGCTGTATAACGTAAACCTGCCTATAAAAACTAAATAACCAGGATATCTCTGTTAATTTTTCCAATGATTTGAGGAACAGAGTAGATCTCCTACCAACTTCTCCCCTACAAAATATTGATTTATATTGGAAAGATGTAAAATCCGCATTCACTGAAGCAGCTGAAAATAAAATAGGATATGGCAAAACGGCCTGGATATCAGAAAAGGTATGGCAAATAATAGAATCCAGGAAGCAAGCTAAAGCCAAAGTAAATGATGCTAAAAATTCTCAAACTAAACAAAATGAACAACGTAGATATCAAGAGGATAACAAGAAAGTTAAACGAAGTGTAAGAGAAGATAAGCGGAAGTAAGCTGATAATTTAGCTAGAGATGCCCAAATAGCCAGTGAAAAGGGTCGATCCAAAGACCTATATTATTATACGCAGAATGTTTCCGGCTATAGCTACCAAACTGTAAAACCTCTGAGAAATAATCAGGGCGAATTGATGTATGCCAAAGATCAACAGCTAGCGCTGTATTATCCTCAACTGTTGTCGCTCAACAGCTGCAATGAAGCTCGGTAAATCTGCAGGCCCTGATGGAATACCTACTGAGATCCTTAATTTCGAGCTTCTAGTTAAAAGAATTAAACTTCCAAAAAAAGGAACTTGCAAGTGCTCTCCAACTGGAGGGATATAACACTTTTGAACGTGACGAATAAAGTCATAGCTCACTACCCAATCGCATTATAACCATCATTGAAACACAATTAAGACGAGAACAATCGAACTTTAGGCCAAATAATTCATGTATTGATCACATCAAATGACGCTCGCCCCTTTACTTAGTGTTCGTAGACCTCAAAAGTGCATTCGACACATTACAAGGGAGCTCTTAGGTGCAAAGGAGTTCCGAGAAGATAACTAAGCTAATTAAGGAGCTCTACAATAGCTTCTATTTTGCTATTCTTCATGAGGGCTCATTAAAAAAACCTATCAAAATAAACGTCGGAGCTGTATTTTGTCACCATTATTATTTAACATATTACTTGACGTAGTTATGAACCACTCCATATGATATGATAGGATATGAATTATGGTATTTCGTGGGGCCTCCTCGATAGGTTAGACGATATCGACTATGTTGATGACATCTGTCTTCTATCCCACCTCTTCTCTAGCATACAGTCCAAGATCCAAGCCTTCGCTACACGGGCAGCTAAAGCTGGCTTATAAATTAACATCAACAAAACCAAATCATTGTTCATAAATTCAGCATGCAACACGAACTTCCAGCAAAGAAGACACAAATAGACTTTGTAAGGCACTAAATATAGAACGGGTGTTTGAATATTTCCTTGGGGAACTCCGGCTTTAATTGCCTAAAGTATAAACTTAAGACCTTAAAGAAATTTTTGGACACATTTTGCGCGTCAAATTTTGTCGAATGCTTGAGGCATGTCTATAAAAAGTCCATAACAATGTTGTTTTCCTCAAAAGACATTTTTACTACATTAATATGTTTAATACTAGCTGTGCCCGCCACGTCGTGGGCATCCTGATAATATTTTGCTCGATTTTGCTTTGAAAGTATTCCACACCTATTGTAAGACTTCCTTAAAAATTACCGCTAAATAACAAAAATAATTATTACCTAAGTATGTATTTCACAAAATACCCGAATTATACAACACGTACTCGACTTAAAACAAATACAAATTTTATTCAATTGGCTATTTGGCATACATATGTTTTTAGCGCCATCTGTGTTTAAATATCAAAATTAAAGGTGCCGTGCCGTACTAAGTAGTTAAAACGATCTGTGTTTTAAATTATACAACTTTCAAAAATTAAACGTGCCGTGCTGTACTAAGCAGTACTTAGTTCCTCCTTAAGATATGCTACATATCAGTTTATGTATTTTTTTACTTTATAAAAAATAAAGTATTCATATCCGGTTAGTTCAACTGCGTACTTTGACTGCTTTTTCTCTACCTTCTCTTGGAAATATGTAATTTTTGAGGAAAAAGTATCCTATATTGGGACTAGGACAGTTAGGCACCTCCTCACAAAATTTTGTTAATATCCATCCAGTACTTTTTACGTGATGCGAACGTAAATGAAAAGCAGACAGACAGACAGTTACTACTTTATTATATGTACCCACCAAACCAAATGTTTCGATTTTTCTGAAGTCAGACGTGTCGTAAGTAATTCGTTAAGACATTTCGGTAGTATGTCTGAAATTAGACTTGTCGTAACGAATTCGTTAAGACATTTCGGTTGTTTGTCTGTAAATAAAAGCCAAAATTGTATTAAATAAAAAAGAATTAATATTAATTTAACTATTTTATTTAAGCTTTAGGTCTTTAAATAATTTTAATTTTTATTTTTTCGATATTTCGCTACTCCTTTGTGTAGCATCATCAGGAAAAATTAACAAATTAACGTTAATTGTTAATTTTTCCTGATGATGCTACACAAAGGAGTAGCGAAATATCGAAAAAATAAAAATTAAAATTATTTAAAGATCTAAAGCTTAAATAAAATAGTTAAATTAATATTAACAAAAAGATCAAATAAACTATATAAAATAAAAAAGAATTAAAATAAAAAAATAACAAAATTTAATAAACACAAGCAAGATGGACAATTAAAATTGAATTGATAACGGTAAAGTATTGTCTTAAATACCAACTCGTTAAATAATCATTATATTCACTTAAATTTACGAGAACGAAGCTTATACGGAGGTACCGACAGAAAACATGTTGCGATTTTGTACCTACATGTCGTTACGATATCGTAACTACATATCGTTACGATTTCGTAACTACATATCGTTACGATTTCGTAACTACATATCGTTACGATTTCGTAACTACATATCGTTACGATTTCGTAACTACATATCGTTACGATATCGTAACTACATATCGTTATGATTTCGTAACTACATATCGTTACCATTTCGTAACTACATATCGTTACGATTTCGTAACTAAATATCGTTACGATTTCGTAACTATATATCGTTACGATTTCGTAACTACATATCGTTACGATTTCGTAATACATATCCTTACGATTTCGTAACTACATATCTTTACGAAGTCGTGTCAATCCTTTCATATAAAAATCGTTACGATTTCGGTAATATTTCGGTTCCGAAATCGGAAGATTTTTTTGAACAATCGTTACGAATTCTTTACGAAATCGGTACATTTGGTTTGCTGGGTATAGATTGCTTCGTTGTCTTCTTAATCCGAATTTTTATAATTAAATATAATAAATATCCATCTTTTGTTTCTTGTTAATTTTCATAAATTACTTCAAAAGTAATTAAAACGGGTGGCATTTTAACGGGAATATTAAAATGCCATTTATATAAATTTTTTACCTGCCAGTACTTTATACTCATTGAGGTGGGGAAAACAGAGAACAAGAATACAAATTCTTATTCTATAGTCTTATTGCAGTAGCATACTCGTATTGTACATTTAATTAACCCAGTTGGTGTTGTACATGTGTTCAAATATTTTTTGGACATTCTGTATGTATGAAATTCTTTATAAGGAATACCAACAATAACGAACCAACACACAGAAGGTATGACATTTATTACTCAATAAAATGTAGTAAATGTATAAAGATAAAGGGTGCAGTATAAATATTACAAAAGAATGCAGTACTATTTGTTCTCGCCCATACAAACACAGACACATTCAAATATAAGCTGTCAAACGAAGTAATATTTTTGTATTAAAGTCTTAATTTGACAAAAGAAAAAACAAAAACTAACAAAAGGAAAAGCAAAATACCATACAACGATTTTCGAAAAGAATCTTTGTATGGGTATGTGTGTTAAAACTGTATTATAATCATTGTTGTTGTTTTCACTACTAGTATTATTATATATTTTTTTTTTCTTTCTTGCAGCAGAACATTATTAAAACACATTCCTTTTAATACAGTAAGGCAGAGACAGACAGACGGACGGACAGACGTGTTCATTTAAAATCCTTTTTCCAATTTATATGAAAGTTCAGCATATCTCAAAGAAAGAATATGGTATGAAATCTGTTGTATGTGTAAAATAATAAATATGTATGAGATGTATGTATGTACATATGGATGTATGTATGTAATGAGTATTTGGTATTGTTGTTGTAGTCACTTGTCGTATGTATATATGGCTTTCATTCTCATTACTTGGGTTAAACAAAAAGCTTTTTTCATTGCATTTCTTTTTCTTTTAATTTGGTTGGTACTTGTATGCTAGATACCATTACAAATACAAATGCAAAAAACCGTTTGGAAGTATTTGTTTAATAATGTTTGTTTGTGTATATTTAATTCAAAATGTGCTTTTATATTATTTTACTTATTTTGTTTATTTTACTTTTTGTTTTATTGTAAAATATTTTTGCTGTTTTGACAAAATAGAATAAAAGAAATGAAAATGTTATGAAATCGTGCTTCTGTCTTAAAAATTAAAATTTAAGTCTTCTTGTAAGACTTAAATTTTTTCTTTTCTTTATTTATAGAAATAAAGAAAAGAATATTTTAAATATAAAGTCTATAGGATTAAAAAAAAGACTTAAAATTTGTTGCAATAGTACGCAGAAAAAAATTGTTTGCACCAATTAAATCTTTTGATTAGTTTTAGATACAAGTTTAGTTGAATTTTTAATTGATTCAATTATATATTTAATTAAGAATGAACAAAATAATATTCTAATGAATTAAATAATTGAAATAATATAAAAATTAAATTTAAATTGTATCTGAAACTAACTAAAACCTTTAGTTGGAACAAAAATTCTTTTCTGTTTAGTTAGGGATGAAAAGAATTGTCAAATGGCAATGTCCTCATTAGTACGCCCTTAGTTTATGACATAATTCTTGCAAAAAAAACCGACTACAAAACAGATATATGTATGTATGTGCATCAATTCTACACTAAAAATTTAAAAGGGAGTAATCTGTAAGAAATCGTACTCAAATCAAATACTTTTATACTTGTTGCTCTAACATAGTAATATACGTTCTGTACATTCAAATGTCTATCCGTAACGGTTAAGCAGATAAAGCCATATACGACAAACTACATCAGATATGAGGATACCCTTTATTTTTTTACACTGATTATTACTGACACAGTAATAAAAAGTAACGGTTCCAAAGATATGGCCATATAGGTTAAACAATATCACCTAGGGGACATCCTTTAATGTAAAGTTTTAAATTAAACACTTTTAAAGGACAGATTCTTTGTCAATTTCAAATGTCTGTCTAAAACGGTTCAAGAGTTTGGCCATATGCATCAATTTACATCAACTATTGAGACACCCTTTATAACTTTAAATATTTATAAATGTTATTATACGGGACATAGTAGTGGAGATTCTGTCTAATTTTCAAGTGTTTGTCTATAACGGTTCAAAAGATAGGGCTAGATAGGTAAAATTATATCAATTATGGGGACACCCTTTAGTTTCCAAATTTAAATTATATACTTGATGTTATAAGGGATTTAGATATACAGGTTCTTTGTAAATTTCAACCGTCTCTCTGTTACGGTTCAAAAGTTTTGCAATATACATCAAATTACATCAACTATTGGGACACCCTTTAATTTCTAATTATAAATATTTAATTTCTGATTATAAATATTGGATATACTGTTCAATTTTCAAGAGATTGTCTACAATGGTTCAAATGGTTCATATATTTAAATTGACGTCACTTATGGGGACACCCTTTAATTTTTAAGTTTATTTTTTATTAATTTCTGTTATTGGCAGCTATAGTAATAAGCAGTTTTTTTTTAATTTTAAAAGGGTGCCCTTTACGGTTCATAATACACGTAAAAAACATGTATGTTGTATGGGGACACCCTTTAATTTTCAAAATTCTGAACTTCTTTGAAAATGGCACCAATCTCTAAGCGTTTCCTTTCAAATTAAGAAAAATTTTTAAAATCGATTCAGAAATAACTGAGTTCTGCGGTCACAAACATAAAAAAAGCAACATTCAGACGAATTGATAACCTCCCTCTTTTTTTTGAAGTCGGTTAAAAATAAATTATTTTAAAGAATCTTAGAAATATACATACAGTGGTGTTCCATAAAATAAAGCCACCTTTTACTACATATTTCGAAAGAGAAAAAAAATATTAAACATTTATAAAAAAATAAACTAAATTACTAAATTACTACTATAGAACGGTTTTAATAAACAAAACTTAAAATGAAATATATACAGACATAGTCATATATATTTACACAAATTAAAAATTTTAGAATTTTTAGTTAGCAGAAAGATTTTGCTGCTATGTTAATAAATTTGCGACAAGAAAACTTCCTAATTGTAATCCTCAAAATGTATAGATTTTGCTGGTTTAAAATTTTTAGCAATAAAATTGATAGTTGTTGATTAAAAACACAAAAGAAGTCTGCGCCTCATATTTCAAAATTATTTACACAAATTTATTTACATTTAAAAGTATTTACACAATAGAAAAAACATTATAAAACACCAATAAAAAAACAAAAATGATTAGTAACCAGATAAATTTCCTTCAGCATCTATGACAGATTGAAGTCTAGCTGGAATAGATGCAATCAAATTGCGTACAAACTCGATTTCTAAGCTGTTCCAGATATTTATTATTTCATCAATAGTTTCCTCTCGTTTTCGGCCCATTTGGATAGATCTCTGCCTTTTTATGAATGCCCATACATTCTCTATTATGTTTAGATCTGGACTCTGGGGTGGCCATGGAAGAACATCTTGTCCAACTCGATTTAAAAACGTTGTTGGTAAACATGCTTTGTGGCATGGAGCATTATCATGCTGCAAAATCCAATTTTCATCAAGTAATAATCTCTGAGCCGAAGAAAAAACATGGTCATTCAAAATATGTAGATATCCTGCCTGGTTTAGAGTGCCTTGTATTGGTACTAGGTCTCCAAATCCATTGTATGAGACACATCCCCAAAACATTACTGAACCCCAGCCGAAACGATTAAGAGGTTGTACTGCTTTATGCTTCGATCCTTTGGAAAGGTGCATATAAGTTTTTCCAAATGACCCTTCAAATTGAAAAGAGGACTCATCCGTCCATAATACATTATGCCAAAACTCCATTGGCTTATGGATATACTCCATGGCGAACTCTATACGTTTTTTTTTTTGTTTTTTTCAGATATGTCTATTACTTTTCTCACGACATAGGTCTTTATATCATACGTTCTTAATCTTCTCCGAATTGTGGATTCACTTACAGGTTTTCCAATGATGTTTTCTGCCTCTGCAGCAACTTTAACCGGACTTGCGACTATTTTTCTGCGAATATTTTAAGAATAGAACGATCTTCTATTTTGTTTGTCACATATTTCCGACCAGTTCTGACCCTATTTTGTAGGCTTCCATAGGTTTCTTTCTTCTTTACTAAATTGTATACTGTTTTCCGACATATTCCGTACTCTTTTCCAAAGTCTGATGCCGAGGAACCCATTCCAAACTTCGTTGGGATCTCAAATCGCTTTTCGACGGGAATTTCCTTTATTTTCACCATTTTAAACGTTTTTTTAGCGACTTTTGTATAAATATTTATTTTTATGCAATATAAATTTGCTAACTATCAACACAAATGAGGTTTTTAAAAGATTCCAGCGTTTTTAACTTAATTTCACGAATGTGTAAATATTTTTGACAGACAAAATAAGTGTGTAAATAATTTTGAAATATGAGGCGCAGACTTCTTTTGTGTTTTTAATCAGCAACTATCAATGTTATTGCTAAAAATTTTAAACCAGCATAATCTATACATTTTGAGGATTACAATTGGGAAGTTTTCTTGTCGCAAATTTATTCACATAGAAGCAAAATTTTTCTGATAACTAAAAATACTAAAATTTTTAATTTGTGTAAATAGATATGACTATGTCTGTAAGTAAAAACAATCTAAATTCAAGATTTTAGGTGTGAAAAAATAGAGATGAGTAAAATAATATACTTTAATTATTTTTTAATTACCTCAGTACTTAGTGTAATATAATTTATTTTTGATAACGGCTGAGCACCGTTTTGACACAGAGTCAACAAGTTTGGCATGTCTCAATTGGAATATTACGCTATTTGCCTTTTGCTAATGCCCAAAAGTGATCTTTATTAGTTGCATGTTTTCCCTTAACAGCTGATTTCACTATTCGCCACAATTAATGGGTTTAAAACTGGCAACTAAGCAGGCCAGCTTAAAAAATCAACCCCATATTTTTCAAACCAATCTTTTGCCCACTTCGATGTGTGTTTCGGGTCATTGTCTTGCTGAAACACAAATCGAAGCCATCAAAACTGTTAAGCAGATTTGTGTAAGAAAGAGCATCCATTCTTTCTTCCACCCGTACGGTAGGCCCAGTTCCAATATGTGAAAAACACCACCATAATATTTCCGCCACCGTGTTTAATGGTCTTTATAGTATATTGAGGAAGAGGTTTGGTGTTTGGTGGCCTTCGTACATAGTGGCTGCTTGTCAGAGTTAAATAAATTTATTTTTAATTCATCAGACCACAAAGTTTCTTCAAGTGAATTAAGGACAGTAAAATGTGGAAAATGAGACTGGCTCTATTTTATGGAACACCACTGTATGTATCTATGTTATTCACTTGTAATATTTTTTTGGGGTTTTACATAATCTTTCCTCAAATATAAGTTTTGCATACAAAACACAACCTTTCAAATAAAAAACTCAAATTTTAATCGGTTCAGAAATGATTTGGCTCCAAGGAACAAATATTAAAAGAAAAAATAAATAGATAAATACGGCCAGCGGATTTGGATGCGTTTCAAGCTTGTTTCAATACATTAATGCATATTTCGCTATTTCTGCTTTAACAAATGTCACGTTTAGACCTTTGTGAATGTTCTAGTTTTTTCATATACCAGTACTTCGTTGATGATAATAATTTCAAGTGAGAAATTTTTTTGAAGTTAAATATGGATCTAAGCTACACACTAATGCTGACCTTTTGTAATTAAAGGGCTCCGTGAAAAGGAAGAAAATTGTTAGTTACTAATAGTCTGAAATCACTACAGTCGAGAGAAAAGCCTAGGGTTGGAGCGACACTTAATGAAATAAATTAGTCACAAATTACTAATCGGGTGCTTGTGTGCAGAAGGGGCCGAAATGTAAAGTTCACCAAACAATTTTGAAAATAAAAACATATTTTTTTAAACAACTATTCCAAATTTAATATTTAATACTCAGCCAGCAAAATAGGCTTACATTGTCTGAGTCCGACAGTTCTGATAAATTTCAGACTTTATTTTCTAACATTTCGTATTAATTACTGTCAGACATGTCTGGGAAATTTATTATACGGCAACTCGGATAGCTTTCTGATTATATTAGATTTCGAAATAACATGTCTGAAGGATTTTATTTTTTTGGTATACGTAGTAACGTATACATATATTTCTAACTGGTTTCGTGCAGATATATTTTAAATTGTTTTAATTCCTATATAAATGAATTTTTGATGTTACGCTAAAGTTCGGTTTACTCTCTCTAATTTAAAAAAAAATATTAATTACAAATTACGTGATTAATTTTAAACGAAACATATGAAAATTATATTTTAGACACTAGCAGAATGTAATGCATTTTCTGGATCGCTACATTTCTCTTCAGCAATCTTCGCATCTATCTACTTGGGGCGGTGATTAGTTGTAAACATCGTCTACTAAACCAACGAAATTTAGATAAAGGAGTACGAGAAAAACTGTATTCAATCATCATCGTCAGTTGGTGAGAACGAAATCTACCACCAACCTGAAGCTTTCCTCTTAATCGATATTTTTGTTTTAATATTTTACCACCTCAGCTCGATGCTGTATGTAACAATAAAATATGTAACAAAGTCTGCTTCAAAGGAAACAGCTTAGACAGTATTATTTTCCAATAGCGCCAATTATGAAATAGATGTCGCAGACTCACTGCGCCGCAAGTGTATAGTAATTATAGCTAGACGATGGCCGGTACATACATTTATAATATGTTAGATTTAGCTGCTATAAACTCATGGTACCAGGTCAAATCAAAATTCTTAAATAATAAGTCATCAGTGAAGTGCAACAATTTAAAAAAAACAGTAGTAGTGCTATATTCGGCCATGCCAAATCTTATATACCCTTCATCATAGTAATGTTAAATATTTCCTTACTCTGTTACGTTTGACAATTTCCCTATAATATACATTAGGTTTTTTACTTTTATGATTTGCAACTTCATTATTACAACTATAATATAATTATTTTTTTTTGTAAAAATTTTATCAAAAAATGTTTGTACAATTTTATCGTTAATTTTTTGTAAAAATATTATCGAATATTTTTTCTACAAATTTTATCGAATTTTTTTTATAAATATTGTATTGAAAATTTTTTCTAAAAATTTTATCGAAAATTTTTTCTAAAAATTTTATCGAAAATTTTTTCTAAAAATTTTATCGAAAATTTTTTTTTAAAATTTTATCGAATATTTTTTCTAAAAATTTTATCGAAAATTTTTTTTTTAAATTTTATCGAAAATTTTTTCTAAAAATTTTACAGAAAATTTTTGGAAAATGCAAGTACCTTTCTGCAATCTATATTACGTTAGAATGGTCAGACTAAAGCACATTGGAGGTCATATTTATCTCCACAATGTTCCTATTGACTGCTCATGACCTGGTTCCCAGAGGGCACCCTGTGGGCATATCGGCTATCTCTATGCTTATTGCTTTTTATAAAGGATTTTAATACAAATCAAAGCAGAAAAACCCTATCAACCTAAAAACAAATAAAAGTCGCATCTCACAGGAGGTTATTGATCCCCCATCATCTGTATGTATACCATGCGATCTACAAAAAAAAGTGAATCATTAAAACCGAAAAAAATAAAAACAACGTAAAAAAATATATGTGGGCGTATTTTTTTTTTTTTTGCTCGCAGCCTCGAATGGAATAGTCTGATGTTTCTGAATTGCGTTAACGAAATTTTCGAAACTATGCCTGGCAGATTGGTGGGCTTAAATTTTCTGTATCTCTTCTGGTGCCTTGGCAAAGTTGATTTCAACCCGAACACATACGGAAATCATCATATCGCGTGATATGATTGAAAACTTTTGAACGTCACAATTGCATGCTTTGGGCTTGATTAACATGTGGTATCAACAAGACGGTGCCACAATATCTACAGCCATAATTACAATGGAATTACTGCGAGTAGTATACCTTCCCGGCGGACACCCTGTATATAGTTTTAATCATACCTTTCGTACCATATACTGCTAAACGTTAGCAATATATACAATGTGACAATTTTGGCATGGCGCAGGTTTTAGAGGGATCGTAACTTTGAGTAAATAGGAAAGGATGAAATGTAATACAGTAACTAAAAAAGATTGATTTCTGTGTATTTAACCGATTAAAAAATATTTTAATCGGTTCAAACCAAACAGTAAGCTCTACAAAACGACATAAGTTTCATTAAATCGAAATTTCACAAAAAGAGAGAAAATAAGATTTAAAGTTGAATTATTTGTAAACAATATTTTCCAAACATTTTATTATACTACTAGCTGTGCCCGCGGCGTCCTGACAGTATTCCACACCAATTATAAAAATCCTATTTTTATAGTGCTTCAGTTATAGTTTATGTATTTCTTTATATAAAGGTACCCTGGATAAATTTTTAAAATTTATAAAAAATTCTAAAATTCTTAAAATTATTGTAAAGTTCTGTAAGAGGTATTTTTAAGTTTAATAACAATGAAATTCCACAAAGTAAAAATACAAATTGTATTCAACTGGCGCCATCTGTTGCGTAATAGTAAAATAAAAATAAATAAAAAAGTGTGTTGAATATGTAACCGTGTTGAAAAATACCGTGTTTAAAATATCCCAGTTTTAAACGAAAATTTTCAGTACCTTTAAACCGGAAATTGCGTTTTCACTGCTTCTGCTCTTGGAAATGAGATATTTTTGACGAAAATGTATCCTATATTGGGGTAAGGATACTAAGGTACGTCCTTACAAAATTTTGTTAAAATCCATTCAGTAGTTTTTACGTGATGCGTACACAAACGAAAAGCAGACAGACAGTGAGAACATTACCATAAGATATACATAAATGCAACGATAATATTACCAACCATACACCTTTGTTACAAAATATATTTACATATATCAAAGAAAATATGGAGGACAAAAATGAGGGCAACTCCTTAAAGAAATTTATTTACTAAATCAAAATCTTAAAATCTTTACCTTAATTTATAAAAGGAACAAATAAAAAAGCACTCATTAACAGCGAATATAAAAAACATAAAAAATTCCACCGTATCAGTTTACACACAAAAGAATGTAGTTTTACAACAACTAAAAAGAGAAGCAAACTAAGAAGAGCAACAAATAATAAAAAATAAACTCGAAAAATTAATACCCTTTTATGCCTTATGGGGCCGTAAAGTGGAAGTCGTTAGAAAAACACAGAAGAACGAGAATAATGTGTTAAAATTGAGATGAGTTGGGAAGACAGATTAACAAAAAAGAAATGCGTGTACACTTGAGATGGAATCTGTGCATTGTAAAAGCAACAAAAGAAACACTATAACAACATCGCCACTTAAAGTTGTTAGACTCACTTGAACAACAAACTCCATGCTACGTAAATATAAAATGCAACAAAACCTCTATCGAGTTAAACATAGCTGCTAAACACATATACACACACAACATACATGCACACACAATAACACACCCACCCAAGCACACACTTACACACACAAATGAATTCATGCAAGAGAATTCAGCAGAAAAATTTAAGAATGAAATTTCCTTATTTTTATGAAGGATAAAAAGAACTCAGTTCGTTCCTTGTTTGTTTATTTGTTTAACGTTAAAGCATGCAGTTAAGTACAGCTGTGGATGAAGCAGCAGATGTTTTCTGCTTGCAATTGGTTGCTGTACGAATAAAAACCAAATGCCACGCATAATAATGCATATTCTAAGGCAAACAAGTAAGAAATGAAATGAAAATGAAAAGGACCCTAGAGGAAAATTACAAGTCTTTAAGATGTAAGACATTGCAAAATCATTAAATTGCATTTATATGTAGTTTCTAAGAAACTGATTAAAAACTAAGTTCAAATTAAAGCTTAGCTTAAATATATAGATATGTAAATTCTTACGATCATATTCATAAAGATAATTTTGGTTTATAAAGAGTTTTTTTTTTTGTATGCAATAGCCTTGACCGAAGGGTCTTTATTATCCGGCTGTGTTTTAAAGATATAGAGGCGGGAGGCTTTAAATAAAAATAGAATAGAGAAAAAAGTTTTGAATATCCATCCAATTGACTATATTAGTTATTGTGGAACAAGATTAACGTGAGTACCTGCCTATTCGGCCTAACCTCACGGTGGTCTTACCACCGAGTGAAACTTAGTCGTAGACTAGCGCCCCCATTGTGTAGTATAACAACACTTTACGATTGCCAACAATCGCTTTTTGTGTGTGATACAGTCACAATGAGTAGCAATTTATACAATATGGCAAGCCTTTCCAAGGCAAGCCTAGATCCACACTATAACCTCTTGCTTAGGGGTTTGGAGACTATCCAAACTCCGTCTGTTGAGAGTGCAACAGCACACTTGAGCGACCTTGCACATTACCTACTTATCGATCTTAAACCACAACCACCACGTGTACCCCCGAAGGGGACCTTACCAATAACCGGTCACAGAGAGGATAGGCTCTCTGTGGGGCAACCGATTCCCGTGGTATCAGTCCTTTGGGCACTGGTCGGGCCTCGAAAAGAACCCGCATGTTTTAACACACAGACCTTTTCTTTCAGATTTAGGCTCTAGGAACCCTAGCGTCTGGTGCCCCTATTTTTCCCGAGTGAACCGCGTCAAAGCATTTGCCATTCCTGCAGTGACAATTGAAACCCCCGGGCGTAACTATATTAGTTATATAATTTTATGGCATTAACAGCGAGGTTTTATTTCCACACGTTCTCTGCAGTAAATCATGTTGTGCTTATGGTTCTGGGACTCGGCATATCACATGAACGACTTGGCCAGGCTGCTATAGCTTAGGTAATTAGCACGTTGCTACTAAGCAAGCATTTTGGCTTGATTTACCCGGGTTCGAATCACAGCCATTATGGTGTTATTCAATTCAATTATGGAGCACTGCTTCACCTAGCAACGTTGAAAAATTAAACGGCGCCAAAATAACATCCTACAATCACAGTGAGTTGGTCACAGTGAGCACTCTGGTATATAAAACAACCAACATTCACAAAGATCTAAACGTGTCATCAGTTAAAGTAGATGGAACGAAACATGCATTTTTGTGAAGCTTGAAACGCATCCAAATCCGCTAGCCGGCAACATACTAAATGAACGTGGTTACATTCGACTGAAGAGGGATTTTGCTTCTGTCTTCAGAACACCAGAGAGATGACCCGAGATGTCCTTTTTGTCTAGCACTGGTTGGACTTAACAAGTATATTTATTTTTATTTTAGACTAGCTCTGCCCGCCACTTCGTCAGTGTCCTTCGATATTTTATTCGATTTTGCTTTGAAAGCAATCCACACCAAAGACCCTTACGTTTTTAGTTTTTTTTTAAGAGAAGTAACATTCAGGCAATAAATGCCTATATTAACTGTGTTACTTCCTTAAGGGGTAGTAGTAGATAATACAGAGGGTTAGTGCGATAGTAAAGCTTCGCACTAACCCTTAGTGCGATAGTAAAGCTTCGCACTAACCCTCTGGTGTGCTTTAGGCGAATTAGTTTGAAGCTAACATAGCCAATTAATAGATTTAATTCGCCGGCGATTTAGTGCTATGTGGTAATACCGGCGTTTTTAGTTCCGCCTTAAGATATGCTACGTATCAGTTTATGTTTTATTTTTTTTTTTTACTTTATAAAAATTAAAGTATTCATATTCGGTTAGTTCAACTGCATACTTTCTCTGCTTTTTCTCTACTTTCTAAGATATTTTTGCAGAAAAAAAGTATTCTATATTGGGACCAGGATACTTAGGTATCTCCTCACAAAATTGTGTTAAAATCCATCTATTAGTTTTTACGTGATGTGAACGTAAACAAAAGCAAACAAATGGACAGACGACGGATATGAGTTACTATTTTATTATATGTATAGATTTAGGATATGAGTAATTATTGTTAGTTCGAATACACTGAAGATACAATAAATAAAAATATGAAACAAAGTTTAAGGCGACAAACTGAGCACTGACGTTAATCTCTATCATATCTGCCCCTTTCTAAAAGTTTCTCCTTTTTTCCTTCAACTCTGTTGTTCTTTTCAAAAATCTTGTAACAAGCAAACAACAGACAAAACATTACTACGAACATTTTATAAGCATATTCATGAATGTCATTTTCTTACTTAAAAGGCCCTTCTAAGTTATCCTAAATCTTTCTTTTCCCAACTGCGTATAGTCACTGCGTCAGTCTCTTACACAAACAAACATAAAAATCTGTGTAGATAGCTACAATAATGAAGTATAAGAGTAAACGCGTTAGGCAAATGGAACAACAAAAGAAGAAAGTTTAATTGCAGGGATGGTCAACTTTTATGCACCCTTTTTAAAATCATAGTTTAAAAGGTAACACTTACTCACGACTTTTACAATAACAAGCAAAAATTGATGATTATTGTTGAATGTATGGGACCCTTCGTTTTTTAGAATTCAGTTCCCAAAGGGTAAAAACTTAACCCTATTATTTACTCTACAATATTTGTCCGTCTGTCAGCGCCTTCTATCCCTGTAACCGTAATAGGTAGACTCTTGAAATTATCACAGAATTGTATAACTGGGCACCAAATACAAAAATTTGTAGAGTGTGTCGAAACTAACATGTTATCGCATATGTCTTTATTTATTGAACTGTAGGATACAAAAATAAAAATAAAAATTAAAGGGTATTCTGATAGTTACCCAATATATATGGGAATGACCTAAGTTTTGAACCATAATAGGTAGACTCTTGAAATTTTAACAGAAGTGTATTAATTACTATGGCCTCTATAGCCACAAATACCAAAACTTATTGGGTGTTCCGAAAGTGACGTCTTTTTCGAGTATACGTCTTTATTTTTTGAACTATAGGAGGCAGAAACGTAAAATTTACTTTAATTAAAATTATGAAAAAATTATTAAATAAATTAAAGCTATGTTCTATGAATAATTACTAAAAATTAAAGGGTGTGCATGTTTGCACATACCGTAATTGGTAGACTATTCAATTTTTTTAGGAGATGTTTTGCCACGGCTTCTATAACAATTGCTAAAAATTAAAGAGTGCTCTGACTGTGACATGATTTTAACTTATGTATATGGCCTTATTTTTTGATCCGTAATAGGTAGACTCTGTATTCCAACAGAGACATGTGAAAAATTTCCCGTCTACGTAAGCGCTACCTAAACGGTGTTAAGAATCATTCCTAGGAAGTTTATATGTTCTAGAAAGTTGTTTATTGAGATCTTAGGTTCATTTTTGTAGTTGATTGTTTCCTTGAATTTTGAACGGTTTGCTACCTATGGACCTGAACAGGGGAAAGAAGGTAAAAAAATTTAATTTTTTTAAGTTTTTTGCGATTTTGACCTTGAAGATGAAGTTTTTTTGATTTTATATGTTCACAATTTTTGTTCTTTATGACAAGAGCTACAACTTTGCGTCAGAGAGTATATCAAAATTTCAAACGGTTTGCAAAATATGAGCTTGAGGAAATGATCATTTTTTTTGCAAAAATGACATCGAGGCCCCACATCTTTGAGGGCCCATAAAAAAAACCTGGGGGACTTTGGGCAAAACTGGGTGACAGGGGTCTTTTTTTTGTCTTTTATGACGTAGTCGTGTCCGTATATGGTTATTTTGCCATGACTTAAAAAATTACACAGTGTGTTATTTTAAAACAAAAAGACCTAAAAACCTAAATTTAAAAAGGAAAAACTTAATTTTATCGTTTGATATCCTCGCTAAATTAAAGAAAACCAATATACCAACAAAATATTATTTACTTTTTTATAATTTTCACTACTAAATACTAATATTTCCCTCAATATTGGAAAAATTTTTTTTTTTCATACAATTTTTCCAAAAAAATATATGTTAAACACAAAATCGCGAACAGCTGTTTGACTAATTCTTGCTAGTAAAAATTTTACTAGCAATAACTTGCAAGTAATTTTTTTTCTCTCACATTTTTATTCTCTTGTTTAGCTCTCTCGTTGCTAGTTTTTAGAGTTAATGAAAGCTTTTTCAGTAACAATTAGTACTAATTTGCAGTTACTGAACAGAGCTAATATTTATGCCCAAATTCATAAAAACTAAAATGTACTAGAAGTATTCTTTATGGCAAATATTGTGTGAAAATTTGTCATAAAGTATGCTTAAAGCAAACTTTATTTTGTTGTGAATAAGGGCATTCAAATGTAGCATTTAGTTTTATTAGCCGAACGATTTATTAAGATACATATGATTTGCTAATTCAGGCTTAAGGTGGTTTATTCCACACTGTGTAATTTTTTAAGTCATGGCAAAATAACCATATACGGACACCACTACGTCATAAAAGACCAAAAAAAAAAAGACCCCTGTCTCCCAGTTTTGCCCAAAGTCCTCCAGGTTTTTTTTATGGGACCTCAAAGATGTGGGGCCTCGATGTCAGTTTTGCAAAAAAAGTGATCATATACTCAAGCTCATATTTTGCAAACCGTTTGGAATTTTGATATACTCTCTGAGGCAAAGTTGTAGCTCTTGTTATAAAGAAAAAATTAATTAAAAAAACTTCATCTTCAAGGTCAAAATCGCAAAAAACTTTAAAAAATTCAATTTTGTTTACCTTTTTTCTCCTGTTCAGGTCCATAGGTAGCAAACCGTACAAAATTCAAGAAAACAATCAACTACAAAAACGAACCTAAGATCTCAATAAACAACTTTCTAAGCGCTACCTAAACGGTGTTAAGAATCATTCCTAGGAAGTGCATATGTTCTAGAAAGTTGTTTATTGAGATCTTAGGTTAATTTTTGTAGTTGATTGTTTCCTTGAATTTTGAACGGTTTGCTACCTATGGACCTGAACAGGGGAAAAAAGATGAAGTTGAAGATGAAGTTTTTTTGATTTTATATGTTCACAATTTTTGTTCTTTATGACAAGAGGTACATCTTTGCCTCAGAGAGTATATCAAAATTCGAAAAGGTTTGCAAAATATGAGCTTGAGTAAATGATCATTTTTTGCAAAAATGACATCGAGGCCCCACATCTTTGAGGGCCCATAAAAAAACCTGGAGGACTTTGGGCAAAACTGGGAGACAGGGGTCTTTTTTTTTGGTCTTTTATCACGAACTGGTGTCCGTATATGGTTATTTTTTTCCGTGTTGCACTGTGTTCTCTTTAACTACACCATAGGATTGAAATAATATTTTTTTTTACAAATTAAGAGTAGTTAGGGAAAATAAACGAACTTAAACTTCAGTTAATAATTCATTTGAATATTTATTCTGTTTGTTTAATTTTAAAATTTACATCTTATTTTTAAAACTCATATTTAAGGGTTTGATTAAACGTATATGTGCCTAAATAATTATTTTTTTTTGTACTTCGCCTATCACATGTGCTCTCTTTAGCACACCTCAGCACGTTCTAAAAATATGTAAGGGGTATTGCTGCTTTTATGTTCTAGGTTTCTACCCATTTGAAGCATGTTATGTTTTATTTTTTTCCTACTGCCAACAGACAAAAGTACGTTTATACGCTCTTTTTTCTTCTACATTAATGAAAAACAAACAAAGGATAAAAATTTAAACAAAGGCTGACACACAAAAAAAGTTTGTCTTCTAGAGTTCCTCCTTTTTTTTTTTTTTTTCTTCACTAAATTTTTCAAAGTTGTAGTTTTGTTCTCTTTTTTGTTGTCTTTAGCATTTGCACACTACTAACAGATTCTGTTCTTTTGTACGTCCTTCAAGAATAGCGACATGTATTCTTTTTTTTCATTCATTCTTGTTTTTTCTTTTTTTTTTTTCAAAGAGGGGAAAATATTTCTTTAAAAAAGGAAAATTTGAAAAAGAAAGCAACAACAAACAACAGATATCGTGTATTTTAAAGTGTTTAATACATAAAAGAGTTTTAGAGTTTTTTTTTTTTTGTGCAAAAAATACGCATAAAAATAAAAAGCATAGCTTTCATGTGCTACTTGACCAGTTTTCTTGTGCTCAAAAGGAAATTATAAAATAAAATTAGTGTTTAATTTGGCAAATTTCTTTGTCTACGTTTTCTTAAGTGTAGATGTTTTTTTTTTTAATTTTGTATAATAAAATTAAATTATTGCTGTTAAGTTTTACATGAATTAAAAAAAAAAAACGTTAAGCTAGTAGATAGTCTGTTTGTCTATTAGTCAGATGGTTATGGGTTCAATTCCCACCAAGGGCTCTCTCTGGGCGTTTCACTACAACGATTGAAGATCTTCGTTACTATGCTCGTTAAATAAGTTTGAGCATAATTTGTACTCGTATTGTAACATTTAACACAAATATAAAAAAAACTGGATATTGGCCCTTATTATGAGTTGCATTCGATTTTCGATATTTTTGCTTCCTATGGTTGGTGTCAGTTTGTAAAATGAAAATGTAAATATTTGTGAATTTTTATATAAATTAGTTTACTTACAATCTTAGACCTGCATGAAGGTCTAAGATTGTAAGTACCGTCGTAGTCATTTTTTAACAGACTTCAAAAAAGAAGGAGGTTATCAATTCGTCTGTGTTGCTTTTTTTTTTTGTATGTTTGTGCCTTCATAACTCAGTAATTTCTAACCCGATTTTCAAACTTTTTGCACTATTAGAAAGGCTACAGATTGGTCCCATTTTAAAAGAAGTTCAAAAGTTTAAGAATTAAAGGGTGTCCCCATACAACATACATGTTTTTTACGTGTATTATGAACTTTATAGGTCACCAATTTAAAATTAAAAAAAAGTGCGTATCACTGTAGCTCCCAATAATAAAAAGTAATTAAAAAATAAAATAAAAAATTAAAGGGTGACCCCATAGGTGACTTAATTTCACCTTTATTCTCCTATCTTTTGAACCGTTATAGACAAAAACTTGAAAATTGCACAGAATGTTCGTTACTATGTCTGTTATAATAAGTATAAATATTTAAAATTAGAAATTAAAGGGTGTACCATTAGTTGGTTTATTTTGATATATATGGCCAAACTTTTGAACCGTTATAGACAAACAGTTGAATCTTACAAAGAACTTGTATTGTTAAGTCCGCTAAAACAACAAGTGTAAAATATGAATTTGGAAATTAAAGAGTGTCCCTATAGTTAATGTAAAAGTAATATATATGGCCAAACTTTTCAACTGTTATAGATAGACAGTTGAAATTCACAAAGAACCTATATTGCTTAGTCCGCTATTACAACAAGTATAAAATTTGGATCTATAAATTAAAGGGTGTGCCCATTTTTGATGTAATTTGACCATTATGTCCTCATCTTTGGACCCGTTATAGACAAACACTTGAAAAATGGACAAAATGTTCACTACTATGTCTCGAATAAAAACAAGTATAAATATTTAAAATTGGAAATTAAAGGGTGTCCCAATAGTTGATGTAATTTGATGTATATGGACACAAAGTTAAAATTTAAAAAGAATCTGTATGACAAAGTCCTCCTTAAAAAGTATTTATATTAAAATTTGAATTTAAAGGGTGTCCCAATAGGTGACGTTATTTGATATATATGACCCTATCTTTTAAACAGTTATTGATAAACACTTAACAATTAGACAGAATATTCATTACTATATCTGTTATAATAAGTATAAATATTTAAAATTATAAATTACAGGGTGTCGCAATAGTTTATGTAATTAGATGTATATGACAAAACTTTTAAACCGTTACAGACAGACGGTTGAAATTTACAATGAACCTGTATTGCTACGACCGCTATGACTAGTATAAAATTTGAATTCGGAAATTATAGGATGTCGCAATAGTTACCGTCTTAAAGAAACATGATTTTAAGTTTGTCTGTTTTGAAGTCGGTTTTTTTTTGCATGAATTATATTAATAATTATTTCAAATTTTCGTTTATCAATTAGTAAAACAATATTTATTTATAGTGTCGGCTGATGAAAAATGTACTATTGTGAATAATCCAATTGACTAAAATTCACATTAGCATTATTTTCATCACATGCGCGTCATAATACCAAATGACAATTCGTTCGAAAGTTGCTGATAATAAGCACCATTGTGATCGTTTGTTAACTAAAAAGTATAATTGGAATAATTACTAACATCAGCTTAAATATTATATATAATCCAGAGCTATAAATGAATAATTCTTTTTTGATTATAGTTCGTTACGAATTAGCAAATTTTGAATTAATTCTTTTTATACACAAAAAAAAAATGAATTGAAAGAAATTTGAATCAATTCAATCGAATTGATTTAAATGAATCTATAAAATTAATTGCAATTCGTTTCCAATTCAAATAAATGTTTTAAAGTGAATTGCAATTTACTTTGCAAAGCTTTTGAATTGAATTGATTTTGAATTCATTCAAATGAATTAGAAAAAATAATTACATAAATATAAATATACATCTTGCGAAGAAGGCCACTGTCGATTTCTACGATTACTAGAAGTGCCATGAGAAGGTGCTAGTGACGTACCACCAAAATAATAGTCCGTCCAAACATAAATTAGAACTTTGTTGTTAGCCTTAACCTTCCTGACCATTTTGTCGGTCTGTGAGACCGATGAATCACTTTTGTGTTAATTTCACGAAAACAAAAAATTGCAACAGCATCATTCTCTCAGTATCTTCATTATTTCTCATTATACAACGTTTAGTGTAACAAGTTCGTTTGTACCGGTGATTGCTAATCAGACGGTCTGTGACTTATAGTTAAGTGTCGCATTTTCGACAGGTAAACTGGTTTTGCTAAATTGGAAATTTTTAGATGAAAATGGACAATTAGAGATCAGTTTATATGATTTCATAAAAGAATTATGTTTAAAGTTAATTATCGTGAGATTTTCGTTATATATGGCAGATATTGAGCGCATAAGAGCTATTCTGAATGAATTCGATTCAGATCTAGATTCTGATGTGAAAAGTGGTACTGAATACGAAGATAATATTGATGTATATGAAGCAAACACTGATACCTAATAAGAAGACTCAGAGGAAAGTGATGTTGAAGATTTACAGGACGCTGAATCGAGCCACAAGCTCTAACAACTGATTGAAATTTACAAAGACTAACCTCATAAAGTGATTGAAATTTACAAAGACTAACCTCATAAAGAGGCATATATTTTAAGCATTTTGAAATCAATTTTTTTAGTGTTCCTGTTTTTTCTTGAACTCATTTTTTTGTTTACTTCTAAAATCTATATATAAATAGGCAAGGACAAAACTTTGGATCCCTTTTTCTCCTATGTTTGTCAACTGATTTTGTTCATTTTTTCACCGGTTAGTAGATATTATCTAGCTTTAGTGCACAGTCTATATTTGATTAAAATCGGTTCAGTATTTTAGGAATAAATGGCTCTTTAAACTGCTACCACTACACATGCTAAAAACACACATGTATGTGGTAGCTTCAAGTAAAACCAAATGTGCGTGTTTGTATGCAATTTCATTTTTTTGAAAACAAAAAGAGAAGGAGTAATTACACAGTTGTTTCTCTATTTAAATGAGTAAAGTTGAAAACACAACAACAGATGAGAGTTAATAAACATAATTAAATATGTATATTTGTATGTATGCCTACACATTCCTATATACATATGTTCACATGTGCAAGAATGACGAAAACATGAAAACATCTTATGTATGTAGACATAATTAAATAATTGTCTTTTAAATCAATGCAAGAAATTTGAAACAGTTATTTTTTCGATTTGCATTTGTTTTTAGTTGTTTTGTTTTTGTAAATGCATTTTTTACTCTTCTGATAAACTGAATTTTATTCTGTATGTACATATAATTTCATAATTTGCTTCTTAATCAATGCAAGAAATTTGGAAACAGTTATTTTTTCGATTTGCTTTTGTTTGTAGGTGTTTTGTAAATGCATTATTTTTCAGCTTTATTTTATTCTTAGCTTCAAATTATTAAAGCCTTTGTTAGGAAGTGTTAATTAAAAGTGTGGTGGTATTTTTTTTTATTATTTACCTTTTTAAAATTTTCTAAAGTGTATGGACCTACATAAATTATAAATCGTTTAAAATCGGTTTAAGATTTTTAAATGTTTTTGCCTTTGAATTCAAAGTGACTGTTATCCTAATTTTGCAGTTATTCTGAAAATATATTTTCGTTTTTGTTAGAGAAACTAATTTTTATATTTCTTTGAGATGCCACGAAGACGATCAATAACTGGTAGAATGGAGAGACGGCGACGAGCAATTCAATATCTTACTCAGAACAGATCTGGAAATATTAACACCGACAATCTGCGTAATGACAATCAATTATTAAATAGTTTTAAATGTGCTTTCAATATTGTTCCAAGTAATTTTATAAGTCATAACTGTTGTCCAATGCACTTAATATGCCGTTTTTGTAGTGCTAAGCATTTTGAGTCTGAAGTAACTCAAAATGATTTAACTTCTTTTACAGCATGTTGCCACAAGGGAAAAGTTTCTATAATGCCATTTTCTCAAAATAGCTTTTTTAATTCTTTATTTAATAATTTGAATTCACAAAACGCTGTTGAAAAGCGTAAAACAAAAAACTTTTTTGAAAATATTCGTGCTTTTAACTCAGTATTTGCAATGGTTAGTACAGAGGCAAAAATTGATAGAAATTGTATGAAAGGAATCTATCATTTTAAAATTCATGATGTGTTTTATCATCGCGTCGGTGCGTTGGTGACTGAATGTGGCAGAAAACCATGCTATGCGCAGTACAATTTGATATGAATTACGCACAATTTATTTACTTTTTTTTAAACCGAAATAAAATACGTCTCACTACCACGAGTATGTATAAGATTTTTGTTAAAATTTTGTTTCCCATTTTGTTTAATTTAAAAAATATATAAATAACGAATTGCTATTAACGTTTGTTTCATTAAAAAATGTGTATTTATGTATGTATGTATATAAACTATATAAAATGTATCAGAAATAAATTTGGTCGAATTTCGACCACGGGGCGAACTCTAGTATATGTTAATAGAAAAACAATATTTTATAAATGTTGTGTTTTGTGAATGATTTTTTTTTTTATTTTTATATTAGGTCTAGGATCAAAAATGCCAAATTATTGTGATGAAATATAAATTGATGCTGTGAGCTAAAAAAACTTAAATTTGTTTTTTTTTTTTTTTACTTCAGTTATTTCAGATTAGTTTGTTAAATATGACCACTGCACAGGTTTTGAAAACTTTATAATAGTTTTGAGATACCGAGAAATACTTGAAATCTCGGTCTGAGAGACCGAGAAATGTGAAGGTGTCGCACAAAAATGAAAATAGTCAGGAAGGTTAATTAGAAAAAAGGATAATGCTTTTAGCATCTTGTCATTTACGAAAAAGTAGTTAAACTGTCAGATGCAGTGGTTTGATTTTTTTTTTTTGGCAAATAGTCTGTTTGCCGAAGAGAAAGTTAAATTCGAAAACTACTGTAAATAGAAACTGCTGCTTAATATCTTTTGTTAATAAATAAATGTTCTGTCAGTTCAAAAGCCTTAAAATCATAATTCCTAAAGATGAAACCAGACAATAATTAACTGAAATCTTTAAATGAATTTGCTGAGTAGTTTAGAATAAGGATATACATTCACATTCCCGCTGACAGGAACATATAGGAGAAAACTATATTGAGCTTTCCAGCTTTATATTGTAGTTGTTCGTATTAAAGTAATAACATAAACGAAAAATGTATATTTAAATATTTATGTCCGTATCAATTTTGTGTTTATAGAAGCTTAAAAGTGTATTTACACGACGTGTGTTTGTCATATGACTTGTCAGTTTGATAACCCACATGTAATTTCATGTGTTTGTCAAAGTAGGCGTTTTACACACGATTTATAATTTTTGCTTTTAAACGAGAATGTGTAGTTACATCTGACATAACCTACAATATATATTTTTTTCCGCCACACAGTTTTGTATTGCCAACCACAGCGGATGCAAAGATGGAAACGTAGTGCTTTTGGTACCACAAAAAACATAAAATAGCAAAATATCAAGTTGGCATTACAGGATGTCACATCAAAATAGAACACGTTCTAAATGAAAAATGTCATATGTATTTTACACATGGAAAATACACATGTTATGTTTGAAAGGGTTCACACGACGTGTTTTGAATTTACACATGGAAGAATGACATGTCATATGACAAATACACGTCGTGTAAAACCATTTTAAGCCTTTAAACTTCTGTCGGTAATCCTTCTTTTTCTAGGCAACAAACATTTTACTGAGTTTGTCAACAATGTTTGATGTGTTTTACCAAGAGCCCCCCAAGCTATGTTAGCAAAAAAAAGAAACTATTTTTAAAATTACAAAGTAAAATGCAATGCATGTGTGTTAATTTTCTTTTTAGTAGTATTTGTGGCTTATATTTTGTATATTTTATTACTTCAAGCAGCAGTAAAATTTTGCCTTTGTAAAGTACAGTTTTGAATGCATTTGAAAACTTTGGTTGAAAAGATTTTTTTTTTTTTTTCAAATAAACCTAGATTCTTTTGTATATTTTAAACTAACTATCCCCGCGCTTCGCTGCACCTATCCAAAAAAAAAAAAAATATAGTAAGCGCCTGGAAGAAAAGTATGGCCAACACTTAACTCGAAATGGCACGCTATTCTCACGACAAAACTGTTTCAGTTTACAGCTTGTAAGACGCCCACTGTTCCCATCCAATCTGTTTTTTGCCAGACTATGCGTAATAACACGATAATAATTAATTACTTTTTATGGGAGGTAGCAGTCCCACTATACTAATCCAGTCTTAAACCAGTAACTGCAATCTTCCATGATTTCTAGCACCCAATTGGTAATTTACGACTACCTTACTTTCATTGAATCTCATGCTGTCACTAGCCTTTTACTCTCGACTGTAGTAATTTCAGACTGGAGACTGATAAATGTCGATCATCTGCCTTACCTCAGAATTTCTCGTATTTGCTAACATTTGTCTAAGGCTAAGGTGCCCATATCACCCAGTGCATGAGCATGATCCAAAGCCCATTGTGCTGGAGATTAACCCACGATGTGCGCTACCGCCTCAGCCTTTTTCCAAGCACAGTCTGCAAGTATCTCCTTACCTCGTTTCTCATTTTGGCTAGATGATACTTGAAGTTTCCTTGACCTACTACTAACATAGTTTTAAGGTACCCATATTATTTTCAAGCATCCTTCTGGTCCTGCTGCCAAAAACTGGAAAGGAAGTAGCGATGTGTACTGAATCTTTTAGAAGGGAGAGCCAAAGACTTTTAAAAGACCTTCTGTAGTAGGCACATAAAAATTAGGGTTGTAGCTGGAGAAAGTCTAAGCATGCCTTATAGAAGGCCTGAAGTAAGCAGGTCTGTTCAGTTATACCACTAGAAAAGCCGACAACAACTAATAGAGTCATAGCGACGTTCTTTGCTTTTAATTTCATTCATGAGTGCTGGAATTGCGGGTGCAGGAAAAAAAGGTTCTCATTGGACTTGACAACTACTCGGTTATAAAACGATGAGGCAGGTGAACGTTTACTTCAAACTGGTGCTGGAATGCGTGATGTGCCTCGGTCAATGAGGTAACATTGGTATGAGTTAAAGGACACATAGGCACAGCCGGGAATGAAGCAGCGGATCAACTAGCAAAAAGGGGATCTGCTCTGAGTTTCTGTGGACCAGAACCCAGAATAGTGATACGTAATGGAGATTGGATAATTTTAAGCTAGTCAGTCTACAACTTTAAACTCTAATCTGTCCAATGATTACAAACAACTGGTAAATTACAATTGAGTCTTTGTCGGGAATTAAACCCGTAACCTCTAGACTGATAGACTAGCGCGCTACCAATCGAACAACTAGGAACACTTTATTCTTAAAGACAACACTACTTCTGCGAAGCTTTTTGCCCATAATCATTGAGGACGGAAGGGAATCGAAAAGGGACCTATTTAAAAAGTGGCCTGCTTTGATATTCCTCCTTCATCTAAAT
Source organism: Phasia obesa (assembly GCA_949628195.1). Classification (NCBI taxonomy): domain Eukaryota; kingdom Metazoa; phylum Arthropoda; class Insecta; order Diptera; family Tachinidae; genus Phasia; species Phasia obesa. The sequence continues at coordinate 149,976,670 of OX451216.1, forward strand.
ATATAAAGCACAAAATGTGTTTGCTTGTATGTTTTTTTGTCGGAAAGCTATGGCTGCCTACAGCAGTGTACCTATCTTTTTGAAATTGGCACAGTTTGCTACTACTGATTGATAAAAAAAAGGGTACTTATTTTATTGATATTCGACGTGGGCGTGACACCTTCCATACAAAGTAAATATATATCATCATGTTGCTTGGTAGTAGTAATAGATCATGCCTTAAATATTGCACCCGTCTGCCAAAATACAAACTGGATTGGGGCAGTGGGCGTGGTGCCTCCTATACAAAGTGAAAAATTATTATCGTGAACCTGGAGAACTACAATAGGTAGAGTCTTGAAACTTTGCGCAAGTAACCCTCAGAATAATGTGCATTGTCTAGCAAAATGCTGACCCGAGTGGGATAGTGGGAGTAGTATCTCCCATAAAAAGTAAAAATTATCGTTTTAATACGTATAGTCAGCAAAAAACTGAAAAAGATTAGCGTGCGATGTAACAATACCGTGCGTTTTCAATTTAAAGATTGGCCATACTTTTCTTCCAAGTGTTTATTGTGGATGGGTGTAGCGAAGTGCATCGGGGATAGCTAGTTAATAATAAAATAAAAATGTATGGATGATTATTGCGCATTTACTTTCAGAGATCATAAAGAATAGATTCGTTAAATATGAAAATATTAATTAAAAGAATAATTAACACATTTTTGAATTATTTTTAAAATTATTGACATTCGAAAAATCTGAATAGGAATTATAATGCCCTGTTACTGTGATAACAAATCAATACTTTTCTTAATTTTTAATTATATGTTACTGCGCATTTACTTTCAGAGATCATAAAGAATAGATTCGTTAAATATGAAAATATTAATTAAAAGAATAATTAACACATTTTTTTAATTATTTTTAAAATTATTAACATTCGAAAAAATTATGAATATGAATTATGATTCCCTGTTACTGTGACAACAAATCAATACTCTGTTTAATTTTAAATTATATATTATTGCCAGCAGTCAATAGCTTGATTTTAAAAGAAAATAATTACATACCTTTGCCAAACCAAAACCTATCAATCGATAACAATTTTACTGTTGTCTAATGCAACACCCTGTATGTATGTATTTAAATAACTCTGAATCACTTGTGATTTAGTTACCTGATTTCTTTTCTATTCGTAGAGACTGTCCACTCTGCTGATGTCTTGCTGCTGCTATCAAGTGGCCCTTAAGATTTTTCTAAGTAGTATTTCCTTTCTACCACAACTATTGCACTTTCCTATGTTGTATTGTTATTTAGTAGCTCCAATGAGGGCATCAAGTGACACTACTTCTGTTCTGCACATTGCTTTTGCTATTTTTCTATATAGTTCTTTTTAAACAACAGCATATTGTTTTTTAGATAGAACCTTAACTCTACCCTGTGTCTTCATTAAAAGAAAAATAAACAAACAAAAATTTCTCTTAAGGGAATCTAAACAAACAAAAATTTATTTTGAGGGAATTTAATGGAAACTACGGCAGAGCCCAAGAAAAAACTTTATCGTGTCAAAAAAAAAAAATAAGAAAAAATTTAAAAGGCAGCGTAAGTTTCAAAAAAAAAGAACAATATGTTTAGAAAACAAAAACTTAAGTTCATAATGGTAAATTTTCGTGTTTAGTTGGTGCATTTAAGATACAAAACTTTTATTTAAGTTTTTATCTTGAACAGCTCAACTAAGTTTGTAATTTAAGATGGTAACGAAAATGCAATTTAGAAAAAGACACACAAAAACGAAAAACTGCTATTCATACTTATTTATAGTTTTTTCCCCTCTTTTTTCTGGCTATTATTTTCTACAATTTTTCTATTGAACAAAAAAATGTAATTGCCTGTGAAACTCGTATATGAAAGGGGTGATAATAAATTAAATTGAATGAAATTCAATAACACACATACCGATAGAAATACGAAAAAACATTGTAGTTTTTAATATAAAAAGTAACCTCCGAGAAAGTTCTATTAAAAAAATATTCTCAAGCTTTTTCTATTGTAGGGGTCACTTTGTTGAAGAAGATACGATATTTTTTTTATATTCAATTAGCAGCACAACAAAGTTGCAAAAAGAGAAAAATAGAACTTTTTAAACAAACAAAATTTCGTTTAAATAAATGCAATTAAAAAGTTGTTTGGCAAACAAAGGCGAATTTCTAAGAAAGAGAAACATCAGCAACACTATTAAATTACAATATAAATTATACACAGACAAAATTATATTCACCAATTTAAGGTTTTATTAATTGGATTCAGAATAAAATTTTATTAAATAATTTATTGATTTAATTAATTTTTTAATTACGATTTTTTTTATTCTCTTTTAAATAAATATATATTTTAATCAATTAAAAAATTAATTGAAGTTTAATTTAAAACTGATTAAAACCCTAAATTGGTGAACAATTTTTTTTCTGTGTAGGCTACAAAATCAGATGTACATTAAATACAAAACTTTTTGTTCTCATTTAAATGCAGCACTACAAAGTTGTTGCATTGTGTTTAAGTTTGAATTATTGGTGCAGTCATTCCCATCCTTGGCTTTAAATGTGGTGTGGTGATGGTATTATCACCGGCATGATGTGGTACCACATCTTGGGGGAACTGTCATTATTCGATGATGTAGTTGAAGATGAATTAGTTGTGATTTTATACAAAATGAGTTGTCAATTATACATATAATAAAATAATAACTCATTTCCTGTCTGTCTGTGTTTCTTTATTGTGTTCGCATCACTAAAAAAAAAAACTACTGAATGGATTTTAACAAAATTTTGTGAGGAAGTACCTTAGTATCCTGATTCTAATATGGAATAGGCTTTCTCCGCAAAAATATATTTCTTCCAAGAGAAAGTGTATAAAGGTACTGCATACTTTAAGGCACCTTTTATTTTTTACTGCCAATTCAATTGAATAAAATTTTTATTTGATTTGTATTTTTACTTTGTGGAATTTCATTGTTATTGAAATATTTTAAACACATTTTACAGAGCTTTAAATTTAAAAATTTTATTTAGGGATGGGTACCTTTATATAAAGTAAATATCTATATCTATAATATCTATACATATAATAAAGTAGTAACTCATTTCCGTTAGCTGTCTGACTATCTGTCTGCTTTTCAAACCCTGTCTCCCAGTTTTGCCCAAAGTCCTCCAGGTTTTTTTTATGGGTCCTCAAAGATGTGGGGCCTCGATGTCATTTTTGCAAAAAAATTATCATTTCCTCAAGCTCATATTTTGCAAACCGTTTGGAATTTTGATATACTCTCTGAGGCAAAGTTGTAGCTCTTGTCATAGAGAACAAAAATTGGGAACATATAAAATCAAAAAAACTTCACTTCAAGGTCAAAATCGCAAAAAACTTTAAAAAATTCAATTTTTTTACCTTTTTTCCCCTGTTCTGGTCCATAGGTAGCAAAATTCAAGTAAACAATCAACTACAAAAATGAACCTAAGATCTCAGTAAACAACTTTCTAGAACATATGAACTTCCTAGCAATGATTCTTAACACCGTTTAGGTAGCGCTTAGGTAGCCGGGAAATTTTTCACTTTTGCATCTGCACGACGAAATTTAATCATCATCATGAAAGCTGAAATAAATCCAGGGAATTCCTTAATGTTTACTCCAGCTATTAAATTTTCAATATCACGTTTCAATCCTAGAAAATCCTAAAAGTTTACTCTTTGTATTATGTAACAATTATTTGTTACTTATAATAAAGATTACGTGTAAAATAAAAAAATTAAAGGACACGTTAGCATAACCTCTACAACAAAATAATTGAAACAAATAGTAATAATGAAGTACAAAGTTTAAAATACTCTCAAACAAAACAATAGAGTTTCGACTTAATCCGGTTTTGATTTTATTCGAGCAAACAATTAATTGCTTTGCCATGTAATATGTCGATTATGTAAGGCAACTCAACTGCTGTTGCGTTGTCAGTTGCCAAAATTGTATTACGTATGGCAACTGGCAACTAAAACTTATTAATTTTGGTTGAAAATGGCAACCATAGAATTGTAGTTGGTGTTGATTTTTTTTTCAAAAAAGTAAAGTAAAAACTGCACTAAAACGTAAAAGTAAGTTTATTTTTATTCATCCATTTCCTCATAATCTTACAGACAACGTATATTGGCTCTCTTTCTGCGATGTTCACGTAATCAACCAACAAAAGAATAACGTTGATACGAATAGTACTACGTATGTTAATAGACACATATTTGATCAGCAGCTGGTTTCAGCTTTTTAACTTTTGATGAAAATGGTCGAAAAATAACTGCTGGTGTGAAACTTGGTATATCAAAGGCTTTATGCTCAAGAAGGAGGGTTGTTATTTACAGGAGGATCTTTAGGTGGATAAGCAGTTTTCTTTTTAGATTTATCGCCTTGGCTGGAACTTAATAAACTTGAATTAAATTCACGAATGTGTTTAGACACATTTTTAAAAAGATTGGATATTAATTTCAAAAAGAATTAAATATGTAGATACGAAATAATATTTTTTTTTTTTGTATTTTCTTTGCTATTTATTTAAAACTATTTTATTATTTACATTTATTTCCAGTTGCTAGAATGTCAAAATAGCATTATCGATAACACACTGTGTAATTTTTTAAGTCATGGCAAAATAACCATATACGGACACCACTACGTCATAAAAGACCAAAATAAAAAAGACCCCTGTCTCCCAGTTTTGCCCAAAGTACTCCAGGTTTTTTTTTATGGGCCCTCAAAGATGTGGGGCCTCGATGTCATTTTTGCAAAAAAATTATCATTTCCTCAAGCTCATATTTTGCAAACCGTTTGAAATTTTGATATACTCTCTGAGGCAAAGTTGTAGCTCTTGTCATAAAGAACAAAAATTGTTAACATATAAAATCAAAAAAAACTTCATCTTCAAGGTCAAAATCGCAAAAACTTAAAAAAATTCAATTTTTTTTACCTTTTTTCCCCTGCTCAGGTCCATAGGTAGCAAACCGTGACCTTGAAGATGAAGTTTTTCTTGATTTTATATTTTAACAATTTTTGTTCTTTATGAAAAGAGCTACAACTTTGCCTCAGAGAGTATATCGAAATTCCAAACGGTTTGCAAAATATGAGCTTGAGTAAATGATCATTTGTTTGCAAAAATGACATCGGTGCCCCAAATCTTTGAGGGCCCATAAAAAAAAAACCTGGAGGACTTTGGGCAAAACTGGGAGACAGGGGTCTTTTTTTTGGTCTTTTATTACGTAGTGGTGTCCGTATGTGGTTGTATATCCGTGTTGTACTGTGTAACTTTATGCCAACTGAAAAAAGTTACCTTACATAATACCAATTTTTTCCCTGTTGCGTTTTCAAAAGACAACGCAACTGAGGTTGGGTTGCTATACATAATCGACTTATAAATTTTCTTCGATTAATTTATTGAGGTTTTTAAATTACTCGATTGACTCGAATTAATATATTTTATAAGTGTATCTAATAATCAAAATTGCTTAATAATATATTTTTTAGTGACATCTTGTAGATGATTTTAAAAACACGTGTTAAGTTTGTTCATATATTTTATTACGATGTTCAGAAACAGAATGAAAAATGTTTGGGAAGAAAGTTATAATCGATTTATGAAAAATATTTATAGGTTATTTAAAAATTAGTTCAAAATTGAAGATCATAAAAGAACTAATTTTTAGTCGAATTAAGGGTTAACCGATATAATTTGTTCGAGTTATTTTTTAATCGAAATTTGCAATTTTTCTTACTCGAACAATTAATTGACTTAAGATTCTATGATTAATCGAGCGATGATTAATCGAGTGGATACTCTACAAAACAAGCACTAACCCTAACACATGCAAGAAAATTAAAGAACACACAAAGCCTATCACATATACCACATATCTATCACATATACCATTAAATGCATTTTCAGCACATGTTTACAAACATCAAACTTGCTAGAACAGCAACCAAACCTATCAGACCATTCGGTCAATTTGGAGTAACCAAAATAAATGCTGAAGGAAGCAAAATAAAATATTTTCTTTCTAAGAAAAAATCATACAAAAACAATAAAAAATGTTAGATAAAAATTTTATGCAAATAAAGCAAACTAAAAACCAAGTCCATTCTTCTAAACACCGTTGCACAATGTAGTAGCAAGTTGTGTTGTTAGTTGTAAAACATAAAAGATTTTCTGACCACAACTTTACAGTAGAATTAGCATACACTTTTAAGAGCTTCGTACTGCAACAACAGCGAATAGTTACAAGTTTTTTTTTATTTTGTAAGGCAAAACAAAAAAAAAAAAACCCAACCACAAATGGAGACTAACAGCTGAAGAGTGTTAAAATCCTTAACGAAAAAATAAAATTCCAAACAACTCGTAAAGTTGGAAAAATGTATACATAGTAACGCTAAAAGGAGGAAAAAGCAGAAGAAACTTAAATACTTAACAGTAAAAGCTCTTAGTGAAATGCAGCAGCAAAAAAAAGGAATTAATTTGGAATTCGCTTTAACTTTTGGAGTAAAATAAAACCTTTATTTAAATAGTAAATGCTTTTTCAAATTAGTTAAACATTAACTTAGAACATATGGAGTCCTTTGTATTTTTTAACTTAACAAAACATGCTTCACAATATAATACACAGTGGTGGTAAATAAAAATAGTGTTTTTTAGCCGCTTCAATATCGATAAATATGGTTCGACAGCTGAGAATGAAATACTGTGTCGACATTTTATTAATTTAGGTTTGGCAAGTAATCATAAATCGTTTAAAGCAAGAACAGCGCTATCAAATTGCAGAAATTTTTTTACAAACTAGCTGTGCCCGCCACTTCGTCAGCGTCCTTCAATATTTTGTTCGATTTTGCTTTGAAAGCAATCCACACCAGAGCTTTATTTACAACATTTGTGTCTTTGGTGACCCCCACTGAAATTTTCCGGCAAACATTTTCGTAGAATATTTTAATCCTTAAATGTCCTCCTTAAAGGATATTTTTTGATTTTCTCGAAAAGAGTGTCAAATTGACCCACAAAGAGACCAGTTAGAGGGTTAAGATCTTCCACAAAAATAATCCTCATACAATTCCACAATACAACTCTGACCATAATAATTCTCTCAGACATTAACTTACAGCATTTTTTTTCAAATAGTATAATACTCCCTTCGACCAAAAAATGAAAAGTTTGACCCACTGTAAAAAAAAACTCAGAGGTGCTGGACCATAAGTTTGTTCTACAAAAATGATCTACTCAACATACCCTTTCAGAATTATGGGGTCGCTATTCTATTCCATTCAAAAAGTCTTAATTTGTTGGACAGTGTTATCAACAAGGCAAGTAAACATGTGTAAAAGAGCATATTGCTGCTCAAGCCCAAAGTATTGAAGGAGAACTTGATATGTCGATCATCGATCATCATCGTTCTTAATTTGTTGGCGTTTGTCAATCGACTAAGTGGTATATTTTTCGGATGAATCTTGGCTAACGTGCCTATAAAATACAGCTCGTGCAAGAATTTAAGCCAAACGACTATCATTTGCGTCACATTCTTACTGATTGGGCTGGTTTGAAACTGGCCAAAGATTTGCATTTTTATCAAAGAATTGTGTTTAGTGGTGAAGATTATTTGTGGTTTAATAGCTTGGTATGTGGCAAAATTGCTGAGTTTGAAGCGAAGTCGCTTACCATTACATCCATTAAAATTTACTGTATGGTGCGGATTTAACGCTGGCGGCATCAACGGTTCTTATTTGTTTCGAAATGAGCAAGGAGCTGTCGTTACGGTGATTAGAGAGCTCTATCGAGATATGCAGACTGAAGTTTTGTTTAAAAAAATTTATTAGCAACTTGTAGTACAGGGTTCTACAATCTATTTATTGCAAAATCAATTGTAACAACTGTACATATATCCAGAAGTAGTCCTGTTCATTGGCATTTAGAGCCTTCGTTCATGCGATTTAGTGCCTTCGGATTACTTTTTATGGGAATATGTTGTGATTAGTTTATCATGACATCGTCGGAAAGGATAGAGCGTGATATAACTGGTGCTTTTTTTCAGAATCGAGAAGAAATCAGCGAAGACGGGTCTAATAATAAATGGCTACTAATACTAATAAGTGCCGGCAATTGCAGTGTCGAGGTAATAGAAGAATTTATATACTTCAGTTTCAACTTCAACAGAAATAATGATATCAGCATCGAAATAAAGCAAAGGATCATGCTGCCATATACATGCTTACATGGCGTAAGCAGAGAGCTTTTGAACAGAGCCCTCTATCGCCGATAAAAAATATCCGAGCTTCTTGATGGGTGCTTGCGAAAGCAGATGAAGTGTACTGAGTGTTTTTTAAGAGAAAAACCTTTCGCAAAATATAACAAGTAAGTAAGCTCATCATCATGAGCTATATGAGCTGTAGACCGTCATGGACGTAGTTAAGCGCATCAAATTACAGCAATTGCGCTGGCTCGGCCATATATAGTACAAACTCTCCAGTCCAAAAAGGGGTTGGTTGAGAACTAACATGGAAAATGGAGAAGGGAAAGATCGAGACAAAAGTTGATGAATCAAGTAAAAGAAGACATGTACATAAATCCTTGGTATAACGAACTGGAGCGAGCACACACAGTAAGAAAGTGCTTGGTAATTGTTTATTAATCAGGACAAGACCAACATGAGGTTATGGAGCCAACTTAAGGAAATAAGTAATTTATGTAAAAGCTTAACTGAGGAATTACAAAAATCTCGATGTAATAGAAAAGGGTGAAAGTAGATTCTTAATAAGTACGTAAAATCTTTTCTATTTATCATATTTTTTAAGAAATATTTTTTTTAGCAGAGCTGTGTATTTTGTCATATACAAGATACTGGTTGTCAGCCACATGTCGAAAAATACAAAACAATTTTTTTTTTTGTCTTTGTGAGGAGACTCTTTGAAATATAAGGAAATTGGTTCTTTTACATAATTTATTTCTAATTTATTTGTTTACATACCAAGATGTAACATTTAGCTCTCCTCAGACATTTGAAGCCAGAGTTCCAGTTGTAAACTTTGGATATGTGATTTATCAACTGAGTCCACACATCGATATTTACTAACGACATAGCTTTTTAAGCGTTCATGAAATTCCCCAGGAAGCATAATTATATTTACAAGACACGTGGTATCTATTTAGAATAAAGGTGAACTAACAAAAATGTACTTATACTGTTCATGCTGCTTAAGGGCTCAAGCCTCCTAATGCGTATAAATAAAGAAATAACACTTTAACTTTTAGAAGACAAACATCTCGGTATACATCTTGAACAGCGCCTTACTTAAATAATCCATGTAGTACCGAAGTTAATACAAATAAATTTAAAAACAGTAGATCAATAGACCAATATGATGTTTTGAAATTCAGTTTCTTGTGCAAACTGTTGACAACACTTGCTATTTTTCGATTCTCTTTCAAGAACAAAATTAACTTGTGTATGCATTTCAGTACACCTTACGTCTGCATTAAGAGATGGCAAATAACAATCCAAGTGTTGAAGGACAGTAAGGAAAAATAAAAACGTAGTTTGTTTGTTCGTCTTTTATTGAAGCTTTAATATTCTGTAATATTATTCTATTAACTAGTCATTGTGTTTTGTAGAATTTTATTACTTATATGCCCATAATTATAACTCGCCTTTAGCTAAAGTTAGGATTTTAATGGAGCGATAAGTAGTTTTTCGCTATAATATTGAGGAAAATGTTCATTGTTATAACTTGTCCTTATAGTACGTGATAGTTAAAACTGGTTTTTATCTTACTTTTAATAACGAACAACTATTTATCGCTCCAACAAAATCCTAACTTTAGCTAAAGGCAAGTTATAATAATTTGCCATAGAGTATTTTTGGCTTTTCTAAAATTAGGAAAAAGTTTTCCTGATGATCTGGCCTGAGCAACCAGTGAAATACGTATAGGAACTAGCTCTTTTCCCCGAACACAAAAATTGCATTTTTCTATTATAAAACGTTATGGGTAATTAGCATAATATTAAATAAACAAATGTTTTTATTTGAATGCAACATGTGATTATAAAACATTCATAAGATTAGGAACTAAAGATTTATTTATTTAGATTTATTTTTTTTTTTTTTGTCAAATACCCCACTGTGGTATATGTAGTAGTAAGGATTTTATATTAATATTAGCGCATTTGCTTAAATTTGTATACATGTTTTTCTGTTTGCAACTATTTTCTTGAACGTGAGAATGTCGGCTTTTAAACAAATTTCATATATTTTTCATTAGGACCTTCTTTCTATGGCATGTGTTCATTTTAATATTAAAGAAATCTGCCTAATTTTCTTCAATTTGTATACTAAACGCACTATATTGAATACTAGCTGTGCCCGCCACGTCGTGGGCGTCCTGACAATATTTTGATCAGTTTTGCTTTGAAAGTATATCACACAAATTGAAAGACTCTTACTTGTATAGTGCTTCAGTTATGGTTTATGTATTTAATTTATATAAAGGTACCCATCCCTCGATAAAATTCTAAAATTTATAAAAGATTCTAAAATTCTAAACATTATTGTAAATCTCTGTCAGTGGTGTTTAAAATATTTTAATAACAATGTAATTCCACACAGTAAAAATATAAATATTAATTAACTGGCGCCATCAGGTGGCACCTTTAAACCGGAAATTGAGTTTTTCACTGGTTTTTCACGACTTTCTCTTGGAAACAAGATATTTTTGTGGAAAAAAAGTACCCTATATTGGGACAAGGATACTATGGTACCTCCTTACAAAATTTTGTTAAACTCCAAACAGTAGTTTTTACGTGATGCGAACACAAACAATGAAGGACAGACAGACGAAAATGAGTTACTATTTTATTACACAGTGCAACACGGAAAAAAATATCCATATACGGACACCACTACGTGATAAAAGACCAAAAAACAAAGACGCCTGTCTCCCAATTTTGCCAAAGTCCTCCAGGTTTTTTTTATGGGCCCTCAAAGATGTGGGGCCTCGATGTCATTTTTGCAAAAAAATTATGATTTACTCAAGCTCATATTTTGCTAACCGTTTGGAATTTTGATAAACTGAGGCAAAGTTGTAGCTCTTGTCATAAAGAACAAAAATTGTGAATATATAAAATCAAAAAAACTTCATCTTCAAGGTCAAAATCGCAAAAAACTTAAAAAAATTCAATTTTTTTTACCTTTTTCCCCCTGTGCAGGTCCATAGGTAGCAAACCGTTCAAAATTCAAGGAAACAATCAATTACAAAAATGAACCTTAGATCTCGCTAAACAACTTTCTAGAACATATGAACTTCCTAGGAATGATTCTTAACACCGTTTAGGTAGCGCTTAGGTATCCGCAGAAGTGAAAAATTTCCCAAAAATTTTTTAATTTCATTTGTTTTTTCTTTACTTCAACATTGAGATACTATAAAGCCTTCTCCCGTAAGTGAGTTGTTTATTGAGATCTTAGGTTAATTTTTGTAGTTGATTGTTTCCTTGAATTTTGAACGGTTTGCTACCTATGGACCTGAACAGGGGAAAAAAGGTAAAAAAATTGAATTTTTTAAAGTTTTTTGCGATTTTGACCTTGAAGATGAAGTTTTTTTGATTTTATATGTTCACAATTTTTGTTCTTTATGACAAGAGCAACAACTTTGCCTCAGAGAGTATATCAAAATTTCAAACGGTTTGCAAAATATGAGCTTGAGGAAATTATCATTTTTTTGCAAAAATTACATCGAGGCCCCACATCTTTGAGGGCACATAAAAAAAACCTGGAGCACTTTAGGCAAAACTGCGACACAGGGGTCTTTTTTTTTGGTATTTTATGACGTAATGATGTCCGTATATGGTTATTTTATCATGACTTAAAAATTTACACAGTGTGTTATACATATATGTATAGATTAGCATCAGTTCTGTAGCAAATTACCTAAAAAATAAAAGTTGGGCCAACCAGATTGCATGTTACTTCAGACATTAGGTTGCTTATAATTTCTTTAGTCATTCAGTCACTGCATTACTTTGTCGATATTCCTTAATCCCATTACTTTTTTTTTTATTTATGTACTTTGAAACTGTTCTACTTTCAAGCTTTCACTGTGTTTAACAATCACGTTTAAAACGTTTTTTGTTTCCGTTTTTCTTGTTTTTTTTTGTGTGTTTTTTATTATTCATCCAACTTAAGCATAAACTTTTAAAATTATTTAAAAAAGACGTGTAACTAGAAAAAGAAAATTTATTGCAACTAAAAACTTACCGTGTGCATCTTTAGACGATAATGAGCCAGCTATACTGGAACCACCACTACTGCCACCAATAATACTACCAGCTCCGCTCGAACCCAGGCCATGCAATGATATTGAGGAAGAATGAAGACGAGCTAAAGCATTTTGTGTTGGCGATAGTAGAAATGAAAGTAAAATTAAAATTCGTATCATAATAGTGCTGGCAGTAGGTGTTAATGGTAATGTTCTTCTTTTTGTTTTTGTACATCGTGATGTTGTCGTCCTTGTCATCGTTGTTGTTGTTGCTGTGGTTGTTGTTTTTAAACAGCTACAACAACGCAAATGCCATGATGTTGGCATTAAGAAATGACATTTATAGCACTTCATTTTATTATTTTTCAACAATAAATTTGTTCAACAAAATATGCTTTTCTCAGCTGCTTCCACTCTGTCTGCTTAAGTTTTATTGTTGTAAGAAACAATTTTACTTATACTTCCTTTATTTTTCTCCTTTTCTCTGCTTAATAATTGCAAGACACACTTCTCTCATCAACTTAACGTTTAGCTTGCTATTCTTTTTTTTCCTTTAAAATATTATTATTTTTTCATGCTTGTTTTTCAGTTAAAGTTAAATTTTATCATTTGGTTTTCTGGAAGCCTCCTTCCTCTTTTTGGCGTAAAGAACATTTTTTTTTCAATTACTATTTCTTGCAAATTAAACTGATATGGTTATGGTTGGTTGGTGACTGCAAAGAAAAAAGGAAAATTAAAAAATTTTATTTTGTTGCCAAAAGAAATTATCATAATGATAATAATCGTTGTGTATACATATTCATACATACATACATATGTATGTATGGCTATTTATAAAGGGTGTTTTCTATAGAGGTATAGAACTTTAAGTTGTAATAAAACAACGATGGATTATTCGATTGACATGAATTTTATTTATCCGAAAGATAATCTTGTGGCATGGCCACGGCTGGTGCGGATGTAGTCCAATCTGGACGTCCGATTTTCGATGAATTTTTCCAACATTTGTGGCCGTATAGCGGCAATAACACGGCGAGTGTTGTCTTCCAAATGGTCAAGCAGTTGTGGCCTATCCTCATAGACCAATGACTTTACATAGCCCCACAGAAAGTAGTCTAGCGGTGTTTAATCACAAGATCTTGGAGGCCAATTCACAGGTCCAAAACGTGAAATTAGGCGGTCACCAAACGTGTCTTTCAATAAATCTATTGTGGCACAAGCTGTGTGACATGTTGCGCCGTGTTGTTGAAACCACATCTCCTGGACATCATGGTTATTCAATTCAGGAATGAAAAAGTTAGTAATCATGGCTCTATACCGAAAATCGGGAACAACGGTAATCTCCTTTTGGGCCCATTCGACGAATCTACGCCTTACTTGATGATCGTTTGGCTTCAATTCTTGCACGAGTTGGATTTTGTAAGCACGCAAACTAAGATCCTTCCGAAAAATCTTCCATAAAGTGGATGGACACAGATCTAATTGCTGTGCTCGATGGCGGATGGAGTCATTCAATGCTACGCTCTATAGCAGCAATAGTTTCTTCTGTACGCACTGTACGGCGTCTGTGGGGATGCGAGTTATCTATAAGAGTAAACGTGGAGCGAAAACGTTCGATGGTTAATCGAATTAACTGCTCTGATGGACGATTTTGTCGACGATAAAATAGACGTAGTGCGCGATACGTTTTCCGCACAGTCCAATATTTTCGAAATAAAATTGCACTATTTGCAAGCGTTGTTCAGGCGTGACTCTATTCACAATGAATTGCCAAAACAAACTGAGAATAAATCACTTGACAGCTGTTAAATCGGTCGCCATATTGAAAAGTAATGCCAACTTAAAGTTATATACCTCTATAAAAAACACCCTTTACATATACATTCATGTACGAGTATGTATGTATGTATTTATCTGAAAATAATTTCATTTAACTGAATGGTTAGTGATTTTTTATTTCTTTGATTTTAAGCCTGACAATTGTTAAATTCACTAGAGATTGCTTTAAATGACAATAACATTCCATGCGAATTTTATTAAATAAATTCCATGAAATCAATAAAAATAATTTTGTTTCCTTCATTTACAATATGAAATATAAATAATAAAAACGCTTTATGTTATGTACAGCAAGGCTCATGAGAAAGAATTTAAATTAATAAAATTTTATTATTTTATTTTAATTTCGATTTCGAAGTCATAGTTGAACGTAGCGATACATAATAGCAGGCATTGTCATAGAAAGGCCAATACCTGCTATTGTGTAGAAGAGGGTTGCAATGCCCCCGCAAACTTGCTGTTGCACCCCAGAATTTTTAAAAATTATAGCAGCACTACAAGGATGTAACCTAATAACCCAATAACTTGCAGAGTTGGACATACTGATCCAAATTTCGTAGATAATATTAACGAAAAAACTAATAGAACCTTAACGACAAAAATAGTTAAATCAACTTAATTTTTATTTAAAACTATATACGATGTATTCACAGAAACTAATTTTATTCAAATCAACAAAATTACTTTTGTAATTAATAGGTCTGTTCCAGATGCGTAACGAAACAGTCCGAACTCGCACAAATTAGTCCGAAAGCGTTCCTGATAACAATTTTTGTGCAATTTTGATAGAGTGAGTGACAGAAATGAGAGAGTAAAATTTATCATTTCCTGCGCAAAGTTGTACGAACTTTTTCTTTGGGTAAGTTCGGACTAGAATTAAATTATCAGCTGTTATTTGTTTACATTTAAAAGTGAAGAAATTTTGAAATAAAGGACGAAAGTTTTTATTTAAAATTAAGCAAAATGGAAGATTTTAATATAAATTTCATGGAGAACGTGTAATAAATAGTTACTTGGCTTTCCCTTTTTCAAAAATTATAAATATTAACATTTAAATTTAATTTTTTCAGTTAATTTTCATTCACCGTTTACAGCTGTTGCCGATGATGCAAATGATTTGCTTTTAAAATATTATGAATTTAAGTGTTTAAAATCACTAAAATAAAATTTATTTGAGAAAATAGGCATTTCAACATGTTCAATTGTGGTTTTTTGCATTCCAGCAACTTTCGACAACTTTGTCACATTCAGAGAGTAATTTTGTTTTTACTCTCAATAGTCCGGACTGTTTTGTTATGCTTCTGAAACAGACCTAATATGTTTTAATAAAACCTTGTCAATCTAAAAAAAAAAAACTTCAAGGCATATTAGCAATTATTTTGTTTGTGTAAAAAACCCTTTGTGTCACAAACAAAATATTAACCTCTTCAGGAAAATTGGCACATATGTATGAGTATGTGTGCAATTAGCTTTTTTTAATTTAAAAGATTAAAGAATAATTTTGCAAAAAAAACCGACTTCAAAACAGATCGAAGGGCACCAATTATAAACTAATAATGTAAGAAGTAATCTGTAAGAATTAGATTTAAACCAAATAATAGATGCGCCAAAATTAGCGGAAAAGAGTAAAGGCTATGTGAATGTCAAGCATCTACCTATTACTGTTCAAAATTGAAGCTATTTTCACCAGCATCCGTTTTTTTTGGGGACACCATTCAAGTCTCTGTCTATAACGGATTCAAAGATAGGGTCACATAGATCAAATAACATCACCTATTGGTTCACCCTTTAATTTACAATTTTAAATTAAAGACCTGTTGTTATAGAGGACTTGACCACAAAGATTCTTTGTAAATTTTAACTATCTGTATATAACGGTTAAAAAGTTTAACCATATATATCAAATTACATGAACTATTGGGACACCATTTACATTATAATTCCAAATATTTATACTTGATATCTTACCAGAGAAAGTAGTGGATATTCTGCCTAATTGTCAAGTGTTTGTGTTTAACGGTTCCAAAGATAGGGCTATATAGATCAAATTACATAATTTATGGGGACATCCTTTAGTTTATAAATTCAAATTGTATACTTGCTATAGTGGACTTTGCAATACAGATTCCTTGCAAATTTTAGCTGTCTGTCTATAACAGTTCAAAAGTTTGACCACATACATAGAATTACATTAACTATTAGGACACCCTTTTATTTCCAAATTCAAATTTTATACTTTTTGTTATAGCGGACTTAGCAATACAGGTTCTTTATAAATTTCAGCGGTCTGTGTACAACTGTTCAAAAGTATGGAGCACCCTTTAAAATTTTGAATATTTATTCATTTTATTATAACGGTCAGAGTAATCGACATTCTGTCAAATTTTCAAAGTTTTGCCTATAACGGTTCAAAAGATAGGCTCAAATTCGAATATTTCTTTAATCTATTACAATATTATTGTTGTCGCAGTACGACAACGACAATCGTAATAAGGCAAACCATTATTGCTATTGAACATAATTATCTTAGAACCATACTTTTGTTTATCCTAATAATAACATTGTGACTTTTTATGTCAGCATTTGACTATAATTGAGAAATAATTTACTCATATATTCAAATTAACCTATTTTTCTTTTCTGCAATAATTAGTACAAAACGTTATGTTATTTTTTCAAACTGCACTTGAACTTCTAAACTTTTATAAAGGGTGTTTTTTATAGAGGTATAGAATTTTAAGTTGGCATTACTTTTCAAGATGGCGACCGATTTAACAGCTGTCAAGTGATTTATTCTCAGTTTGGTTTGGTTTGGCAATTCATCACGAATAGACTCACGCCTGAACAGTAACGCGTAGATTCGTCGAATGGGCCCAAAACGAGATTACCGTTGTTCCCGATTTTCATAAGCGAATTTTGTTTAGCGATGAAGCGCACTTCTGGTTGAATGGCTGCCGCATTTGGAGTGAAGGTAACCCTCAAGTGTATGTCGTAACACCGTTACATCCAGAAAAACTGACTGTTTGGTGCGCTTTATGGGCTGGTGGAATCATTGGTCCTTACTTTTTCAAAAACGATGGTGGCCAGAATGTTACAGTCAATGGTGATCGGTATAGAGCCATGATTACTAACTTTTTCATTCCTGAATTGAATAACCATGATGTCCAGGAGATGTGGTTTCAACAAGACGGTGCAACATGTCACACAGCTCGTGCCACAATAGATTTATTGAAAGACACGTTTGGTGACCGCCTAATTTCACGTTTTGGATCTATGAGTTGGCCTCCAAGATCTTGTGATTTAACACCGCTAGACTACTTTCTGCGGGGCTATGTAAAGTCCTTGGTCTATGCGGATAAGCCACAAACGCTTGACCATTTAGAAGACAACATTCGCCGTGTTATTGCCGATATACGGCCACAAATTTTGGAAAAAGTCATCGAAAATTGGACGTCCAGATTGGACTACATCCGCGCTAGCAGTGGCGGTCATATGCCAGAAATCATATTTAAAATGTAATGCAACAAGATTATCTTTCCGATAATTAAAATTCATGACAATCAAATAATCCATCGTTGTTTTATTGCAACTTAAAGTTCTATACCTCTATAAAAAGCACTCTATAGTTCGCCATTACGTACTACTGACTTTATTTTTTAATGTCACATTTGCCATTTTATTTGTATTTTATAACGATTTTACGATTAAGTGGAATATAATGGATAACAAGAATAAATAAAATATAACTAATTGTTTGTCCTGTATTTACAAACAATCATATTCAGTAATTGCTACCTACTATTATGTAGGTAAACTTATGTCCGTTTGAGAATTATTCTATATGTATGAGTACAAGAGTAAATAATAATGTATTATATATGTATATATGGTACACAAACTTCATAGTCTACATATCCGGCATTTATGGTTCCTTAAATGCAGGGCACATAGCAAACAAACCAACTCAAATAAAACAAAATAAAATAAATGAAAATAGCACAATGGAAAAACGGAAACGTGGGCTGTTTCCGTTTAGTTTTTACGTGCACATACGACGTTTATGAAAAACAACAAAACAAAAAAGGAAAAATGAAAAACTTCAATACTCAACACATTAACTATTCGTAACAGTAGTAAGGTACACAATAAAGATACAACAAATGTATCTGTCCTTGCATGTTTTATTATGAACCAATGACTGAATTGTTTTTAATTTATAAAATAACATATTTTCCCTTGTACAGGTAATATTTGTGTAACATTCTTATGTTTCAAAATATTTTAAAATATACATACATGTATGTTATAAATATAGTATGTATGCCATTGACTTTAGTCCCAGCGTTGCCACAGTTCTCTTTTGAACCATTCGTGAATAAAATCCGTTCAGCTTCTTAATGCTGCGAGGCCAGTATAATTATTCTCTTTATCTCAAAACTGATGTTGTTTTGTTAGTGGCGGTACCGAAGTAGATAAAATCGCTGACTACCTCAAACTTGTAGTTGTTTCTACTTCCACTGTCTGCACGAGTCTACTGGACATCTTGTGCGTTGATACCATCAACTTGGTTTTATCGCCGTTTACTGCCAGAAGACCCACTTTGGCAGATTCTTTTTCGATCTTTTCAAAGGTGGCAGTTACCGCTCGCAATGTTCGTAAAAATGGTTTTACACGGCGTGTGTTTGTCATATGACTTGTCAGTTTGATAACCCACATGTAATTTCATGTGTTTGTCAAAATAGACATTTTACATACGGGTTATAATTTTTGCTTTCAAATGTATTGTACACATGGAAAACACACATGTTATGTTTCAAAAGGTTTACATAATGTGTTTAGAATTTACACATGGAAAAGTGACAAGTCATATGACAAATACACGCCGTGTAAAAGCACTTTAAGCGAGTAACATATGTTGTTTAGTGTATAGCGTGCCAGTTCTATTCACATTCGCGGGATGCGAATAACCTTTTCTAGCAGAATATTAAAAAGGTTACACGATAGACTATCGCCTTGTCTGACACCTTGTTTGGTAATAAATGGTTCGGAGAGGTTTCTTCCTATTTTAACTTAAGATCGCGTATCAGTTAAGGTCATTCTACACATCCGTATTAATTTTGCAGGGATACAAAACTCAGACGTGGCTTGAAACACATTTGAGCGTATGGGATGTAAAGCAGCCTTGTAGTCGACAATCTATTTTTCTTGGGTCTTTTGCAGGATTTGCAGGTCGGTGGTGGATTTGCCAGGTCTAAGGCCACATTTATATGGCCCAATTATCTCGCCAACTTTAGATTTTAATCTTTCACACTGTACGCTCTGTAGTTGGTGCATACTGTCTTGTCTCTTTTTTTGTGCCCTTTTTTATAGCACTTTTATTTGTTTTTAAATATAACTGAACTCTTAGCTCTTGGGGAAATTTTAATTTACAATATATTTGTACTGTTCTCCAAAATCTTAGAGACCAAAAAAGTGTGAGTGTCATTACGGAAGCCGTCATTACGGCTTCAGGAAGAGGACAAAATTTTAGAAATTAGAACTACGATGGCCACCACAATTATTAATCGTATATACATATATTAAGCAACTTTATGAGCAAAACTTTAAATTTTTTTATTTTAATTTTTGTCAGTCGATATGTGAATAAAACACATGCTTTTATTCACCTTCTACATTGTTGATGAAAACTCTATATCTATTTATATTTCTATACTAATATTTCTTTTCACTTTTACGATCAATGATTACAAATGTGTTGACCATTTGTTATCCATTTTCGAATTCATTTCATTTTGTTTTCTGCTCGTTTACTCTGAGCTATTTCTAGCCATTAATATTACTATTAGGTTCATTACTCCTACTACTATAATTTTTAGCACTTATCAATTTAACTATTTTATTTTCATGCTTCAGTAATAAGAGTTTCTTTTTTTTTCTTTTGTCAATTTATTTAAAGAAAAAAATATAATAACAACCTAAGAATACAATAACTCCATATTATGTGTAGCTTCACACACCAACACTC
The DNA here is from genome assembly GCA_949628195.1 of Phasia obesa. Taxonomy (NCBI): domain Eukaryota; kingdom Metazoa; phylum Arthropoda; class Insecta; order Diptera; family Tachinidae; genus Phasia; species Phasia obesa. The sequence goes on from OX451216.1 coordinate 149,996,831, forward strand.
TCTCGTAAACGTACATGTACATACACCTACTAAGTACAAACATCATTTGTCTCAAAAACCCCACTCGTCGAAAAGGTACTTAAATAAAATCATACACATTTATCTTAAATGTTGCTGTTGCTAAAGAAAACTTACGTCGTTTTTGATGGGATAGTTTCTGTTTTCCTCTTTACTCTGTTAGATGTCTCTTGTTTTTAAATTTTCTTTTATATAAAATTTTTTTTAGTTTCCTAGTACAGCTAACAGCTACTTGTTTTTCTGCTGTGTTGATAATGGTCATTGAAGCGATCATTGGAAACTTATTTTATCTAACAACAACAGCAAAAAGAAAAAATTAAATCTAAGATGTACTTACTAATACTTTTATATAAACATTCACACAAGTATGTAGGTACCTGTGCTCGTCTAACAAAGGTTCAATAATACTACTACTATATTGAGATTGAGTAAAAAACCGCATATGTCCTTTGCTCCTGAGTTCAACAATAGAACACATTGCGAGTATTTTAAACGAATATAAGCTTTAAAGTGAAGAAAAAGAAGTATACAGTGGCTTGGTTTGTGTATCATAGAGCAAAATTAAGGTTGAAAAATAAATAGCACGACCACTGCGAGAGTTCAAGTTTAAATTGGGGTAGCTATACCAGATAACATGCTTCTTTTTTGGGTAGTGTAGACGTTTTTAAAATAGTTTATATAAAATAGGTCAATAATAATTTTAGTGAGACTCTCGAGACATATATATATAAAAATTATTGCTATGATAGTAGGGTACTTTAGAACCTGGGGGGTTACTGCGTATTTCGATTAGAAAAGCAAATCATTCGAATGTGTGTGACTTTAACATTTCGAAAAAGATTTCTTTCGAATCTAAATACGCAGTAGCCTTCCTGAATGCATTGGTTATCATTCAAAATTTGTTATCGTTGAATAAATTGTGATTCTGACAACGAAGTGTCCATAAATGTAATCAGCAGAAGTTGGCAAATAAGCCTATTGTATTCATACTCAGTACTACGATATTATAGCCCCAGCCTCAGCTTCAAACTTAGAAGGAAAAAAATTAGAATGTGCCAAAATAAGAATTCAAGTAAGCTAGTAAGGATGGTCCCAATATGGATAAGCCTTACCACACTTGCCCGCATTTGTTAGGATGACTTCAGATATCAAAAGAACTAAACAGGAATGTTAAATATGAATGTTGTAATAGGATATCAAGCAAGACGACACCTTCATAAAGTTATTTAGCAGAAAAAGACAGAGCGCAGCATCTGTCATAGAGCTATTTAATACTATAACAAATTCCGATGTAAGTAGACGTTTAAATGAATTTTCGCTGTTAAGAACATATCGCTCCTTTATTGCAACGTAGTCATATCTCGAAAAATCAAAAATTTGAAGTTACTTAAGCAAAATAACTCCTTGATAGATTTTTTATATGTAAAAAAAATGTTTGCCTTATATCTCAATCTGAACCGATATTATAGCGAATATATATTACACAATGAGATAGCAGTGTTTACACTTGTAAAACTTAAATTGCGTTTTGCTAAGTTTAATTTTTTTTGAGATATGACTATGTTGCAATAAAGGAGCGATATGTAGAGCGAAGCGTTAAGAAAAGTATACAATAGGATGGCATAAAGAAATTAGTTTGAATTGGTACTCACAACTACTGGGATATGTTGAGCTCTAGTCAGCCAAGCAGAGTTCTCACATATTTTTTTACGTTGAGTAAATGTGCCATTAGATTGTTCAATAGGATATATGCTAGATTAAGTTAGAAGGAGACTCTATATACATATGTATGCAAGTTTTCCCATTCAGGTCCCCGTTCAGTGTTAGGCTCTGGGTTTATCTGTCTTTTATCTTTATTTTATTTTCATATGTTTCTGCTGTTCATTTTTTTGTGCTTTTTATACTCTACCAAAGCGCCTAATGTCAGTACTGGATAAGAATAATTTTACCACTTAGTGTCCTTGATGTTGTTCCTGTGGGTCACTGAATGCTTATATCGTATGTTTTTTATGACGCCTCGCTATTTATAGGGACCTTTGGGCTTCTACAAATGTTGGCAATTACGAAAGCTCAGTGATGAGGGTCAGTCAGTCAGTCAATCAGGCAGTCGAAAGCAAGGACCAGTAAAAAGCTCGAGACCCAATGAGTATTAAGTAATCGATTATCACATATCTTGTTCCAGATCTCATTGAGAAATAAGGAGGATTAAGGACTCATAAAGTTAGTGGTCTGATTCTATGTTTCCCCACATGAAATAATATATCGCATTGTGCTTCCCCCGGAGACATTGTCTATTGCACCCGGGGTATATGGATGCAATAGTTTACGAGGCTAGCAGGTACTGGTACCAGTAGCACGGCAATCGGTAGCACCACAGATATTTCCCTAAATCTATGAGACCAGTTATGGATGAGACCCTTCGGGGAGTAACGTGGTGACTGATTTGGACCTAAACAGCAGGATAGGTAATTTAGTTTCATGTACTGTTGCACTCAACAGAGGCATCAATAGAAAAGTTTAGATGGGCTCCAACTCCCAAAACAAGGTGTATGAGCATTGATCCCATCAGCCATGTCCTGAAATTGTTACTTGTTGCATCGCTATGAGTAACAAGAAATTCGCTTTTTTTTACCCAGTGGTAAGACCACATTAGGTTAAGTCGACATGCCAGGCACGGCTGTAAATCTGTATCACATTATCGCATTGTGCTTCAAGTGGATGTATTTACCTTTGAAGCCTTATTTTGTAATGACCAAAACTCACTGCTAGAAGCGATTGCATTTATACGTACGCTATTGTAGGTGTTCTATGTATTTGTAGCACTGCGAGCTACCTAACCGGAATCGGATATTATTTGAGATCCAGTCGGGCCTTAAGTGTAACAACTCAGTAACATTATGATATCGGTGGCATAAATTGCAATCTCGAATGCCGTTTTTAAGAAATTTTACCTAAACTGGGATTAAAGCAAGACTTAGCAGTACCGCTAGATTCAGTGTTTTTACTCAGCTTTGAGACCATCGAAAAATTAGGCCGTCATAGTAGATATCAACAATAGTTTTTGGCTAATAATTTAAGGCTCGTTGACAAGAAATTAGGGATAAAAGCGGATCAAAATTAGGGCTTAAGAAACACATACGTAAATGTTGCACTCTGCCAAAATAAGCTGTGATATATTTTGGGTACAGCTACAATTAATATTAATGATATTTTTGTGGAACCGTTCAATAATATCCTTTGCTAAATTTAAAGCAAATGGAACATTTGATCTAGAATACCTTCCCTTTCTTAAGCAACTACTTGAACAACGTAAAATAACTACTTTTTAGAAAAATAAGTAGTTACTTAATAAAAGTATAAAATAAAACTATAATAACAAAAACTATGTAAAAATAATGCAATAATTCAATTGGAAATTGTTTGTTAGAGATAAAAAAAATAAAAAATGTGTTATAGAGAAAATTGTATGAAAAATAAAGCTCTTTAAATATTATACTGAATTACTGGTATAAAAACAAATTCTAAAGAGGATTATTACTGTCTGATGTTATTTTCCAAAAAAAAATCAAAAAATTTTGTAATTTTTAATTTAAGGACTAAATGAAACAAAAAAATATTTACTAATTTTTTTTTAATACATTCATAGAATAACAAATATTATATAACAATTTAAGAAATAATAATAATGTAGCTTTTATAAATTAAGCTAAAGACGATATTTTTCATGAACCAACAATATATTTTTAAGGTTCTATAGAATAATTTAAAAATTCTTGCAAAAAAAAACCGACTTCAAAACAGACAAACTTAAAATCATATTTCTTTAAGACGGTAATTGCGACACCCTGTAATTTCCGAATTCAAATTTTATACTAGTTATAGCGGTCTTAGCAATACAGGTTCATTGTAAATTTCAACCGTCTGTCTGTAACGTTTAAAAGTTTGGCCATATACATCAAATTACCTAAACTATTGCGACACCCTGTATTTTATAATTTCAAATATTTATACTTATTATAACAGATATAGTAATGGACATTCTGACTAATTTTTAAGTGTTTATCAATAACTGTTTAAAAGATAGGGCCATATATATCAAATGACGTTACCTATTGGGATACCCTTTAAATTCAAATTTTAATATAAATACTTTAAAGAGGACTTTGTCATACAGATTTTTTTTTAAATTTTTTTTCAAATTACATCAACTATTGGGACACCCTTTAATTTCCAATTTTAAATAATTATACTTGTTTTTATACCAGACATAGTAGTGAACATTCTGTCTATTTTTCAAGTGTTTGTCTATAACGGTTCCAAAGATGAGGACATAATGGTCAAATTACATCAATAATGGGGACACCCTTTAATTTATATATCCAAATTTTATACTTGTTGTAATAGCGGACTAAGCAATATAGGTTCTTTGTAAATTTCAACTGTCTATCTATAACAGCTGAAAAGTTTGCCCATATATATTACTTTTACATTAACTATTGGGACACCCTTTAATTTCCAAAATCATATTTTACACTTATTATTTTAGCAGACTTAGCAACACAAGTTCTTTGTAAATTTGAACTGTCTGTCTTTAACGGTTGAAAAGTTTGGCCATAAATATATCAAAATAAACCAACTAATGGGACACCCTTTAATTTCTTATTTTAAATATTTATACTTATTATAACAGACATAGTAACGAACATTCTGTCCAATAATAAATATAAATAAATAAAATAATAAATAAAGGTGAAATTAAGTCACCTATGGGGTCACCCTTTAATTTTTAATTCTATTTTTTAATTACTTTTTGTAATTGGGAGCTACAGTGATACACACTTTTTTTTAATTTTAAAGTGGTGACCTATAAAGTTCATAATACACGTAAAAAACATGTATGTTGTATGGGGACACCCTTTAATTTTTAAAGTTTTGAACTTCTTTTAAAATGGGACCAATATGTAGCCATAACCTTTCTAATAGTGCAAAAATTTTTAAAATCGGTTCAGAAATGACCGAGTTCTGAAGGCACAAACATACAAAAAAAAAGCAACACACAGACGAATTGATAACCTCCTTCTTTTTTTGAAGTCGGTTAAAAAGTATGGTGTGTACTCTGCCTGCTAATAAAAAGGGAATTTAAATTTCTAAATGTAAATTTTTTTAAGTCTTCACACCTATTTTCACCAATTAAGGGTTTTAATCGATTTTCAATTAAAGTTCAATTAATTTTTTAATTGATTCATGTATATATTTTTATGATATAATTAAAAAGTTAATTGAATCAATTAATTATTTAATTGAATTTTAATCTGAAACTTATTAAAATCTTTAATTGGTCAAAATATTATTTTCTTTTTAGAACTTACGCATTTTAGACATTACGCAAATGAAGAGGAAAAGGCTGGCTTTAGTTGTAGAAGTAAAAAATTAATGTAATATTTTTCCTATTTAGTTGTGTTCCTTTTCATTAATTTTATATTATAACTAGATGTGCCCGCCATTCGCCAGCGCCAAACAATAACACTGTGGAACAAATTAAAGTTAGCAAAAGTAAGGTCGATTCTGAGAGTGAGGGGTGAAAATAAAGGCTAAATTAGAAGACCCCTATAGCGGCGTTTTTTATGTTAGTTCGTATGTTTTTTTTTTTAATTGACCTCCGAACTTTGCAGTGAAATGTCGACCCAAAATGGACACAGTTACCTTTCGCCAAAAAATTATAAGTTGGGCGCACTCCATAATCAACAACTTTGTTTAATAATAACGCTATTTACCTCGAAATGAGCTTGGTTTTGTATGATTGACTATATGTGCCCACACACATTGTGTGCGTTCTGACAATATTTTGTTTTATTTTGCTTTGAAAATAAGCCATACCAAATTTTAAGACTCTTACGTATTTATTTTGTATAAAGGTACCCATCCCTGGATAAAATTCTAAAATTTATATAAAATTCAAAAATTCTAAAAATTATATTTAAAACTATAATTTTAATTTTTAGAAATTTACAATTTTAAAAAATTCTAAAAATTATCTTTAAAATTATAATTTTAATTATTAGAAATTTTGAATTTTATATATATTTTAGAATTTTATCCAGGGATGGTACCTTAAAATTAAAATTATAATTTTCAGAATTTTTGAATTTTATTTAAATTTTTGGTTAATGTATTTACTTTATATAAAGGGTCTCCTCTCTATTAAAATATGCCGCTTTTAAAAATAAAAGGCGCCTTAAAGTATGCATATCGGTAAAATTGCATACGTTGACTGCTTTTTTTCTATTTTCTCTTATGCTTGGTTTTCATTATGTCATATGAACTGTCAACAAAAACTGCCTCAAATGAATTGTCGTCATTTTGCGTCAAACGCGTTTTCACTGCATTTTAAGAACTGACAAAAAGTCGGTAAAGACAAACAAAAAAGTTGACAACTTGTTGTCAAATCTACTTTAAGTAAAAAATGATGCCATATCTGCTGACAAACTAAAATTTGGCGTTTTTACTTATTTGTCATTTAAGATGGCAGTTGGTGTGCATAACTGACTGCAAACATAGATGGCACCATATGACAATCCGTTTTCATACAATTGCCAACAATTTGGGCAATTTGACAACAAAAATGACATAGTGAAAACCAAGCATTAGAAATAAGATATTTTTACGCAAAAAGTATTCTACATTTCAATCGGCATACTAGGGTACCCCTAGAGAGAGACAAAAAGACAGACAGACAGATAGGCAGACAGGAAATAAGTAACTGTTTTATTATAAGTATGGAGAATGACATCAGCATTTTCACTGATGGTTCTCTTATGGATGGTAGAGCAGGAGCAGGTGTACACTCTGTTGAGCAAAACTTGTCCTGTAGTCTCCGTTTGGGGGAGTACGTCTCCGTTGACCAGGCAGAATTGCTTGGGCTGCTACATGCGTTGGATCAACTGCTGGAATGTCGGGAGCAGGGAAGAAAGGTTCTTATTGCACTTGACAACCAATCGGTTATAAAACGCATGAAGCAGGTGGACGTGTACTCCAAACTAGTGCTGGAATGTGTTTTAAAGCTTAAAAGATGTTCATCGGTTAACGAGGTAACATTGATGTGGGTTGAAGGACACATTGGCACTGCTGGGAATGAAGCAGCAGATCAACTGTCACAAAAAGGGATCTGCTAAGAATTTCTGTGGACCAGAACCCAGAGTATCACTGGGTAATGGCCTAATACGAGCAAAAGTCCTACAATGCCTGAACTCACTAAACCTGAAAAGGTGGAGGGAGGCTACTACATGTAGACAGGCTCGAATGGTGCTCAAAGAGCCCCTTGGCAGGAGAGCCAGCAAGGTTCTTAAATACAATAGAAGTACCTTAAGCTGGATAACTGCGTTAATGACGCAGGTCATGCAAACTTCAAGTATCATCTAGCCAAGATGAAAATTGAAGAAGATGATACTTGCAGACTATGCCTGGAAGACGATGAGACGGTAGCGCGCATTGTGTGTGAATGTCCATTAAGACAGAAGCTTGTTAAATGTGGATGGGGGAACTAAGCCTTAGGCAAATGCTAGCAATCACTAAAGACACCGTGATGAGAAAGAATGCCAATAATTCCCAGTCAACACTCTGAAATCACTAGAGTCTAGATTAAAGGCTGGTTGTAGCACGAGACTCAATGATAGTAAGATTGCCGCAACTTATGTCGGTTGTCTATAGTTACTGAGGAGAGAAGGGGGTCGAAAAGGGACCCATTTAGTAGTGGTCTGCTTCGTTATTCCTCCTACATTAATAATAATAATAATAATAATAATAATAATAATTATAATAATAATAATAGTAATAAGTATAGATAAATACATATGTATGCTACTTTAATAAGGAAATTAAAATTATTACTTAATGAAACAAATTGTTATATTATTTGTTGCATTCTCGATTAACTCTGTCGCATTCAGGGGCTATTAACGGATCCACAAACCTCAATACAGAAAGATATTTAATTAATCACAACCTTTCTTGACGAAACAACAGAAATAAAAATTGTCTACTGCAAGAAAACTTGTCCGGTGAAAATCAAGCAAGACCTTACTGGGTTTTTACTAATTATTTACATTTTCCTATATTATAATTAAAAATTATAGTCACCATACACATATACATATGTATGTATTGTGGATATATGGTTTTACATTACAGTTACTCATTCGCAGTGGTGAATTAATTTTCCATAAAGATTTTGGGTAGCGTATGATTAATATTGAAAACTTTTTATAGAGAGACATAAGACGAGAAGAATTTAACAACTTGTATTTTTAAAGTTGTACTGAATATAGAACGGAACCCTACGTGTGTGAGTCGCATCCCTCTAATGTACGGCCAAGAAAAGCAGTACCTCTTCTTTTTAGTCGAATGTGATGCATGTTTCGCTATTTCTGCTTTGACTGATGGCATGTTTAGGTCTTTGTGGATGCTTGAATTTTTTATATACCAGGTAGCAACTGTAATCATACATAGAATCTTATTTTGGCGCCTTTGAATTTTTTCTAAATTGCTAGCTGAGGCAGTGCCACATAATTGAATGCCACAATACCAGATTGGTTTGAGGATCGACTTTTACAGAAGAAGTTTACAATCTAAGCACAGGGTGGAGTTTCTGCCAATAAGACAATTTAGTTGTACTGCTTTTGATTTCATTTAAGTTAACTTGAAATCTATGTAAGTAAGGCGACGGTCAAGATGTATACCCAGATATTTGACGTCTGAAAGCTGCGGTATCATTAGGTTATTTATGCGAATAGGAGTGAAGTGTGAAAGTTTTTTGTGTACATTTTTGGTCATTCATCTGTATTCTCCATTTTTCTAACCATTTTTCCAAATTGAGTATGTGGTCTTGTAAAAGTTGTGATGCTACTTGGGCGCTTTCATGAATACTTAAAATAGCTGTGTCATCTGCAAAAGTTGATGTGTGGACTAGGGTGCTAATTGGCATATCTGATATGTAGAGTAAATATAAAATTGGTCCCAAAATACTACCTTGTGGAACTCCGGCTTCAATGAGCTGTAGCCAGCTTATAAAATCTCCTTTTAGTAAAAACTTTCTATTCGTTAAATAATTTTTTAAGAGCTTATAAAGGTTTTCGGGCAAGTTCAGCTTTAGCTTAAATATTAGGTGTTCGTGCCAAACCTTATCGAATGCTTGAGAAACGTCGATAAAGAGCGCAGAACAGTATTTTTTTTTTCTGCAAAGGTCGTTTTAATTACATTTACTAATCTGTGTGTTTGTTGGATCGTACTATGTTGTTTTCTGAAGCTGAATTGATGGTTTGGAATACAACCTTTCGCGCTAAGAATTAGATTCAGCTTATTTATTAATATTCTCTCAAACAGCTTTGATATGTTGGATAAAAGGCTTATAGGTCTGTATGATTCTACTTTTTTTTGTTTTTATTCGTGGTTTAGGAGTCATAGTAATCAAAGAGACCTTCCACTCTGTGGGAAAGTACTCAAGACGTAAGAAGGCATTAAAAACAAGAAGAATAATTCTGCGACCTATACGGGGCAACTCAACTTGTTACTTGTTTTATCAACGCCAGGTGCCTATTTGGTGTTTAAATCCGTTATGGTGCTTTCAATATCGCTAAATTCAAATCTTAAGGGTATTTCGGCACTAGTCTCTACTGATGGCAACTCAGCTATATCAGTACATATATTTGGAGTGAAAACCTTCTTCAAATGTCCAACAAAAATAAACTCTATGTTTCGGTATCATTTCTTGCCCAGTCTCCACAAGAAGTTCGCAAGGGGGCTTTCGTACGACCGGTCTTTTACGGTTTCTACATGCTCGCCATAATGAATAATCTGATTGTGAAGTTGCGTCGAGGTCTTCCAAGTAATTTTTCAGAGATGCTACTCTTCGTAATTCTAGTAGCTGTCTTAGCCGTTTCGTTGGAAAATGGTTACTATATACTCGTATTTCGAATATATAGGCACAATGTAAAAAAATTAAATCGTATATTAATAGCTCCTTTCCCCTTCCATTAAATTTTCTCCCATTCATTCATTTGTGACTGACTTCATAGCATAAGTAAAGCAAAGTTAATAAGAATTATATGTATAATTTAACTCAGTTTAATGAGTCAGCGTTGTACTACTAACTGGCATTTCATTAATATCACTAAAGCTTTAGAATAGCCCAAAGCTGTTTGGCTTTTTAGGGAGTAGTTATTTTAAGCTTTACAAAACCACAACGATGCATTAACATAGTTCTACTGCTAGTAATAATTTTTTATTATATTACATTACAAACAATAGCTGGCTACATGAATTAATATAGCAATTTATTTTGTTATATACCACACAATATAATAAAAAAAGGCTTCTTTTAGCTTCCGGTAAACATTTATTGGTATTGTAGGCGTAAAAACAAATAACCATAATATTAGAAAGAGCAGAAAAAAATATTAATAATAAAAAACCCAAATACAATATTAGAGAAACACATCACAACACAAAACACGAAGGATTTTTTGTGTTACATCTAAGGATGTGGGTTATTAATATGCCAAAGTTAGGGCTCATTAATATTTTCATCAGGATACACAAAACTAAATATATTCATATGATTAGTAATTCATTTGAAAAACAGGTAGATAAATACAAATATTACATCTACTTGATAGAAATCAACATACAAAGTTAAATAAAAAATACCGCCTTAATAATATTGTGAAACAACTATTCGTTTTCAATTGTGTAACCAAACCATCTCAATCAACAATTTAAACACTAGATAATGCAAACTGATAAGAAAAGTAGCCATCTCTGGCTAATGCAATACTACACCGTAAATGGAAAGCAACCAAAATGAAATATTTAAAAGCCAATATTAAAGGAGAAAAGGAATAATAAATTCCAATTTCCCACACAATATTTGCCACAAATAGTAAAAGGAAAACTAACATTAAATTTTCCAAAATTCCAAATCATTTATATTTATAAATTCCATAGACAGCAAAAAAGGAAATAAAAGAAAACAAAAATGTAAGCAAAAACAATAATGAAAAGGAAAATACACTAAAAAAAGAACATTTAAAAAATATATTTCATCAAATAAAAGATCAAACGTTTTTTTTTTTTTTTGTTTTGCTGAGAAAATATTGCTGCTACAAACGCGTCATGTTATTTATAATAAAAAAAATGCTGTATAAAAAATAAATAGCTTGATGTTGTTGCCGACACAAAAAAACTCTTATTCATATAAGTATGTATATGGCTAAAGCTTATAAATAATAATACTTGCATACTTGCCCACAACTTTATTTATGCTGTAGCATTGTTAGTTAGAACATCAACTAAAATGATGGCTTGAGTCGCCCGGGTTTATATCGTACCCGCGCCGATCATCCATTGATCAGTCAATTAATTGATGACATACATTTTTTTATGATATTAATAAGCTTTTAAATTCTTCTTATATATATCACAGCGCCCTTCTTCGTCAGTATTACTCTATAGTAATAAGTCGTCGGAGAAGTAAACAATTAACAGAAGGGCTATCCAGCTTCATTACTAATGTGCCCATAACCGCTGCAACACTATTCTGAAAATAAATATGATGTGAAATTTCTGTATTGTTGCACAAAGCGACAATCTAACCCCACTGTTCCCTATAGATGTCAGTCCAGTACCTTCAGTTCGTAAGAACCACATGGAACTTTTACCAAAACCATCAAGAACAAACCCATTAAGGAAGTGGTCTGCTTCGATATTCACCCTACATTCTCCCAAAACCTAAATGTCGCATCCACTATTTTTGTGGAGTTTGTATGACCTGTACCGTTTGACATATCACAATGATATTTAGTATGTGCCTTTGGTATAGGGAAATGAAAAGCTGTGTAGATTTTGTGCATAATCGAGAGGAGGCAAGGGGTAGTTTTCTTATCCCCATATTCTGTTAATGCTCTACAGGTCATACCGTATGATATATTCAAATTAAATTCAGTTTGTGCCTTTGGTTTATGGACCTGTATAAATTCTGGTCATAATCGGGAAGGGACAAGGGGTAGTTTACTTACCACCCCAACCCGAAAATAATTAATTTTTCGATTCGAATATATCTTGAACTTTTATGCTTTTTTAAGGAAAAAAAAAACACAGAAAATTCAAATTTAATGGAAAATGTTTATTATCATTTGAAAGAACACTCTTTGGCATTTATTTTTTGAAGATTATGTCTATCAAATGTTGGCCGTTGCTACTCAACGATGGTCCATCCGTTGAGTCCAATTTCCGATGACTCGTTCAAGCATTTCGAATAACACTCGTGATGTTTTCCTCCAAGGCCTGAATCGAAGCGGGCTTCTCCAGGCATGAAATAGTCGGTTATCATGGCACGATAACGGACTCCATTGACGGTTATGTTCATACTGGCATAATTTTTAAAGAAATATGGACCGATGATTCCACCGGCCCAAAAACCACACCAAACCGTTGTTTTTTCTGGATCAAGTGGCAGCTCTTGGATCTCTTCAGGTTGCTCTTCGTCCGAAATGCGGCAATTTTGTTTGTTTACTTACCCATTGAGCCAGAAATGGGCATCATCGCTAAACAAAATTTGCTTCGTAAACGGCGGATCTTCTTGGAACTTTTCAAGAGCCCATAGAGCGAAGCGATTCAGGCGTAAATCTTTCTATTATGAAATGCCAAACAATACTAAAAAAATAACATGACAGCATGACACGACTTACACGTGATCTGTCAAAAAAAGGCTATTGAAAAAATTACCTTGAAATCGATCATCCTTTATATCGATAAAAATATCTGTTTCCATTGATTATGGTAAAGTTGAGTGTAGGCCACTCCAGATTTTTTTGTATCACTTCTAGCTATTTTTAGTATATATTTTTGTATTATTTACTATGCTTAAATGGGTAAAATTTTAGCGTCTTATACGAATATATTTCATGCGAAATATGTATATTTCATGTGAATTTCTTTATTTTGGACATATCAGTATATCTCATTATCTAGAAATAATTTATTAAAACGGGAGGCAGGTTTAAATTTAGCCTCATAAATAAACTAAGAACCGTGTATATTTGTGTTATTAAACTTTTTATATGTTCAGTTTGATTCGCACGAGCGAACATATATTTTTCCACTTGTTGGCACAATAAAAACATACATACATATATCGTGCGAAAAACTGACAAATCTAACACACATACTTTTATAATGAAGGGCCCAAAACAAAATAAATAAAACATGTGGAAAATGTAACAAAAAATGCTTAAGAATATAAATAAGATAAAATAAAAATGCATTAAACAAAGTTCAACCACTAAAATAAATTATAAAAAGAAGCCAACATTTTTCCTTAATACAAAAAAAGGATGAAAATCCATCCAACAATCTCCTCAGCTACACAAAATTTTCTACAAGTCAAAATAATAGAAATTCATTTATTAAAATTTAAACTAAACAAATACTATGTATTCAAACATATACAGTATAAATAAACAGAAAAAGGAAAAAATAGTGAAAGAATATCATTAAATGGATCTAAATAAGCAACAACATAAATATACTGAGGAGGTCAAAATAACAATAATATTATTTTGGAAAATTTCGTAGGAATTACGTGGCCTGAAAAATAAACTTTTCAACTAAATTCTAGATATATAAAGCACAAAATATGTTTGTTTGTTTGCTATATCTGGCTACAACAGCGGACCGATCTTCCTGGAAGATCGTAAAATATTTCAAAGGGGTTTGCCACTTCCCATACAAAGTAAATACTTATCATCATCATTCTTAGGACCTGTAATAGATAGAATTTTGAATTTCCCTGCAAGTTACTATGTTATTAATGTGCATAATGTGAATAAATCCAAAGACTCTGTGATGAGTTCGAATATCGACATGTTTCAGTCGCCAGTCTGACATAACTACAGAAGGGAGCAAAAGGCTGATGACAGCACGAGACTCAATGAATGTAGGGTATTCGTAAATTATCAGTCGGAAAGCATTAAGGGCGGGTCGAAAAGATACCTATGAAGTTAGTGGTCTCCTTCGGTATTCCCTCTACAAGATAATAATAAATAATAATAATTCCTTCTCCTATCGTTTAATTCCATGGATTTTATCAACTATTGCTTAAAGAATAACGTCGTTTGAGCTGATATGAACAAGGCGGAACTCAATAAATCAATTTTTAACAAGTAAAACTAATGGCGCATGGTTCTTCTTATGGTACTTATGAAGCCTTTCTTTGGTACCGGTAATTACTTTTTGCATACAAAATAATTTTTAGACAGAACATGGAATTTAGTTTTTCCACTTTCGTTAAAATAATGATTTTAATGGCTGTCAAAAACAAACAGAGGGTGCTATAGTTAGCACGTGTGTCGACTTGAGTCACCGGGTTCGTATTCCAGCAGCGCCAAATCATTGACATAAATTTTTTCAGATATGTATTACTTGTTTCTATTCCGGTTAATATATATCAAAGCCGTCCTCCTTCAGTTTTACTCTACAGCACTTGTCGGCGAAGTAAAGTAAGTAAAATATTAATATTTATTTATGTATGTATGTATGTATGTATGTATGTATGTATGTATGTATGTATGTATGTATGTATGTATGTATGTATGTATGTGTGTAACCCAGAGTCTTTGTTGGAAATCGAATCCATATCCCTATCGGGGTACCCGAAAAAATTAATAATAACATGTACAAGAAAAATTTTAATAAATAGATATACAGCCTCAAAACTAATGCGCCTACTTGGCACCAGAGGAGCTGTCCCACTGTTCTAAAAATAAATATGACGTGAAATTTCTGAGTTATCAAAAGTGAAGTATTTATCTTTTTTATTTATTTTTCTATCTGTGTTACCTCTACCCTAACCCTTTCCCAAAGAAATTATTACGCAATAATTTCCTGACTATAAAAAAAAATTGGACGCAGCTTGCCTAAAATTCGATCGTTGTATAGTAAAGATATATTTACTTAACAGGAACAGTGTTGCATTGAAAGCTGGAAATATAAATATTAAGAATTTATTAAGCCGAGAACTCACTCTGCCCTGGGCAGTAGTTATTAAATTATTATATGGTAATCGAAATGCGGAAATTCAAATTGATTCAGAGAAGAGAAAGTGGTTTAAAAAAAAACATTATCATGCTTAAGAAATTGTGTTAACAAGAAGCTTTAAGTATTGAAAAATTCTTCAACATTTTTTATATTTTAGCAGCTGTCAGCAGGGCGTCCTAAAAATATTTTGCATTTAAAGTATTCCACACCAATTATAAGATTCTTACTTTTGTAATGCTTTAGTTATTGCTTATGTATTTACTTTATATAATGGTACCCATCCCTGGATGAAATTCTAAAAGTCATATAAAACTCTAAAAAAATTTTTACATCTCTGTAAAAGGTGTTTAAAATATTTATTGGTCGATTATGGATAGCAACCCAACCTAAGTTGCGTTGTCAAAAGGCAACGCAACTGGGGAAAAAAATTATGCTATGTAAGGCAGCTTTTTCAGTTGCCATAAAGTTATCGATAATGCTATTCTGACAGTCTAGCAACTGGAAATAAGCAATAAAATTATTTTTAATAAATAGCAAAGTAAATACAAAAAAAAAAAAAAATATTTCATGTCAGCAGATTTGATGCAGATTTTTTTGAAATTACACACGCTCGTAAATTTAATGCAAGTTTATCATCATGTTCCAGCCATCCACCTAAAGATCCTCCTGCAAATTACAACCCTCCGTGTCTTGAGCATGAAGACTTTGATACTCCAAGTTTCATAGCAGCAGACTTTTTCGCTCATTTTCATTAAAAGTTAAACAGCTGGCATCAGCTGCTGATCAAATATGCGTTTATAAAAATACTGAATATTTTTCGTAACATCTTATATTTATTTTTATTCTTTTCTTGGTGAGATTACGTGAACAACGCAGAACGAGATTATGAGGAAAGAGATGACGAAATTAAACTTACTTTTCAGTTTAATGCAGTTTTTTCTTTATAATTTGTGATACAAATGCTACAAATTTTTGGTAGCCATTTTAGCAACTAAAATTAACAAGTTTTAGTTGCCAGTTGCCATACGTAATACAATTTCGGCAACTGACAACGCAACTGTGCTTGGGTTGCCATCCATAATTGACCTGTTTAATAACAATATAATTCCACAAATTAAAAATACAAATCAAATATCAATTTTCGCTTAATATTGCGCAATAGTTTTTAAAATATCCCACTTTCAAAAATTAAAAGGTGTGTTAAAAATATAACAATGTTGAAAATATCCCAGTTTTAAACCGAAAATTTCAGTACCTTTAAACCGGAAATTCCTTTTTCTTGACTTTCTCTTGGAAGTGAGATATTTTTCCCCAAAAAAAGTATCCTATATTGGGATCAGGATACTTAGGTACCTTCTCACCAGTAGTTTTTACGTGATGCAAACACAAATGACAAGCAGACAGACGGAAATATGTTACTATTTTATTATATGTATATAGATTAATCTTAATAAAATAATTTATCCTCTAGTTGTTAACTTCCTCTTGCCATCACAGAATTATAAAGATATGGCCAAATAGTTTTTTGGGTATCAGTTGATAAGACCCAACAAGATTGTAAGTTGAAACTATGTAAAAGTTTTTACACTTTTTTGTATACAGAACTTACTTTGTAACACATCAATATAAATATTACTAAATAGACGAACATACATATATGTATGTACATTTGCAGATATTTAAATAGATAAGTCGCACTAAAAATATACACATGACTTTAACTTAATAATGCAGTAAACTAAACTCAGGAAAGGGAAATACACCAGCAAATACTTATCGTGATAAATAAAATGATGATATACTGCTTGCTTCATACGTAAATATGATCATAAAACAACAGGGAATAATACCATGGAGATAAACTACAAAACATGAAAAATAAAAGAGGGGATGGATGTAAGTTAAGTAAATAAGTAGGAAAACAAAGTTGAATTTAATAAACAGCAAAATATAAAGGGAATAATAAGATGATGGAAATAAAATAATATGGTTGTGTATAAATATTTTATTGTTAATTTTGTGCTCATAAATGGGAGTGAATTTCAGTTA
Organism: Phasia obesa; assembly: GCA_949628195.1. NCBI lineage: Eukaryota > Metazoa > Arthropoda > Insecta > Diptera > Tachinidae > Phasia > Phasia obesa. Next base: position 150,013,985 of record OX451216.1, read on the forward strand.
TTATTTTGTTATTGCCACAGTTGATCCCCAATGTAAAGTCACCACTTTAATATAATTTAGGCAACGTGAATAAATAAAATGAGAAAAAAAAACATAAAATGTAAAGTCATATTTTGTAAATATTCACATAAGGTATTTAAGGCTATAAACCCTTAAATGGTTTTGACTGTAAAAAAACATGTTATAAAATATAACAAAGTTATATTTAATACTAGCTGTGACCATACACGCTGTGTGCGTCCTGACAATATTTTCTTCAATTTTATTTTGAAGTTAATCCACACAAGATTTCAAGACTCCCACGTATTTACTTTATATAAAGGTACCCATCCCTGTATAAAATTCTGAAGTGTATATAATATTCTATAATTCTAAAAATTATTGTAGAGCTCTGTACAAGGTGTTTAAAATATTTTAATAACAATGTAATTTCACAAAGTAAAAATACAATTCAAATACAAATTTTATTTAATTGGCTCTTTGGCAGTAAGTAATTCATAATTTGTCATTATTTTAAAACAACGCCATCTGTTGCGCAATCGTGTTTAAAATATCACGCTTTCAAAAATAAAAATAAATTTTTGCGGAAAACAGGTAGCCTATTTTTGAGTCAACATACTAAGGTACCACCTCACAAAACTTTGTTAAAATCCATCTAGTAGTTTTTGCGTAATGCGAACACAGACAGACAGGAAATGAGTTACCGTTTTATTATATGTATAGTATGTATGATAGATATAATCAAATAGTAACTCATTTCCGTATGTTTGTCTGTCTGTCCTTCATTGTTTGTGTTCGCATCACGTAAAAACTACTGGATGGATTTTAACAAAATATTTTGAGGAGGTACCTTAATATCCTGGTCCCAATATAGGATACTTTTTTCATCAAAAATGTCTTATTTCTAAGAGAAAGGGTAGAAAAAGCAGTGATAAACGCAATTTCCGTATTAAAGGTGCTAAAATTTTCGGTTTAAAACTGGGATATTTTCAACACGGTTACATTTTCACCACACACCTTTTTATTTTTGAAAGTGGGATATTTGAGAAACTATTACGCAACAGATGCTGCCAGTTGATTAAAATTTATATTTTTACTTTGTGAAATTACATTGTTATTAAAATCTTTTAATTGCCACTTAAAGAGGTTCAATATAATTTTTAGAATTTTTTTATAAATTTTAGAATTTTATCGCGGGATAGGTAGCTTTATATTCATTAAATACATAAACCATAACTGAAGCATTATAAAAGTAAGAATCTTTCAATTGGTGTGGAATACTTTCAAAGCAAAACCGAGCAAAATATTGTCAGGACGCTAGCGACGTGGCGGGCACAGCTAGTGTATAGATAATTTGTTAAAATTTTATCACATTGTTTTAGCTTTTATTATTCGATGTGTAGTTTTTTGAGGGCTCCCTTCTGGTTTAGATTATTAAAGAATTTCTTAGGAATTATTTTTTTTAAGATTTTTTTTTTAACTAAGCCTACAGAGAAAAAGGTTTTATTGCAGCGTGATATGTTTTTTCCTTCATATTCCAAAATTAAGTTGGTTTTCTTAAATTTAGCAACTTCTGGTATTTGGCTAAATATATGGAAAAATTTCTAGACTGCTACGACCGTCATCAGCACTCTTCGTATCTATCTACTTTGGGTAGTGTTTAGTTGTAAGCATCATCTATTTAAACAACCAAACTCAGATTAGGGAATACGAGAAAACTGTATTCAATCATCAATCGTCAGTTGGTGAGAACGAAGTCTACCAGTACCTTAAGCTTCCCTCTTGTTGAGTATTTTTACTTTAATATTCACCACCTCTGCTGGTGTCTAAAAATTTAATTTTCCTAATTTTTCTTTAAAACATTATCACCTAATTTGTAATTTAAATTATATTATCTTAGAGAGAATAAAAACGATCTTAAGCTTGACTACAAATTTCATATGTTTGTAATGTAAATAGTGCGACTAATAAAATTTCAATTTTTCATAATGGAAAATTTTAGGTAGATTTTTTTAATTGTTCGAAAAAAATTGGTATTTTTGAAATATATGATATCGGCAAGTTTGATTTATCCACTGAGAATGTCAATCTGTGTTAACATTTCTGTATAGTAAGGTTTGATATGTAATCATGCAATGCTTAAAGCTAGAGCAACGCTTCAAATTTTCAAAAATATATTATACGAATTTTATTTGAACTATTTTTGAATTAATAAATTAATTATTTAGGCTTAAGTTCTTAATTATAAAGAGATAAAGAAAAATTAGATATTAGCAAAGCAGACTGCATTTTCTAGACAGCTACGTCCGTCATCAGTACTCTTCGTATCTATCTACCCGGTAGTTTCAATTGTAATTAATTTTCTATTTAAACAAACTTATCAAAGAAATAGAATAAGAGAAATTTTAATTTTACATTATATTTCATAGGAGATAGAGCTTTTTGAACTTGTCTAGAAAATGCATTCTGTTTTGCTGGTGTCTAATTTTTCTTTATCTCTTTATAATTAAGAACTTAAGCCTAAATAATTAATTTATTATTGTAAAAATCTATTTTGAAAATAATAAATTGGTACGTGAAGTTTATAGAGCACTTTATAATCAATATGACTCAATGATAGTAAGATCGTCGAAAATTACAAATCTGTTGCCTATATTAATTGTGGATAGAAGGTTGCCGAAAAGGCACCAATTAACTTAGTGGTTTACTTCGCTACTCTCCCTACATTAATAAAAAAAGTAGTTTCGGTCCCACTACAAACTGAACGGATCTTTTATAAAAAAAAATATTATAAATTAAATATATTTCCTTAAACATAAAAAACAACTAGAGACAAAATCCTCTACTCTTTCCCCCATATTTATAAAAAAAATAAAACTTATTTGAAATGTATTTTAGAACTACTTTTGTTTGAAAAATTTTTTTCTAAAAAACATAGTTTTCAAATATATTTAATTTTTTATAAATATGGGGGTTTATGTTTATGTCTATATAAAATAGATAAACTTTATTAAAATTATTTATTGAATAAAGTTGTGCATGCCTTACTTCAGAAAATAGTTTTGATTTCAATGATTAGTCAATAGTAAAGAGAGTTAAAACTTTATTCACACATTTATCAAAAACTTATTTATGACTACATACATATATTTTCTATATAAAAACTACAAATTATTTAAAGCCAGCAAACACAATGTTGAAAGTTGGTAATTGGAGTTTTTTTCTGATATAATTTTTTTTTTTTGTAATTTTTCATGCAGATATATCTGTTGAATATTAAAAAACTGAAATCATATTTCAAAAATATTTGAGAATTAGTTGTTAATTGAATAATTTAACTTGAGAAATTTTTTCGATTTTTGTTAGGAAAGAAAAAAATGCCCAATAGACAAACATTTGACACCAGAAGCGCTTCGGAAGCGATTTCGCCGGCGATTTAGTGCTATGTGGTAATACCAGCGTTTTTAGTTCCGCCTTAAGATATGCTTGGTATCAGTTTATGTATTTTTTACTTTATAAAAAGTAAAGTATTTATATCCGGTTATTTCAACTGCGTACTTTCACTGCTTTTTCTCCACTTTCTAAGATATTTTTGCGGAAAAAAGGTATTCTATATGAGGACCAGGATACTTAGGTACCTCCTCACAGAATTTTGTGTAAATCCATTCAGTAGTTTTTACGTGATGGGAACGTCAATGAAAAGCAGACAGACAGACAGACAGACAGACAGACAGACAGACAGACGAAGTGAGTTACTATTTTATTATATGTATAGATAATTCCTATTTTTAATGTTGTAGGGAGAGTATGGAAGCAGATCGTTTTCTTAATGGATCATTTTTTAGCATCTGTCCAATGATCTGTCCTCAATGATTGATTGAGGCTCGTGCCATAACTCTTGATTTTAGTGATTTCAGACTGTCGACTAATAATTTTCGACCTTCTTCGCCATCACGGAGTCTCTAGTAATTGCTATCATTTTTTCAAGGCTCAGGTCCCCCATAGAATTCACATTTAACAAGCTTCTGCTAGTGGCCCTAAGTGTTATGATAGCCAGTGCTGGACATTCACACACAATGTGCGCTGCCGTCTCAGTCTCCTCCAGGCACAGTCTGCAAGTATCATCTTCTTCGATTTTCATTTTGGCTGGATGATACTTGAAGTTTCTATGACCTGTCACAAACTCAGCTATCCAGCTTAAGGTACTTCTGTTATATCCGAGCACCTTACTAGCCATCCTGCCCACCATAGACTCTTTGGACACCATACGAGCCAGCCTACACGTAGTGGCCCCTCTCCCTATTTTCAGGTTTAGTTAGTTCACCCTTTGTAGAACCTTCGCTCGCATTATGCAATTATCCAGCGCTGCTCTGGATTTTGGTCCACAGAAATTTAACGGCAGATCCCCGTTTCGCTAGTTGATCTGCTGCTTTATTCTCAGCTGTGCCTATGTCTCCTCTTAACAGACACCAATGTTACCTCATTAAACGATACACTTCTGTTAAGTTTTAAAACACATTCCATTACTAGTTTGGAGTATCCGTTCACCTGTCTCTTGCATGATTTAACCGAATGGTTATCAAGAGATGCAATGAGAACTTTTTTTCCGTGCACCCGATATTACATCTACTCCTGGGCTAACGCTCATAAGAGAAACATTAGGAAAAATGCTGATGGCGTTTTATATAATGCTTTTTGCAATGAGTATCTGCATGCAGTCTTTCGGCTAAATTTTTTTTACTCATGCATACCATCGACATTTGAGCTCCCCTGATCTCCTTACTAACTAGCTGCAGAATGTTCTTATGTCCGATGTTCGGGCCAAAGCTATGCCAAATGGCATCGCTCTTCATATGCAAAGCTGACATTGCAGCCGTTGATCTAATAAATAAGTCCAACGTCAGCAATCTCAACAGTACCTCAATTGGTTTTGAGCCGAGCGCATACATATACTCATACAAGCAATTCTTTGCTTTGAACTCCATCCAACTTACGCTTAATATAATTAATAAAGTGAAAGTAAAACCTTGCGCTTGCTGGGTAAAAGCAGTCTAGCATAGAGTTCAATTACAAAGTATTTGTGTGGTTATTGAACTTTTGGTAAATTGTATTTAAAAACTTGTCCAGTTTTTGTTTTACCAAACTTTAGTTTACTGTTTTTACTATTTGACATGTTTTTAAACGACAATGTATAACTTTGGTCTTTATCAGTTTTAACTTTATACTTTTAAAGACGGAGACAAAGTAAAGAATGGGAGAAAAAAATCTCAACATATTCCCCACATGCACATGGAAGTTTATGGAAAACTTTTGCAACAATTTTTTTTTTGTACTGTGGCAAAAAAGTTTTAATATATAAGCGTTACTTTGTTTTTATGTATTGATTTTAAAGTCGTAAAAGTTTTTTGTTGTACTTCTAACAGCCATTAAACTTTTTGTTGTTTATTTATGAAAGTAGCTTCCGTTTAAGAATTTATTTCGAGGTCAGCTTAACTTAGAATTTAGAGTTTAAAATGGTAAGGAGCTTAAATGAAGTAAAATAGTTTCGGTTTTTTAACACTGGTTGAATTTGGAATTTCAAAAATTATATCATTTAGATGTGAGAATAATTTGATAATTCAGTGACTTTCTTAATTTGAAATAAAATATTTTACCATACACTTAACAAGCGGAGGAGTGACAAAACGATCAGATTTGAAAGGTTTCTGATTCTATCTCGTAAACAGCTTGGACAACATTAGCCTTAAGGATATTTATCGTTTCTGGATTAAACGTCTAACATCGCTCTTTAAAAGTACCCTACAAAAGAAATGTCCCATGGGACAAAATAATGAAAAAATGATAAGCTGACTAACATAGTGCAATAACGTGATCAAGATTAACATCAGCCGTGTTAGCCCTTATCCGACGGTGTTCCTACCACTGGGTGAAATTTTAATGTATACCAGCACCCCCATTGCACCATATGAATACCGCACGCTACACGATTCAAGCGCAATGAAACGACAATAGCACCACCTTAAATGCCATTATCCCATCATCGTACAATATCGCATAATGCACAATACGTACGCTAATGAGTAGAAATTTATAGAACATGGCAAGCCTGCACACATGTTCCAACCTCTTGTTTAGGAGTTTGAGACCGTTCAACTCCTTCTGTTCTGAGAGTGCAATAGCACACTTGATCAATCTTGCACTATCTCTGCATATATTGATCCAAACCACAGCCACCACATGAACCCCCAAAGGGGACCTCAACAACAACCAGCCACAGAGAGAAGCGGCTCTCTGTGGGGCTACCAATGGTACCAGTCATTTGAACACTGATGGGGAACCTATAATAAAATAGACCTGTTCTTCCAGACTTAGGTTCCACGAACCCTGGCGTATGGTTCCCCCATTTTTCCCGACAGCACTTTGTTAAAGCTTTTGGAAATACAGCTGTGACAGCTTGTACCCCTTAGGAGATAACATAGTGCGATATACCACAGAAAATAAAGTTTATTCAAGTTCATATATTCCATTTAATGTCTTAAAAAGTCCTTAACAATGGCGCTGTAGTGCTCGCCGTTTAATAAAAATCATTGTCTGCAGCATTTATAGTGAACTAATCATGCCGCTATTCCAAAATCCACACCAGACTATCACTATCTGGGGATGTATTAACTACATAACAATCATGTGCCTTTTTCAAATCCCCATATGGGACCAAGATAGAACTGCTTTTTTGGCCAAATTCAGTGTAAAATTGGAACTTCAGTAAGGCGCCTACTGATAAGTTGTAACATAGTGGATTTTCGTTGGCTTTCAGTTCTCGAGTGAATTAGACCTTGTAAGCAAATAATTCAGGATCTTTGGGAAAACCTCTCATAATGCTGGTGTGTGAAATGCCAAGTTATTAAAAGCGATGGCGAGTCGATATTCTTGAATAGAGTCACACACTTTTGACCAAAGCATTCACATTATTGTCCGTACGCACCGTGCGATGACAGAGACCATCAATGTTGTTCATAACGCAGTCTCGCAAACTTTTTGTATAAACCAGCATACATCACACATGCATACATCGCCCACTCCTTTTAACAAATGCACAGCACACACTTCGGAAATATATTTTTAATATTTAACAGCGGCGCAAAGGAGGAGGTATAATACTAACCGAAGGTTACAACTTCGTACAGAAAAATTTAAAAATAACATAAGATTTCAAAAGACATTTGTATTTAGACCATCAGGTATTATTGTTTTTATTTTTTAATTTTTTTTTATGAAAAAAAGTAAGTTTATTTAAAGCAGTAAAATTATAAATTTTAAATAATTTTATATTAACTTTATATGAAACTTCTCAAAATGGATTTTTTTCTTTTGTTTGAAAAGCTTTAACATGGATTTAAAATTTATTTGAAAATAACGTGTCATGCCTGTTAGTATTTAAATTTACATATAAGTTTATTCGTACTTATATCGCTTACTAAGTCATAAATAGTCACAACTCGAAATTCTCAAATGTTCCAGAGAGTCAAAAAAAAATGTTATTAAAAACCTGGTTGGAAATGATTTATCAAACTAGCTGTGTCCGCTACTTCGTCATCATCCTTATGATTTTTTATAGAATTTGCTTTGAAACTAATCCACACCAAATTTCAAGACTCTTACGTATTAACTTTATATAAAGGTACCCATCCCTGAATAAAATTCTAAAATTTATGTAATATTCCAAAATTCTAAAAATTATTGTAGAGCTATGTAAAAGCTGTTTAAAATATTTTAATAACAATGTGATTCCACAAAGTAAAAATAAAAATTATATACAAATTTTATTCAATTGGCTACTTGACAGTAGTTCATATTTTGTCATTATTTGAAAACAGCGTTATCTGTTGCGCAACTATATTTAAAATATCCCGCTTTCAATTCATATTTTTTTTCATTATTGTAAAACAGCGCCATCTCTTGCGCAACCGTGCTTAATATATCCCGCTTTCAAAAATCATCTTTAAATCAGTAAAAAAAAAAAATGGCTCACATTCACCCCTTTTTCTCAATTTTCTCTGGGAAATAAGTTATTTTTGCCTAAAAAAGGTATCCTATATTGGAACCAGGATACTAAGGTACCTCCTCACAAAATTTTGTTAAAATCCATTTGGTACTTTTTAGGTGATGCGAACACATACATACAATAGACAGAGACATAGCATATCAGCTACCGCTTTATTATTTTACTAGCAGTGCCCGCCACGTCGTGGGCTTCCTAACAATAATTTGCTCGATTTTTCTTTGAAAATATTCCACACCATTTGAAAGACTCTTACTTTTATAGTGCTTCAGTTATGGTTTATGTATTTGCTTTATATATTTGTATAACAATGTAATTCCAAAAAGTAAAAAAATGCAAATTTTATTCAACTGGCGCCATCTCTTGCGCAGTAGTTTTTGAAATATCCCACTTTCAAAAATAAAAAGGTGAGTTGAATAAATAACCGTGTTGAATATAAATGTGTTGAAAATATCGCAGTTTTAAACCGAACATTTCTTTACCTTTAAACCGGAAATTGCGTTTTTCACTGCTTTTTTCCACTTTCTCTGGGAAATGAGATATTTTTGCGAAAAAAAAGGTTCCCATATTAGGACCAGGATGCTAAGGTACCTTCTCACAAAATTTGGTTAAAATCCATCTAGTAGTTTTTACGTGATACGAACACAAATGACAGCAGACAGACAGACGGAAATGAGTTACTATTTTATTATATATATAGATTATGTATAGATTAAGTTTCATAGCAAGAAAACCGTCCAGTTAAAGAAGACAGTGATGCAAAGGAAATTGTTGTGGTCGTTTTAGATGAAAATATGTGAACTGGTTTCTAAACAAAATAAAAAGATTTTGATAAATTTTAAGTTTCACCTGTCTATAGTTTTGTGTGCGATATGTAGAAACATACCTAAATAAATTGCAATGTAAATATGTTTATGTTTGTTTATCTCTAGACAATTATAATCATAAATATAAACGACCGAACTATCATAACAGTTATAAATGGCTCCACCACCGAAATAGAAACACAAAATGCTTCAATTATTCAGGTTAAAATATGAATGTATTCATGCGTGTGTGTGTGTGTCCTTTTTTAAAATACATATACATATACATATATCTGTATATGATTGGGATTTTTAACGTTTGTTTTCAATCCAAAATGGAATTCTAACGAAATATAGCCGTGCTTAGGTAGTTATTTTGTGCAACGTGTCTGAAATGTTCCAAAACTAATCTATTTTTTATGTTGTTTTTTTTTTCTCGTTTTATTATTGGTCTATAGATTTTGTGTTCAGATTTTTATTTAGTTTGTATAGTGTTTGTATCTGGCTTTATTAAATGTCAGTATAAGGGTTTAATATTGTAAAAATATGATATTTGTTTACCGTTCTCTTATTATGTGCAAATATTTGATCAGCGGAAATATGTACAAAAGGGCGGTTGCAGAACTACCCGGTGTAGAGATGACAGCAATTTAAAACATGACAGCTATTAAAGGTAATAACATTATTAAGCTCAATTTTAAAGTTTAAATAAAGTTGAATATAATAAAACAGTAACTTATTTCCTGTCTGTCTTTCTGTGTGTCTGGATGTGTTCGTATCACGTAAAAACTACTGGATGGATTTTCAAAAAATTTTGTAAGGAGGTATATTAATATCCTGATTCAAATATATATCTTATTTCCAAGAGAAAGTGGAGAAACAACAGTGAAAGTACGAAATTTTACCGATATGCATACTTTAAGGCGTCATATTTTAGTAGGGATGAGACCCTTTATATAAAGTAAATAAATAAACCATAACTGAAGCACTAAAAAAGTAAGGGTCTTTGGTGTGGATTGCTTTCAAAACAAAAACGAACAAAATATTGTAAGGACGCTAAAGAAGTGGCGGGCACAGCTAGTATACAATACACAACAATTCCACTGGCGAACTATGTCCTGGAAATATCATTCATCGGTACATGCCTTCAGCACCATTTTGAATCCCCTCGAATTGGTTTCAAGTGCACAATATTTGAAATGCCATTGCATTTTTTCTTTAACAAGATGAAGATAAAAATATTCATTTGACTAAAGTTAGTTTAGGTTAGGATTGGAAGGGTTGTATCAAACATGGCACATCCACTCCGAGACCTATTGGTCCATTGTGATTCCCTTCAGCTAAACTACAACAAAACTAAGAAAATTATGGTGAAAAAGAGAGACTTATTATGCTTCCTGCCACCTATCACTCAGCCACCCGATTTCCTTGATGAAGCCGACGACATCCTCAATTTTAAACCGCGCGATGTCGAAGAGCCCCTCGATAAATCTATCACCTAGCCATCTAAGTCTGCGGCTTTGTAATACCGGGCAGTGACACACGACGTGCTCAACAGTTTCCAGCTCCTCCTCATCCTCGCACAACCTACAGAAATCTGATGTGCCGACGACCCAGTTTCTAGCCATTGCCCTTATGGCACAATGACCTGTGATCAACCCTATCACGGCTCTTAGAACCTTCTTGTCTAGACCCAGAAGTATCTCGGTTTTCGCAGCGTCCATTCTAGGCCAGATTGACCTTGACACTATGCAATCCCCCTTACTTCCCAAGACACGTTGATTCTCCTGACTACCCAGTCTGATATCATCCTGTAGTAGTGACTAATCGGTGGCTTAACCTATTCTACCCTAATTGAATTTACCCCTTCCGAGCCCAGTCTCGCAAGTTCGTCAGCAATCTCGTTGCCCTCAACATTACAATGGCCCGGGACCTAACACAATCTAATCCTATACTTTCCGTCAGTGCGTCGATAGCCTTTTTTACAAACACCAACCAGCCTAGATGTGACCTTGTGTCTTTTCAAGGCTTTAAGCGCCGCCTGGCTGTCGACGTACAGAGTGACCTCTTCACCTTCTACAACATGTCCAGACACCAGCTCTGTGGCTTTTAAAATCGCCAACACCTCTGCCTGGAACTTCATTTGACTAATCAATTAATCTAATATTCCCTCAGCCAAACTGAACAATATAATCAAAGCACCTGGCCTTTAGATCCTTAAGTAGAAACAATGCTACCTTAAATGCTCTTATACGTAGAGCGATACAAAAGTAGCAATTTAAAATTTATTAATAATAGCACCAAATTAATACCTCCAGTTTCAAAGTTGAAGGCCATCCACTGCCATTTTGACGCCCTCTGTATCCAAACAAAAAAATTGTAATAAATTATTACCCTAACAACAACCAGTCATGCCTCTTTGGAACCCGCGATATACCGTTTTCTGCGGTCTCTGGTAAAATTTAGATTTTCAGTTTTAAGCTTCATAGAATGTTGTTCTCCTATCGCCCAAGAATAATTACAACCAACTGTTCTCTCTTTGCTTAAATGTCGGTAGTAATGAAATGGATTAATTAGCTATGAAATTATATTCCATTTTTAAAAATTATTTAAACCTAAGGTTTCATTTGCGTGTTGTTTATAAAGCATCCAACCTAATCCCAGAATAACAGTCATCCTTTAATCCAATAGCGAGGCATGCGAGGCATCGTAGTTAGGTGGATGCTTGAACGCGTTACCGGTACCTGTAACAGTGTAGCTTATGAACTAATATAGAAGATAATATTTTAATAGCACTGGCAAATTCGGTCATGCTATGCTTAGCTTGCAATTAAGGTGTTAAGGTCGATTAAATCGATGAAATGAGACTAAAAGCAAAATCATGAAGCTTGTCTTGTCAATACTTGTTTTAAAGATTTAAATACAACGTGAATATCCTTAGTTGCCATTGAAAATTTTGAAACCACGCCTAAAATCTAGCATTGTCAGAACAAGCAAATGTCATCATTAGAATTTTTTTAGGGATGAAATAGATTTTAATTTAATTTTAACAAACAAAAAGAAAACAAGTCATTTATACAGTGACGTTAAAACACACGAGGCTCATAACATGGCAATGTAGCTACAAAAAGTAACTGCCAGACCCACGATGTCGCTCGATGTCGATCGTTTGCACAAATACATTTAAAACAACAACAACAACATTTTTGAATTTGTTTTTGTTTTAAATGTATTTGTGCAAACGATCGACATCGTGGGACAGGCAGTAAGAGTTTGGTATAGATTTTAGGGATAATTTTTATTGATTCATTAAAAACGATGGTTACTCCGGATAAGAACCTTACCTGCAACGAACATTTTAAAACGAATATAGATACAGAAAGCAAAAAGAAGCTTGCATCAATGTAAAAGAGTATGTGGCCATGAGTGTGAAATCTCGCCAAAAGCTGCATTCTGAATTTACAGAATGATGGTGCGACCCATAACAACTTATGCATCTGTCGTTTGGTATCCAAGAACCTCTTAGATTACAATTAATAGTAAGTTAGATGGGGTTTAAAAGGTTGATTGTATGAGTATTTATATCGCAATACGCATGGCTCCAACACAGGCACAGGATTTATTAAAAATTTATCTGAATTTATTAAAAAATTAACAATAGATTGTTCGAATTGCACAGATGTTTATTTTATTCCCTAATAATTGGCGATGCCAATTTATTGTTCATGGGAATAAAAAAATTATTTCCTAAAATTTATCCCATTGAGATTCACGATAAGAGTGATTTTTTCCCAATTTCCATTGTTTCTTTTAATTCATATTAAAGTTTACGATGGATTTTATTAAAATTTTATGAGGAGATACCTTAGTATCCTGGTCCTAATATAGGATACTTTTTTTTTCGCAAAAAAAAATGAGAAAGTGGAGAAAAAGCAGTGAAAGTACGCAGTTGAACTACCCGGATATGAATACTTTACTTTTTATAAAGTAAAAAAAATACATAAACTGATATGTAGCATATCTTATTGCGGAACTAAAAGCGCCGGTATTACCACACAGCACTAAATCGCCGGCGAAGTAAAATAATTATTAATTGGCTATGTTAGCTTCAAACTAATTCGCCTAAAGAACACCAGAAGCGCTTGCGAAGCTTTACTGTCGCACTAACCATCTGTCTTATCTAGTACTATCCCTTTCTAAATGAAGTAACACAGTTAATATAGGCATTAATTGTATGAGTGTTACTTCTATTAAAAAAAAAAAAAAACTAAAAACTTAAGGGTTTTTGATGTGGATATATTTCAAAGCAAAATCGAACAAAATATTGTAGGACGCTGACGAAGTTTCGGGCATAGCTAGTGAGTATATATATATATTTTTTTTTTTTTTTTGTAATTATTAATTTTATTATTGAATCTGTCTGTTGACATTCACAATAAGTATTGAGATCTTAACCTAAATAATATTTAAGTTGGTACTGCCACTGCAGCACTCAACGATTAGTTCGAGAGAAATTTTATCTTGCTAAATCAAGAGTTTGCACCCTCTTGACACGTCTATGGCCCTCGAATAAAAGCAAATCCCTAGCAAGTGGATTTGGATGGTCAGTAATTTTTGCGACGTTTGCTCGTACACGATTTTTTGATCACTTCTCGGATGGTAGGAATATTGAGGTCCTTGTAGATGTTGTTGTTGCGTATATACCAAGGAGCGCACGTAATAATTCTTAAAATCGTTGACTGTCTTCTTTGTAACTTCTCAACATTTGATGCGGAGGCGGAGCCCCATAACTGGATACCATAAGACCATATTGGTTTTAAAGCTGCTTTGTACAGTAATACTTTGAGATCTAAATTAAATGAAGAGTGTGGCCCAATTAGCCACATAACTTGAGTAGTTTTAATTTTCAGCTGTGTAATTTTGGCTGCAATATGATGGACTCACGTGAGACGCCGGTCGAGATGTATTCCCAAGTATCTAACTTGGCTCTGCTCTGGAATTGTAACACCATTTATGGAAATGGGTGGACAGTTCTTCTGTCTTAACGTAAAAGTCATGTGAATGCTTCATATATAATTTTGATTGATATTTTGAGCTTAATGCTTTTCTGTGCGTGCATTGAAGCAGACTGAATAACAGTGTTACAGTATTGAACTTTCATCCTGCATCATTGATATTCAGCCAGAGTTATGCAAAGTGATACTAGTAAATTAAAAAAATCCAAAGAAATTTGTCAGAAAGTTCAATTGGGACATTTTTCCTATCATCTTTTCATACCCTTAGAAAGCCAAAACTTTGTATGTATTTAATTTTTGTTTCGTTTAATATTGGGTAACCTTTTAGCTATTTTTAAATTTGCCCTTATATTTGAATTAAATATTGTAAAGTAAAAAAAAAATGTGGATAATCATTTAGCTTTATCCTTGACTTTTCAAGTTCACCACAATTAGCTTAATTTAGCAAATTACCAAAATACTAAATAATTAGCCACGTGCTGTGCTGCTTTCAAGATGTTAAATTTAAATGAAAATATTAAATTGAAAAAAAAACTCTTTTTAGTATTTTGGTTCGCTTTGGAATATTTAAAATTTATTTAAGAGCTTGAATAATTTTGTGTAATGTTTTTTTTTTTTAATATTTTAAAACAACTGCAATACAGCCAGCCAGCCAGCCAGTTATTAAGGGTATTGCAAACACCAATCAAACTTGGTACACAAGAAAATATAAACGAAAAGAAAGCAAGACAGACTTAAATATTTTAATGAAAAAAAAATGCAATTTAATAAACCACAAATTAAACAAAAAGGGAGACTTTTTCCACATGGAAAAAAAACCTACAACACAAACAACAACGGGCATAAAAACAAGACACAGATTGAGGGACCGGTCAAAAAAAAAAAAGAAACAAAACCAACCGTCCAACCAACAATCTAAAGCACCACAACTACATAAAAAAAGTGCAAAAGGACATACTTACATTTACCCCTCATACTATTTTAATATTCAACAGTTTATTTAAATGGGGTCGTGGTAACAAATTACAACAAAGCCAAAACAAAAAATTACAAAAAAAAAGAGTAAATTACGTTACTTTAGAGTGATTGAGGAAACAGACCTACTTATAAAAAAATTTTATATATAAAAAATTCTTTTATTTATATGAAAATGAAAAAAAATTGTGAATGAAGCATGTCAAACAGAGGGAGGTTTAACAATGATTGAATATTGATTCAAATAAAGAATTGCTTGAATATAAATGGTATAAAAAATAAAATTAGTTACACACACATACTTTTAAACACAAGTCAACACACAACTAATACAAAGGCAGCAGCACTTGGAAAAATTGTGATTTCTTTATTGCTTTGCACACTTTGCTTTCACCCATGGTGTCACACAAACAAATCACAGAACTGTGTGTATGTGTAAGTGTGTTTGTTGGTGTGGCAGAAGTGGCTTGATATGAAAGGAAAGTGTGTGTGGGAAAGATGGAAATAAAATAGAGAAAAACCAAGAATGAATGTAGTGTGTAAAAATTAGAAAAAGTCGGTTAAGGTTGATTGCTTGTGTCATTGTAGAGATGTTCTGTTTTAGCAAAGAAAGTGTGTTACGAAAATGAGAAAACTAGCAAACGATAATGATGTTGGATGGATTTATGGGAGAATTGTGTATTTGATTTTATATTATTTTTCCCTCTTCCCATTTTTCCATTTTCCCACCTTCTTTAGGTTATGAATAAATGAAAAAGAAAAGAAATGAAATGAATATAAAGGATTAATTTAAATACCCTTGAGAGTTATTTACAAACAAATTGATATTTTGGTTAAAGCCCGATTTATATTGATTATAAATAAATAAAGTTTATAGTTACAAGCTTAATGTATGATTTCTATCATGAGTTATAAATATATTAAAACTAATTTAAATTTAAAAGTCCTACAAAAAAAAAAACCCTAAAAATCATTGGATTCAGACTCAAAAGATAAGATGTGTTCGTAGGATAACACAGTGCAACACGAAAAAAAATAACCATATACGGACACCACTACGTGATAAAAGACCAAAAAAAAGACCCCTGTCTCCCAGTTTTGCCCAAAGTCTTCCAGGTTTTTTTTATGGACCCTCAAAAATATGGGGCCTCGATGTCATTTTTGCAAAAAAATTATCATTTACTCCAGCTCATATTTTGCAAACCGTTTGGAATTTTGTTATACTCTCTGAGGCAAAAGTGTAGCTCTTGTCATAAAGAACAAAAATTGTGAACATATAAAATTAAAAAAAACTTCATCTTCAAGGTCAAAATCGCAAAAAAACTTTAAAAAATTCATTTTTTTTTTTACCTTTTTTCCCCTGTTCAGGTCCATAGGTAGCAAACCGTTCAAAATTCAAGGAAACAATCAACTACAAAAATGAACCTAAGATCTCAATAAACAACTTTCTGGAACATATGAACTTCCTAGGAAGGATTCTTAACACCGTTTAGGTAGCGCTTAGGAAGAGTGAAAAATTTCCCGGCTACCTAAGCGCCACCTAAACGGTGTTAAGAATCATCCCTAGGAAGATGTTCTAGAAAGTTGTTTATTGAGATCTTAGGTTCATTTTTGTAGTTGATTCTTTCCTTGAATTTTGAACGGTTTGCTACCTATGGACCTGAACAGGGGAAAAAAAGTTACAAAAATTGAATTTTTTAAAGTTTTTTGCGATTTTGACCTTGAAGATAAAGTTTTTTTGATTTTATATGTTCACAATTTTTGTTCTTTATGACAAGAGCTACAACATTGCCTCAGAGAGTATATCGAAATTCCAAACGGTTTGCAAAATATGAGCTTGAGTAAATGATCATTTTTTTGCAAAAATGACATCGAGGCCCCACATCTTTGAGGGCCCATAAAAAAAAACCTGGAGGACATTGGGTAAAACTGGGAGACAGTGGTTTTTTTTTTGGTCTTTTATGACGTAGTGGTGTCCGTATATGGGGTTATTTTACCATGACTTAAAAAAATTACACAGTGTGTAATAGTCATAAATTGCCGACAGATGGTAAAAATCGTCGCTTTCGAATAAAATATATTTTATATTTATTTAGAAAT